>SJYT01007876.1:267934-303743 GCA_006410635.1 Cephalophus harveyi
TTTTTTTTTTTTTTTTTTTTTGTAACTTCTGCTTTCTCGTCTGTATAGACGGTACTGTGTTGAACAATTTTAGTCATGTAACTCTCTGCCGTGGTTGAATTTTTCCCCCCTCAGGAAAACTTCCTTAGAATGGGATTATGGGATCAAAGGGCTTCCCAGGTGGTGCAGTAGTAAAGAATCTGCCTGCCAATGCAGGAGACTCAGCTCAATCTCTGGGTCTGGAAGATCCCCTGGAGGGGGAAATGGCAACCCACTTTAGTATTCCTGCCTGAAAACTTTCATGGACAGAGGAGCCTGGTGGGCTACAGTCCATGGGGTTGCTCAGAGTCGGACACGACTGAGCATGCAGGCGCAAGTGTTATGGGATCAAAAGTTCTCATTACATAAAATTTCAATCCCCAGACAGTTCAGAAGAGAAAAGTGAGGCCCAGAGGGGAGAAGAGACTTATCTACAATTACTTAGCCTTTGAATAACCTAGCACCCGGGTCTCCCAGCTCCTAGCTACCCGGGTCTCCCACCACTGAGCCTATTGAGGGTAGGAAGACCTTCCAGTTATCAGGAATCCATTATTGTTGGAAGCCTTTCAGTTTGTTATTCTTCTCCCATTAAATTAAAGACACTATAAAAGTTTTCTAATAACCAAATCCTTCAAAATGAACTGTTTGAAGGCTCTGAGTCTCACCCTGGGGCAAGACGTTTACAAGGATCAAATAAATCTTCCACAAAGCCTTTATAGGATCCTTAAAACCCAATTCCACCACAAAATGCTTGTTTTTATTATAAATTGAGTTTTTATTATCAGCTCAAATGCTAACAGTGCTGCTGACACGGTAAACAGGAAGCCTATGCGCAGTCATAAATATTCACACACCTCTGGCAGAAGCAATTGGTACCTAGGGCAGGAATTCCGGCCAAATTCTGAGGAGCAGACCCAGAGAAACGGAGGATTCAAAATGTGAGACAGTCCCCTCACCCCGGCCCCGCGACACACACACAGGAAAGGGTGCAAGGGACAAAGGCGACAAGAGGATGGTGGCTCTGCGGGTAACGTGAAAGACCTGGGCTGGAAGGGTCCTGTCTGCGAGAGGGGCAGGATGGGAAGACCGAGATCACCAGACCCCGCAGGCTGACCCGCCCTACTTCCTGCCTGTTTTGACTGAGGTAAAATTCACAGAACATAAAATTCACCACCTTTTAAAAAAGGTTTTTTTTAATGTGGACCATTTCCTTTAAAGTCATTATTGAATTGGCTATATACAATATTGCTTCTGTTTTATAGTCTGGTTTTTTGGCCTCGAGGCATTTGGGATCTTATCTTCCCCACCAGGGATTGAACCTGCACCCCGGGCATTGGAAGGCGAAGTCTTAACCACTGGACTGCCAGGGAAGTTCCTTCACCATTTTAAAGTGTACAGGTCATTAAGCATGTTCACAGTATAGTCCAATCTTCACCTCCATCTAGTTTCCAAACGTTTCATCAGCCCAAAGGGAAACCCTGTACCCATTAAGCAGTCTCTTCTCATCCTCCCCTTTCCCCTGCCGTTGGCAACCACTAATATGCTTTTGTCTCAATATTTCGTGTTTACGGATTATGTAATATGTGACCTTTGGAGTCTGACTTTGTTCACTTAGCACAGTGTTTTCGAGGCCCATCCATACTGAAGCATGTGCCAGTGCTTTTCTCCCTTTTCACGGATGAGTAGTATTCCATTGTGTGGATCTGACACATGGCGTTCATTCGCTCATCTGCTGAAGGGCGTTGGCATTCTTTCTGTCTTTCGACATTTATGAGTCGTATTTGCAGTGGACACATGTGCAAAGGGAAATCAACAGCAGTGGACACATGTGGAGCTGTTCAGAGCGGCAACTCCACAGGACAGACCAAAGGGCTGGGTGCCAGGAGCGAGGGAGAGAGAAGTCAGGAATAGCGCCTACATTTTTGGCTTCAGCAGTTGGGTTTCTGTGGTGACATTCTTGGGAACAGGGAACTCAAAAGAGGAGGTAAGCACGATGAGGTCCGTGTTGGACACACAGAAGTGGACGTGCGCCTGGGGAACAACCAAGGGGAGAGTGGTCCCTCAAGGAAGCCCCGGTTTTATTTTGCACCCCTTAGAGTCTGGCGATGTCTATCCTTCCTGTGGACAGCCTGGCCTCAGTACTTACTCAAGACAGTTTGTGGACTAAATAAAGGAGTGGCTGACTCCTGGTCCCTACACACACCTCGCTCGCTGTGCTGTGTCCTCCTCCTTAATTTCCCCCCTTCATCTTTTTAAATCTTGCCCATCCCACCTTGAGCCACCTTCTCCAGGAGTCACCACCTCGGGGCCCAGCCTGCAGACCCCAGAGCAGGAGCCATGAGGGTTCCAGAGGTGGGGATGGCCGCCTGCAAGGGTCCAGAGCCATTAAATCCTCTGCCTTGGGCTGGGCTTCCCTGAGAGCTCAGTTGGTAAAGAATCTGCCTGCAATGCCGGAGACCCCAGTTCAGTTCCTGGGTTGGAAGATCCTTTGGAGTAAGGGATAGGCTACCCACTCCAGTATCCCGGCCTGGAGAATCCCATGGGCTGTATAATCCATGGGGTCACAAAGAGTCAAACACAACTGAACAACTTTCATTTTCACTTCACTTGGCTGGACACAGAGACAGGGGAGGGCTCCAGATCAGGGTCTGGGCTCTGAGGAAACTTCAGCGGAGAAGGCCAGCCAGGCTCAGGAGGTCAGGGCGCACGGAGCTCTGGCTGGGGCGGTTTCCTGTCTGTTTGCCCAAGCGAAAGACTTGGTGATGGCAGCCGTGAAGCCAGCAGGCCCTGTCAAGGCGGCTGGGAGGGAGCATGCAGCTGCCTGTGATGCGGGCCAGTGTGTCAGATGCCAGAGCCAGAGGAGCCAGGAAGGAGACTCGCACATCCCAGCCCCTGGAGCAAAGGAACGAGCAGGGGTGGAGGGACACGATGGCAGCTCCCATCCAGCAGGCTCCCGGTCCTCACGAGTCCTTCGCGTAGGTGGCTCACTGTCCCCGTTGTACCTGGTCCATTGCATGCTTAACCCTCCCACCCCCACCTTTGCTCCTGCCAAAACACCACCCATGGTGCCGTCCCGGTTCTCTCTGCCCATCCATGTTCTTCTCCACATTTAGAGCCTCAGTCAGGTGGGTGCTCAGTCCTCTTAGCTGTCGCTTCCTTTGGTTCATACAACCTCCCCCAAGGAGCCCTCCCTGAGGACCCATAACCTTCATCTGAGGCAGCCAGTAGAGTTCAAAGGTTATCAGCCTGTCCTGCAGATTTTGGACATGGCCTCCATCATCTTGTGAGCTAATCCCTTAAAATCAATCTCTCTATATCTGCATCACACACACGCATGCATGCATACACACTGTTGGTTCTATTTTACTGGAGAACCCTGACCCATACACCTTGGAACCCAGCAAAGGGCCTGAGTGAAGCCCCATCCCCACCCCAGATGGTCATTTATGTTAGTTCAGTGAGGAGTTCAGGGGGTCTGTCTCTCACCTGTAGGCAGAGACCCCCATCTTCACAGCCTCTATCAGTTTCACACCCTGTGGATCCACGCGGTGCTCCTGGCTAGGCTGAAATGAGAGGAAGGAATAAGACCCAAGATTCATAACTCAGGCTGCCTGGAATGAGGTGAGCTTTCAGGGAGGATTTAAATCTGGAGGCCCCAACTCATATTCTCTCTTTGATTTCCATTCTGGTTCTATATTTTGGAACTAGTCTTTGTTCAGTAAAAATGGTTAATGACAAGTTAACATTTCTCTCCCAGCAAATACAGTGTGGTGGGCAGTTGTCTACATGCTTAGGTAACATCTGAACACCATCATTGGGTTTTGGTGTCTAAAACAGCTTCCTATAAATAGATGTTAAAAAAGACATACTTTAAGACTTACTCTGCAGTTATGATTATGAACATCTGTTCATATTTACAGAAGACCCAGATTAAGTTAGAAAATGTCAGAGCAAAGAATGTACATGGAAACTCCCACACCCTTCGGGTTTTACTTTAATCCACAAAGGTGTTGGGAGACTCAGGGCACAGTGTTTCTTGGGGGGCAAGTTCATGATCATTAAAGCATGAAGGAGCCCATAATATCAGTGGTCCTCAACTCAGGGGCTTTCCAGGAGAAGAAGGCTCACTGTTAAAGACTGGAACTTCACCAGACATAAATGTGCTTGGGTGTACAAGCCTTGCCTAGAAGCGTGCTCTCAGGTCTTAAACCTCACTGAGCAAAAGAGGCCACACATGACCCAAGAGGCCCTGGGGGAGCCAGAGCCCCAGAAATGGCTGAGCTGGTTTGTGCCTTGGAAGAAAACTGCAGATTCTGTCAAATGATGTCTTCTCATCCAGCAACCCTGACGCGTCTTCATAATATTTTGAGACTAATCTTGACATGCTTGATCAAGCTTCTGGCAGAAGTTTCTCTTTCTGTTTATTTATTTGATTAATTTTTATTTCGTCAAGAGCTCATTCTCAGGACAATTGGACAGGAAAGCTGGTTCATTCTGCCTGAGCTTCCTTGGTGCCTGACTTTTTCCTACAAGTGAAGTACGTCTTTGGATGTCCACGGTCATCGATGTATTTGTAGAAAATGAGGCATTTTCATTAATATGTCTTTATCACTTCATGGGAAATAGATGGGGAAACAGTGGAAACTGTCAGGCTATTTTTTGGGGCTCCAAAATCACTGCAGATGGTGACTGCAGCCATGAAATTAAAAGATGCTTACTCCTTGGAAGAAAAGTTATGACCAAACTAGATAGCATATTCAAAAGCAGAGACATTACTTTGCCAACTAAGGTCCGTCTAGTCAAGGCTATGGTTTTTCCTGTGGTCGTGTATGGATGTGAGAGTTGGACTGTGAAGAAGGCGGAGTGCTGAATAATTGATGCTTTTGAACTGTGGTGTTGGAGAAGACTCTTGAGAGTTCCTTGGACTGCAAGGAGATCCAATCAGTCCATTCTGAAGGAGATCAGCCCTGGGATTTCTTTGGAAGGAATTATGCTAAAGCTGAAACTCCAGTACTTTGGCCACCTCATGCAAAGAGTTGACTCATTGGAAAAGACTCTGATGCTGGGAGGGATTGGGAGCAGGAGGAGAAAGGGACGACAGAGGATGAGATGGCTGGATGGTATCACTGACTTGATGGACGTTAGTCTGAGTGAACTCCGGGAGTTGGTGATGGACAGGGAGGCCTGGCGTGCTGCGATTCATGGGGTCACTAAGAGTTGGACACGGCCGAGCTACCGAACTGAACTGAACTGAATGTATGAGTATGAAATTGTGCATGATTTAAGGGCTTCCCTGATGGCTCAGATGTTAAAGAATCTGCCAGCAATGCAGGAGACCCAGGTTTGATCCTTGGGTCAGGAAGATCCCCTGCAGAAGGGAATGGCTACACACTCCAGTATTCTTGCCTGGAGAATTCCGTGGACAGAAGAGTCTGAGGGGCTACAGTCCATGGGGTCGCAGAGTCGGACACAATTCAGTGACTATCATGACTCTTCCTTACCTGGGCTGATCTCTTTTGTTTGGATGGTTATGCCCATTTCCATTTTAATTGTGTCTCCTTTTTCCATTGATTAGATTTATCAGAAGTTTGTACTTCATCTTTTTAAAGACATAATTCATTGTTTTATTTATTAATTCCACTGGTTTTTTTTTTTTTTTTTTTATTCTCTGATTTATTTACTTTAATTTTAATCTTTATTTTTTATTATTATTACCATTTTCCTTTGGGTTCCGCCCCTTTTCTAGTATTTAAAGTTGTTTTTCTTTTTTTAATGATAGCATTGTTTAAAGTTGTGAATTTCCCTATAAGTTCTGCTATGTCTGTGTCCTGCAAGGTCATCTGTTTATTACTTTCATTGGTCTAGATATGTTCTTAGAGGCAAATGAGATATTTTAGAGAAAAAACAAATCATAAGTAACAAAGAAAACCCCTGACATCACCAGAAATCCCATTTCCCAGAAGGATATATTGATGTTTTAGCACACATTTTCCAGATTTTTCCTTTGCAAATTTATAGATTTTTGAGTTTTTACAAAATGGAGTCACACTGAGCACAATTTTCTTATATGCTTTATCTAAATAATAAAATTAAAATATCTTACCTTGTTCTTAAGACTACATTTACACTCTCAATTTTAATGGCTGTTAAGGATTTATTCCATTGTGCAAATATCCTGTAATTTACACTATCAATTACCTACTATTAGAGATTTAGGTTGTTTTCACTTATTTTGTCATCATAAAAAAAGAAACACACTGCAATGTATATTCTTGTCTTTGAATATCTGCTTCCTTCCACGATTATCTTCTTGGGATAAAGATGTAGTAGTAGAGTTGCCGGCTGAAAGGAGAAGACTCTAAGACTTTTGATGTGTTGTCTTTCATTTATCCCCAGAACAGGAGGACCAGTCATTTGCTCTCAGCCTGGAGCTCCCCTTTGCATCTACCCTCACCGATACTGAGTGTGTTTAATTTGGGACTATTGGTGGGAGAATAAAAGGTTATTTTAGCCTGAATGTCTTTTATTACTAGAAAAGGTGAGTATGTTTGTACATTTATTTGCCACATATTTTTTGGACTGCCTTTTCACATCCCTTACCCTTTCCTCTTCATTCTTACTAATTTACAAGGGCTTTTTGCTCTTTGCCAAATAGACTACAAATATTTTGGTCATTCTTTTGTCAGGCTTTCAAATTTGCATTAAGTATTCTTGTCTTATGGAATTTGTAAAGTTTTATTCAGTTACATATATCAGTCTTATCTCTTTGCCCATGGAAATGACAGGTGTCATATAAAAAATGTATACAGGCATACCTTGCCTTATTGCAGTTTGCTTTATTGTGCTTTGCAGATTTTGCATTTTTCACAAATTGAAGGCTTGTGGCAACTCTGTGTCAAGCAAACCTGTTGGTGCCATTTTTCCACAGCAGTACTTTGAAATTAAGTTATGTACAGTGTTTCTTTACATATAATGCTATTGCACACTTATTAGACCAGAGTATAGAGTAAACATACTTCTGTTTGCACTGAGAAGCCAAAATTAATCCATATGACTCGCTTTATTGCCGTATTCTCTTTATTGCAATGTTCTGGAAGCAAACCTGCAGCATTTCACAGGTATGCCTGTATAGACATGGACAAAGTCACGCCCTTGTGTCTGTTTCTGCCTTTCTATTTTTGGCTGTCCATTCACAGAGCCAGCTCCAGGCACTGTAGTGACTGAAAGGCCAGCACTGGAATTCTTCTGCCAACGCTTAAGCCTGCTCCCATCATTGACAAGCTCTCTGTTTGGACAAGTCACTTAAAGTCTGAACTTTGGTTTCCTGGAGAAGGGTTGTGAGGATTCAGAAGAACATATGTGTGTATAAGAAGTCTTAGCTCTGGACTTGGCCTATTCAGTGATTCGATAATATATGTATTACTGCCATTGACACAGATAGACCAATAGAACCCTTCTCAGCTGCATCCCCCGTACTCTCAGGGTAAACTTGGCTTCATCCTGTAAGGGGGTAGAAGGAAGGAGCGTGCAAGCCCAGAGCTAGCTGAAGATTCTACTGAGTTCTGGGACATCCAAGCTGCCTCTGCTGATCTTCACCACTTACCGGGGTTGTAGAAGCCTGTCTGTCCCCTGTCCCACACAGAGTTCCAGCTCCCACCTCTATCTGATTCTCTCCTCATGGCACAGTAGAGTTTCCTAAGTCCAGGAAGTTCGGGGACAGAGAAGGCACCTGCGTGGAGAGCAGGTGAGCCTATATAAGTGTTGCGTGGGGCTTCTCCATCGGGACCGTGGGCCCAGGCTTCCCCACAGAGGGCTGCACTCACCTTCCCTGAACTGTCTCAGCAGCTCTCCCCATCTGTGTCCCCTCCCTCATCGCTCCTTGCACCCTCACCTCGGAATCAGAAACACAGATGCCTTCTCATGCCTCCAACAGAGCAGCTGCCCCGTCTTCTGCTGAGTCCACACCCACAGGGTCTCCCTCCAGGACAGACCTCGCAGGGCATTTTCCCGAGCAAAGACAGTCCCCTCCCTAAGAGGGTTTTGGTACCAGCTGTTAAGATGCCCAAGTGGTCTTCACCTTGCTGTATTACCAACAACAAGAATAATAATAGTATCCACAGTTATTAAGTGCTTACTGTAAGCCAGACATGTACTCTGTATTATGTCTTTTAAACTTCACAACAATTCTGCAAGGCAGCCATTGGCAGAAGAACATTATGAGAGGAATATGACTGGTAGTCAGAGAGCTGATGTGACTGGTTCAGGCCACAGGTAAGTAAGTATCAGAGGAGGGCTTTGAGTGTGGAGGTATCTGACTCCAAACTCTGGAGTCTTATCTACACCCTATACACACCTGCTTTTCCAAGTCATATGTATATGTGTGTGTGTGTATATATATATGTATATATATAATTTTATAATTTTATTTATTTTATTTTTATAAATAAGTAGTCAAAACTATGGTTTTTCCAGTAGTCAAGTATGGATGTAAGAATTGGACCATAACGAAGTCTGAACATCAAAGAATTAATGCTTTTGAACTGTAATATTGGAGAAGACTCTTGAGAGTCCCTTGGACTGCAAGGAGATCAAACCAGTCAATCCTAAATTATGAATCAATCCTAAATCAATCATGAATATTCATTAGAAGGACTGATGCTGAAGCTGAAGCTGAAGCTCCGATACTTTGGCCACCTGATGCGAAGAGCTGACTCATTAAAAAAGACCCTGATGCTGGGAAGGCTTGAGGGCAGGAGGAGAAGGGGAAGACAGAGGATGAGATGGTTGGATGGCATCACCGACTCAATGGACATGAGTTTGAGCAAGTTCCAGAAGATGGTGAAGGACAGGGAAGCCTGGTGTGCTGCAGTCCATGGGATCACAAAGAGTCGGACACAGCTGGGCGAGTGAGCAACAGCAATAGTCTTGTTTTTGGTTGTGCTGGTCTTCGTTGGGGCACAGGCTTTTCTCTGGCTGTGGCAAGCAGAGGCCACTATCGAGGTGTGGCCCACGGTCCTCACTGCAGGCTTCTTTTGCTGTGGAGCACGGGCTCTAGGGGGCGCGGGCCTCAGTAATTGCAGCTCCCAGGTTCAGCAGTTGCAGTGCATGGGCTAAGTTGCTCCACGACATGTGGGATATTCCCGGATCAGAGACTGAACCCGTGTCTTCTGCATCGGCAGGCAGATTCTTACCACTGAGTTACCAGTGAAGCCCCTCTAAGTTTCTTGGTAAATA
Source organism: Cephalophus harveyi (assembly GCA_006410635.1). NCBI lineage: Eukaryota > Metazoa > Chordata > Mammalia > Artiodactyla > Bovidae > Cephalophus > Cephalophus harveyi. The sequence goes on from SJYT01007876.1 coordinate 277,187, forward strand.
TGTCTAACTTGTTCTTCTCAAAGGTCCTACCAGCCTTCTGGTTTCAGGGTACATGTTGAGTAATAGCCATGGCGGGGGGTGGAGGCGGGAGGGGGAGGAGAGGTGCGGGGGGGGGGAGGTAAGCACTTACCACTGAGTTACCAGTGAAGCCCCTCTAAGTTTCTTGGTAAATATGTCTAACTTGTTCTTCTCAAAGGTCCTACCAGCCTTCTGGTTTCAGGGTACATGTTGAGTAATAGCCATGGCGGGGGGTGGAGGCGGGAGGGGGAGGAGAGGTGCGGGGGGGAGGAGTTAAGCAGGTAACGTTACATCTGTTTTACAACCTGGGGAACTATGAGGTACAGAGAAGTTAAGTGACCGAGCCAAGTGTACACAGCAAGTCTCTGGCACAGCTGGGATTAAAATCCAGACCTCTCATCACTGGGTCTGGTGGCACTCTGCCACCTGAAATGAACACTGCTTCCAGCCACCTGTCCTCCCATCCACCTTTGCACCCCTCCTCCTCCCCCAGGTTCTGCTTCCAGCAGGTCCCATGTGTCCTTTCTGCCAGGAGTGCTGATCTTGTGTCTCTTGGTTACACCAGGTCTGTTCAGAGCTCATTCCATCCTTGGGGGCTGAATTGCATAAACCCTCCCAACCCTTACACGGTCAGCCTCTGGGCTGATCAATTTATAGCTAATAGTTGCTGGATCCTCAAGGCCATTTGTGAAGGGGGAGATTACCTCCTCCTGCATAGAGGCTGCCCCAAGCCCAAAGCCAAGCTTCCCCTCCGCACCTCCCTACTGGGGACAGACACAAGTGTCCTTTTGTGCAGGGCCACCACTGACTGGTGGTGCCTGGGGCAGGCAGGAATGTGGCCACGGAGGGCCCATCCATAGGCTGGATATCTGTGACATGGCAGGCTGAAGAGGCTCATTCCTGGAGCTTCTTCAAATTCCAGTGCCCTCTGGGTCCATGCATATCCTCACATTAAACCTCTTTTTCTCGAGATGGAATGGAGGTATCTAGTCCTTGTGGCCAAAATATTAACACAGCCCATTGACAGATGAGAGAACGCAGGTTCCGAGAGGTTTCAGAACAATGTCGCACAGGTGGGAAGTGGCAGAGCTGAGACCCAAATGCAGAAATCTCTGATCCTAGAAGCCATGATCTTTCTGGGGCTCAACATAGGGTTTATCAGCAACTCTAGGAGGCTACTGTCAAATGAGAGACCAGCTCCTTCTCCCCTGGGTCAGGCAAGCCTCCTGGACCAGGCCACTACCATTAGCTACCCTTGCTGGGCTGAACCACATGACAAAGTACTAAGGACTTTCCCCTGCACATGGTTTCATCCTTTAAGGTAGGTATTCAGTTCAGTTTAGTCGCTCAGTCGTGTCCGACTCTCTGTGACCCCATGGACTGCAGCACGCCAGGCCTCCTTGTTCATCACCAATTCCCAGAGTTTACTCAAACTCATGCCCATTGAGTCAGTGATGTCATCCAACCACCTCATCTTCTGTCATCCCCTTCTCTTCCTGCCCTCAATCTTTCCCAGCATCAGGGTCTTTTCTAGTGAGTCAGCTCTTCACATCAGGTGGCCAAAGTATTGGAGTTTCAACTTCAGCATCAGTCCTTCCAATGAATATTCAGGATTGATTGCCTTTAGGATTGACTGGTTTGATCTCCTTGCAGTCCCAGGGACTCTCAAGAGTCTTCTCCAACACCACAGTTCAAAAGCATCAATTCTTCAGTGCTCAGTTTTCTTTACAGTCCAACTCTCACATCCATAAATAACTACTGGAAAAACCAAGGTAGGTATTATTGCCCACCCCCCAAAATTGGGAAAAGAGTACATCAAGGCTATATATTGTCACCCTGCTTATTTAACTTAAATGCAGAGTAGACCATGAGAAATGCCAGGCTGGATGAAACACAAGCTGGAATGATTGGCAGGAGAAATATCAATAACCTCGACATGCAGATGACACCACCCTTATGGCAGAAAGCTAAGAAGAACTAAAGAACCTCTTGATCAAAGTGAAAGAGGAAAGCAAAAAAGCTGGCTTAATACGCAACATTCAAAAAGATCACAGTATCAGGTCCCATCACTTCGTGGCAAATAAATGGGGCAACGATGGAAACAGTGACAGACTTTATTTTCCCAAGAAAATAAAGCTCCAAAATCACTGCATATTGTGACTGCAGCCATGAAATTAAAAGATGCTTGCACCTTGGAAGAAAAGCTATGACAAACCTAGACAGTATATTAAAAAGCAGAGATGTTCCTTTGCCGACAAAAGTCCATATCGTCAAAGCTATGCTTTTGCCAGTAGTCATGTATGGATGTGAGAGTTAGACCATAACGAAGGCTGAGAATTGAAGAACTGATGCTTTTGAACTGTAATATTGGAGAAGACTCCTGAGAGTCCCTTGGACTGCAAAGAGATCCAACCAGTCCTTCCTAAAGGAAATCAGTCCTGACTATTCATTAGAAGGACTGATGCTGAAGCTGAAGCTCCAATACTTAGGCCACCTGATGCAAAGAACAGACTCATTAGAAAAGACCCTGATGCTGGTAAAGATTGAAGGCAGGAAGAGAGGGGGACAATAGAGGATGAGATGGACGGCATCACCAACTCAATGGACATGAGCTTGAGCAAGCTCTGGGGGATGGTGGACAGGGAAGCCTGGCATGCTGCAGTCCATGGGGTCGCAGAGTCGGACATGGCTGAGCAACTGAACAACACCACACCAGGTGTGAGAGAAGTGAAGTGACTTGTCAAAGTCACAGAGCAAGAGGTCATGATGGTGCCAAGACTTAAGCCCCCGTTGGTCTGCCCAGGGCCCCTGCTCTTAACTCCTGCAGAGCAGGAGAAGAAGCTGGGACAACCACCTCCCTGGCTTTTCCTGTGCACACTGGTACACACACATGTTGTCTCACACAATTCCCAGTCTTCCTCTCCATATTTGATCTGCCCCTCAGAATCCGTTACAGCTTCCCTTCCTCCAGGAAGTCCTCCCTGATGCCCCTGAAGACAATTCTCCATCCTTCTGGATCCCGAAGTTCATTCTCCTGCCTTAGGTGGTGGGTCAGCTCTTTATTTGATGAGCTTCCTGGCAGTGAGAAAGCAGGATCTATGCTGTGTTCATTTCTGAGAATCCAGCCCCTGGTATGCTACAATTCACAGAGCACCCTCAAGTTTACCCTTTCTGTCAGTCTGTAGCACGGCCCAAGAGTCAGCAGGGCAGAGGCAACTGTCCCACCCCAACAGAGGGAACTGTGGCTACAGGCAAGGTGGTGCCAGCCAGACCCCGGCCACAAAAATGCCCTGTTCTTTGGACTTAGCTTTGCAATGCAGATTTTATGCGAAGGCCAGGCAGTGAATGACTCCCAATACATATTTACAGGTTTGTCAAGTGTTGCAGTGAGCCCACAGTCCCCCAGCTCCCTGCATAAAGAGACCTCATGAAAACCAATGAAGTCACGCCCTCGACACCTAGAGTCCCTGCTTGCAGCACCAGCTCCGTCCCTGCCAAGGCGAGCCCCCACGGAATATATTCACACCACCTGAGTGTCGGCTGCAGGCCAGGGGGCCACCATACCATGGTCCTAGGCAGGTCAGTGGACCTCCATGTGGCCGTTGAGCAAACTGAAGAAGAGGGATGGGGATGTTCTGGGTATTGGAGCAGGCTGGCCTCAGTGACTTGCCCACTCACCAGGGAGAACTGGGACTGGGGTTCTCAGCAGGTTGCAGCTGTAGCCCCCTAGTCTTTGCTCAATCGAGTTAGGATGGTGGGTTAAGCAGTAACTGGCAAGCCCCAAATCTTTGTGCCTTAATACTACACAGTTTATTTCTTGCTCATGAAAATCCTTTGTGGTCCCAGGAAGTGACTCAGCGATACAGGCTGCTTTGATCTGGTGGTTCCCATGTCAGTCTGAACCCACCAAGATTTCTTCAGCAGAGGGCAAGAGAACCATGAGTTGCATTGAAACTGCTCTTCCATAGCCTGAAAGGGCCACTTGCCACTTCCGCTCATATTTCATAAGCCAGAAATATGGTCCTGACAACTTGGGAAAGCTGGGAAGTTTCCTCTATGCCAAGGCAAAAAGGCCATTTCACTAGACTAGTAACATCCATGGCACTTTTTCCAGGGACCCAAATATTGGGTTATCTCCATTTCCCCTGAACTTGAGCCATTTTTAAAGATACTCATGTAGGGAAGTGTATCAGTCAGCAATTACTGTACCAGTGCTGTGTAACAGCCCACTCGAAAACTCAGCTGTTTATGACAATAAGCATTCACTTTTCTTGTTCACATGTCATAGACTGACTGGTGTGGCTGTACTCCAGGTTTCTGGTTGGCCTGGCTTACGGCAGGCACTGGGTTGGAATCAGGCTGCTCTTTGATCAGCTTCCCTGATCCAAAGGGCTTGCCTGGTAGCTCAGATGGTAAAGCGTCTGCCTGCAATGTGGGAGACCTGGTTTCGATCCCTGGGTGGGGAAGATCCCCTGGAGAAGGAAATGGCAACCCACTCCAGTACTCTTGCCTGGAAAATCCCATGGATGGAGGAGCCTGGTAGGCTACAGTCCATGGGGTCATAAAGAGTCGGACACGACTGAGCGACGTCACTGTCTTCTTTAACTTTTGGACCAGCAGCTGTTCAGAGTGTTTTCTTCTCATGATGGGTCAGAGGAGCGGAAGAGGCCAGACCACATCAGCACATCTATCCGCATTCATCTCTGCACAGACACCACCTGCTGACATGCCACTGGCCAAACCAAGTCACATGGCCAAACCCAAAGTCAGGAATGGGGCGGTGCCCTCTGCCTGCCGCAAAGCCACGCAGGCGTGAAGATGTATAATTCTATTAGGGAAAGAAGTAAAGATGTGGGAGCAATGACCCAGTTGCCATGAGAGCTCTGGGAATAGCCTGGAACTCAGAGTCCCATAGATGGTGGCTGGAGTCCCAGATCCACCCTAGACAAGCCTCTGACCCTGGACAGCCACTTCTATAAAATGAAGCTAATCCTCGTTCTCAGGATTCCCATGCCACTCAGTAATCACAGACAGCAGTCAAGTTCCCACCACATCAAGCACCAGGGGAAATGCTTAATGTCCACCATGAACTCTTCATCCTTTGAAGGCACGCTTATAATTCACATATCATTGTGGATTAGCATGTGGAATGGATCACAAGCGGGGAGTAGATTTAAGACCTGGGGGCCCAGGGATCCAGAGGGTAGAGAGAAGGATGCTGAAAGAAAAGCAAAAGCCAAAAAAAAAAAAAAAAAAATCCAAAGGTCAAAGTTACCAACTTCCAGGTCCTGTGAACGCTGCCCTCGGAGCTTTGGAAGGGCTGAGGGTTCAGGGGTGTGGCTTTGCCACAAGGGCCCCTTCTCACTCAGGCATTCCTTCCTTCCACAGATGCTGATTGAATGCCAGCCCTGCACCAGGCTCTAAGGATGGGGAAACTGAGGCACGGAGAGTTTTTTTTTTTTTTTTTTTTAAGCTGTTTTCACTAAATTTACAGCCTGAATTAGTCAGGGTTCTCCAAAGAAACAGAACCAATTGGAAGTATATATACATACAAACAGTCCCAAACTTACGAGAGTTAAATATTTTGATGGTGTGAAAGCGAAATGCATTCAGTAGAAAATGTACTTTGCATTCTGAACGTTGATTTCTTCCTGGGCTGGTGATCAGCAGTAAGATCCTCTCTCGTGATGCTGGGCAGCGGCAGTCACAGATCCCCGTCAGTTGCGCGATCATGAGGGGAGACGACCCACACGCTTACAGCCAGTCTGGACGCAGGCAAGCATTGTTTTTCACTTCCAGCACAGTATTCAATACATTACATGAGACGCTTTATTATAAAATAGGCTTTGTGTTAGATGGGTTTGACCAGCTGTATCGGTCAAATGTATTGACCAGTGTATTGATTAGGTGTTCTGAGCGTGTTTAAGATAGGCTGGGCTACGCTACGGTGTTTGGTAAGTTGCGTGCTTGTGTGCCAGGTCACTTTAGTCTCTACGTCTCCCGCATTGGCAGGCTGGTTCTTTACCACTAGCGCCACCTAAGTTAGGTGTATTAAATGCATTTTTGACTTAAAATATTTTCAACTTACGATGGGTTTATGGAGACAGATCGAGGACGATCTGTATATGTAGATCTGTGAGGAGATTTATTATAGAAATGGGCTCATGTGATTATGGAGACTGAGAAGTCCAAGATCTGTAGATAGGCAAGCCAGAGACCGTGGTATAAGTTCCTTCCTGAAAGCCAAAAGCAAGGGGGAAAAAAAGTCTCAGCTCAAGCATTTGGACAGGAGGAGCATCCCTCACTCCTGGAGAGGGAGCACCCCTCACTCCTGGAGAGGGAGCACCTCTCATTCCTGGAGAAGGGTCAGAGTTTCTGTTCTATTCAGTCCTTTCACAGACTGCCTGAGGCCCATCCCCACTAGGGAGGACAGACAGCTCTTCCCTGACTACCAGTTCAGATATTCCGTTCACCCAGAAACACCCTCACAGACACACCCAGAGTAACTTTTGACCAAATGTCTGGGCATCCTGTAGTCCAGTCAGGTTGACATATAAATTTGCCCCATGCAGCCTGAGAGGGAAAGCAAAAAAATGAAGAAGTGAATACAAGTGGGATGAGGGTAAGAGAGCAGAAAAATAAAGCTGTATGAGAACTCATAGCAAGTGGTCCTTGCCTGGCATGGGAATACTCTGTGTTTCGAGGCTGGAAGGAGAGGCAGGGGCGCTGAGTGGGGTTTCCAGCGTCTATGAGCAGGTGGACAGGGCATCTTAGGAACTGGAGCATTTTCTCTCTGCCCATGAATTACACAGTGATGATTAAGGCTGTCAAGCTCTCCGTGGTGCTTAGAGGGGAAGGCAGGCATCTTAAGATGTTCCACCAAAATCAAAACTTCTTGTAGGTAAGGGAATTTGATTTAATGTGGCCCCAGCCTGCTGAAGGGCTTCCCGCATGGCTCAGCGGGTACAGAATCTGTCCACAGTGCAGGAGACACAGGCTCGATCCCTGGGTCGGGAAAGTTCCCTGGAGGAGGAAATGGCAACTCACTCCAGCATTCTTGCCTGAAAAATCTCATGCACAGAGAAGCCTGGTGGGCTATAGCCCATGGGGTCACAAAGAGCCAGACACAGCTAAGCACGAGCGCAAGTCTGCTGATCACTGAGATTCAACAGCCACAAGCCACTTCAAGGGAGGGTCCCTAGCATGAGATTTTGCTAGTCTTTGGCTTAATTTTTAAGATACTGCTGCATTTCTTTTAATTCTTGTTAAATAAATCAATTTATTTGATCCTCACAACAGTTGTCTAAAGAAGGTGTATTATTATTTGTATTCTCATTTTTAAAGATAACACACAGAGGTTAAGTAATTTTCCCAAGTTTGCACAGCCAGGCAACCTGGCCTCAAGGTCTATGCTTTAATATCAAGCTGGAGTCCAGCTAGAATTTCAGTGTTTTCTGAACAGTCAGATGAGGGACTTCGCTGGCCTTCCAGTGATGGAGACTCTGAGCTTCCAATGCAGGGGGCACTGGCTCTATCCCTGGTGGGGGACTAAAATCCCACATGACACATGGCCAAAAAATTAAAAAAATAAACAGCTGGATCACCTGTGTCCTCAAGAGCATCCTCTCTGGGAGAACTTTCTGAACCAGATTGGGTCCATCATGAATTTGGGATAAACCAAAAGCGTTCAGAAAATGCATGATCCGCACCATACTGGACACACAAACACAGGAGCATATCCCTGCCTGCAGGAGCTCTCCAGATTCCTGGAGTTCTGCACCTCTAGCTTTCTTCCTTTGGCTGACAGACTTTTCCAGAGAAAAGGCCACCTTACCTACAAAGTGTTCCTTTACCCAACAAGCTCCAGTATGATGACCCCAACTCACAGGTCCCACCACGGCTCCATCTTGCACCCACTGCAGTTTTCCTGTAACAAGAATTGGCCTGAGCTCATATTGGTTAAGGGTAAACCAATATTTACTCTTGATTTGAAAAGGGGAAGGGAGTCAATCGCTTGCCCCAACATTGCCTGGCAGAGGTTGTGAGAAGGTGACTTGTCCATTAAAAGCCCAGCTCATGTTTTATGTATTTCTAAAGAGCCACAATTTGAACTTAATTCCTCCTCCCTTTAAGACAAGAACCCCCAAGTTAGCATTTAAAATGTCACACACAGCCAGAGGCCTCTGTGGGTCATGGAGGGCTGGACAGTTTATACTAGGAAGTCGTAAAATTGATGCTGAATGATTTCAAGACCCAGAGAGTTGCCTAAGAGGTCGAGAATAGAAAATTTTAAACTAAACCATGAATAAATCTTAGGAAAGCTGATAGCAGAGCTTTAAAAAAGGAAGCTGGTAAATAGGCTGAGTTGAAACTTTGAATTCACATTATGAGGGTTAGTGAAAGGAAGTGACCCTTAGGTTGGCAGTGAGTTGTGGAGGGTCCCTGTGTGCAGGCAGTATGCCCCTCACCAAGGTCACCTCGGCTGAAGCAGTGTCCTTATTAATCAGTAGGACAATGGAGATGCTGGGACATCGAGCTAGTGAGTGCAAAGCAGGGGTTTGAACTAGAGCCTGCCTGGATCGAGGCACGTGAAGGACTCACAACAGTGCTGGGCTCACAGCACAATATGCACATTGCCACCGTTGTTGCTACCATTCATCATCATTATTTTAAAGTCTAAAAATATAAGCCTTAGGGGCTCTTAGTTGTGATGTGATGCTTTTTAAAAGACTCTTCCTGGGACTTCCCTGGTGGTCCAGTGGTTAAGAATCCACCTTGCAACGCAGGGGACTCAGTTCAATCCCTGGTGGGGGAACTAAGATCCCACATGTCTCAGGGCAGCTAAGCCCGCACGCTGCCAGTACTGAGCCCAGATGTCAAACTGGAGAGTCCATGCACTGCGTCGAAAGACCCTGCATGACCCAACACAGATTCCACACGCCACAGCTGAGACCCAGCACAGCCAAACGAGAAAAGACTCTTCCTAGTTGTCACCCAAAATTCACCTCAGTTATTTTGGAAATTCATCTTGATGTGTGGATCAACTCGAAAAGCTGATCATGGAACTCAGCTTGAAAAGTGGATCATGGAAGAAACTGTTAACCATCATTGACTAATCCCAGCCAGCCCCTTCTGTTGCCTCCAAACACTATGTGTAGTAACAGCTTTATTATTACCCATCTTGTCTTGCAGTTGCTTGCTTTGCCAACATGCTGTAGCTCTTTCCGTATCAGCTCTCAGAGCTGCATCCTAAGGCCATGGCTGGGCTGGCTGCTGGTGGAGGATCCCACCTCCGCCAGGACCAGGAGAGGCTCCGTGTGATGGATTTTTCTTTGCTTACCATTCCTCTCCATAACCAAACCTAATTATTACCATCCTTCAAATTAATTTCTTCTGGGATTGATCAATTTGGCCACGGAGGCTGAGCGTTGCTCTGAACCGACTCAGGGCTCACACACACCAGGGCCCAGAAAGAGAGCCCTCCCTTGGTTCTGTTTTGTTGTGTTTGTTTGGTTTTGTTTTGTTTAAGCGCCTACACCCCAAAAGCAATTCTTTTTAATTTTTTTCTACACAAATCACCTACTTATTGAAACTTTGAATTCACATTATGAGGGTTAGTGAAAGGAAGTGACCCTTAGGTTGGCAGTGAGTTGTGGAGGGTCCCTGTGTGCAGGCAGTATGCCCCTCACCAAGGTCACCTCGGCTGAAGCAGTGTCCTTATTAATCAGTAGGACAATGGAGATGCTGGGACATCGAGCTAGTGAGTGCAAAGCAGGGGTTTGAACTAGAGCCTGCCTGGATCGAGGCACGTGAAGGACTCACAACAGTGCTGGGCTCACAGCACAATATGCACATTGCCACCGTTGTCGCTACCATTCATCATCATTATTTTAAAGTCTAAAAATATAAGCCTTAGGGGCTCTTAGTTGTGATGTGATGCTTTTTAAAAGACTCTTCCTGGGACTTCCCTGGTGGTCCAGTGGTTAAGAATCCACCTTGCAACGCAGGGGACTCAGTTCAATCCCTGGTGGGGGAACTAAGATCCCACATGTCTCAGGGCAGCTAAGCCCGCACGCTGCCAGTACTGAGCCCAGATGTCAAACTGGAGAGTCCATGCACTGCGTCGAAAGACCCTGCATGACCCAACACAGATTCCACACGCCACAGCTGAGACCCAGCACAGCCAAACGAGAAAAGACTCTTCCTAGTTGTCACCCAAAATTCACCTCAGTTATTTTGGAAATTCATCTTGATGTGTGGATCAACTCGAAAAGCTGATCATGGAACTCAGCTTGAAAAGTGGATCATGGAAGAAACTGTTAACCATCATTGACTAATCCCAGCCAGCCCCTTCTGTTGCCTCCAAACACTATGTGTAGTAACAGCTTTATTATTACCCATCTTGTCTTGCAGTTGCTTGCTTTGCCAACATGCTGTAGCTCTTTCCGTATCAGCTCTCAGAGCTGCATCCTAAGGCCATGGCTGGGCTGGCTGCTGGTGGAGGATCCCACCTCCGCCAGGACCAGGAGAGGCTCCGTGTGATGGATTTTTCTTTGCTTACCATTCCTCTCCATAACCAAACCTAATTATTACCATCCTTCAAATTAATTTCTTCTGGGATTGATCAATTTGGCCACGGAGGCTGAGCGTTGCTCTGAACCGACTCAGGGCTCACACACACCAGGGCCCAGAAAGAGAGCCCTCCCTTGGTTCTGTTTTGTTGTGTTTGTTTGGTTTTGTTTTGTTTAAGCGCCTACACCCCAAAAGCAATTCTTTTTAATTTTTTTCTACACAAATCACCTACTTCGCGCGCGCACAGCCCACTCGTTCCCTCCCCAGCCTCTCACTGCCTAGAAGAATCCTGGTCTCCATCTAAGCCTTCGACATTCATCAGGGCTGTACATTTGAACCACCTAGGGAGCCTTTCAAAAATCCTGAGGCCTAAGCCTCGCCCCAGACCAATTAAACCCGCAACCTCGGGGGTGGGGCCAGGCACCAGGCATTTCTAAAGCTCAGAGGTGACTGCAACATAGTTGGGGATGGAAACCACCCCTTTCAATGCCAAGTCCAAAGGCTTCTGTTCTGTGAAGTAGCAGCCTCTAATTTCATCTGCTCCCAGCCTAGTGTACACACATACCGCAGTTATTTTTCTTTTCAGTAAAAACATTACTTTTATTTGTTCATTTTGGAGTAGGGTATTCAAAATTGTAAAGGTACACAAGGAAAACCCCCCTCCCACCTCCCAGCTTCCCTCCGCAGAAGGAAAAGTGTTCATTTGCTGCTCTCTGAGGTGCCGTGACCGAGGGGACAGGCACAGTCTTTGGGTCACGGAGGCCTGCCTTTAATCCTGCTTCTGGGGACTCCCCCGGTGGTCCAGTGGTTAACACACCACCTCCCAGTGCAAGGGATGGGGGTTCAATCCCTGGTTGGGGAACTAAGATCCCACATACCTCGTGGCCAAAAAAACCAAAACACTAGACAGAAGCAATATGGTAACAAATTCAATAAGGACTTTGAAAAAAATATTGTTTATAAAAGATTTATAAATAAATAATAGAAATAAATGGAGAAGGAAATGACAATCCCCTCTAGTCTTCTTGCCTGGAAGATCCATGGATGGAGGAGCCTGGCAGGTTACAGTCCATGGTGTCACAAAGAGTTGGACACGACTGACCTACAAACACACACGTATAAATAAATCCTGCTTTCACCACTGACTCCCCATATGACCTTGGATTAGTCATTCAGGTCTCCAATCCTTGGTTTCCCATCTATAAAGTGGAAATGATGCCCCCTGCCTCTTGGAGCTGTGAAGGAGGGTGAAAGGGATGTTTGGGTTTTCTCCTGCAGTCTAGCAAATGATCCCAACACTTAGAGGCTTATAAAACAACCATTTTATTCATTCAAAAATCGATGGGTCAGGAATTCAGGCCTGGGTGATCAGGGTCCACAAGGTGTCCTCAGAGGTCATTCTCCTCACTAATGGCTGGGCTGGACTAGAAGTTCCAAGACAGCTCCACTCACGTGACTGTCTCGGTGGGGCCCTTCTGCTTGGCCTCTGACTAGTTCAGGCTTCCTCACAGCATGGCCTCTGGTGGCCAGCCATAGCCTGTCCTCCCTCAAGAAGACTGTAAAGCAGGAAAGTGGATACACAGCCAATTTTCAGAAGCTACATGGTCCACCCAGATTCAAGGGGAGAAGAAAGACGCACTAATTTGCGATGGGAAAGTGCAGTGGTCACATGGTCAAAGAGCACGTGGGGTGGGGTGTCCTTTCGGTCTCTTTAGAAACACAGTCCACCTCTAGGGGGATTCAATGCACAGTGCCAGCATAAGGCAGGAAGCCAGGAACTGTGAGGGCTTCCCAGGCGGCTCAGTCATAAAGAATCCGCCAGCCAGTGCAGGAGATGCAGAAGACTTGGGTTTGATCCTTGGGTCAGAAAGATCCCCTGGAGAAGGGAATGGCAACCCATTCCATTCTTGTCTGGAAAATCCTATGGACAGAGGAGCCTGGTGCACGACAGTCCATAGGGTGGCAAAGAGTCAGATATGACTGAGCAACTAAGCAACAGATGTTAGATCCCATCCTTCTTCTCAGAACACAGTTCTTGTGCTTTTTACTACAGTTCATTAAATATTTTTTTAAGTTCCATCCTTGGTGCCTGGCCAAGAGCCTGGCACCAAATAGATGACCAGTGAGTATTTCTATGAAATCTCAGCATTCACTGTACACCCAGTCCTGTGAGTGCTAACAGGAGGGATTCCTAACATACCAAGGCATGCGATGCCTTTCCTGGCTTCCCCCTGCTCTGCCCTCTTACATACTGGTCACTCTGGTGTGCTGTGTCCACAGCCTGAAAGGCCCTCCTTCTCTCTTGTCATCATAGTATCTCCCTGTCCAAATTCTCCACGTTCACCACCATAAATCGCTTGAGCCTGAAGCTCTTCTCAATCTCCCAAGCAGGAAGATGGAGGACATATGTTTGAGCATCTACTGTGTCACAAGCACGTTGTCAGAAGTTTGGGATGAACAAGACAAGGACAGGTGGCAGGTGGAGATGTGTAAGGGCCAGGGGGAGCAGGAGCAGAGGTGGAAGACGTGAGCAAGGCATGACACGACTCCCACCCAGAAGGACCACAGGGTGAGTGAGGAGAGATTTGAGGACCAGACCAAGCAATGTCTCCAATTCCCTGCGATGAACTGGAGCTTCATTTTCCAGGCAAAAGGGCCCCACAGCAGGCATTTCTAGGAGACGAGAGACATAATTAGACATGCAGGCCTTTGTGCAGATGAACAGAGGGCAAAGAATGGATGTTTCATCGTGTACCATCTTGGCACTCAGACTTCTGAGGCCTGGACAGTCAAAACAAGGCTCTCCACTTCAAATCCTCCTCCGTGGGGAGACTGAGGCCTGGGTGGAGAAGGGGATTGCCCGCAGTAAGGGCCACGGGCCTTTGCCATGCACCTGGATTCCAGAAAACCTGTCTGCCAGGCTTGTGTCTGACATTGAGAAATGTCTTAGTGGCACAGGGGGTAATGATTGATAGGTCTGATGAATGCATCTCCATTATTATTGAAATTTATACACATTCTACCGATCGAAGACTCTCCCGGTGTATGAGACTCATTTAATATTCACAGCTGTTGTTTTTCAACTGGAAACCCAAGCGTCTGGACGCTGGATTGACAAAGCTGAAATCTGGGGGCACCTTCCAGAAAGCAAATTCCAGATCTAAAGCCCCCATTTGAAAAGTGCCCCCTGCCACTAATTTACAAGTGACCTGAGCAGCCGGCTGCTGAATCTGAGCCATATTCTAGGAAAACGAACCAGGTCACAGACAGGATGAGCCAGCCCAGACCCTCACTTACCTGAGAAGGCTCCAGCTCCCTGTGACTATTCATTTAGCCATTCATTCGTTAACAGATCTTTTGAACACCTACTATTTGCCAAGTCCTGGGGTAGGTGCTAAGGAGACAGCAAAGTCACCATAGACCAGGGCCCTGACCTCGGCTGTCATGTGGAGCAGATCAGTCTTCAGCAAGCCTGTTGTTCATCCTGGCAGCAGAGTGGGCCCTGGCCTCCGAAAGCTTCAGGGAAGCAATGCCGATTCTCGCTGCTGGGACGTGTGCGCTGCTGCATCCCCAGCGAGGAGCTATGGATGGGCTCCAACAGATCCCAGTGCGGAGGCACAGCATGAGTGGAGACACAGTCAGGAGGGCTTGGGGACAGCAGGTCTAAGCTCCAGGGGCTAAAGAAGAGCCGCACAAGACAAAATGTCCTGCTGAACCCCCAGTCACGAGGGCCTTCAGTGCTAGGCTGAGGAACTGGGGCTTCATTCTATGGTTAGGCAGCCCCGGTGGTGTTGGAGGAGGGGAGTGATGTACAAAAGAGGAGAAACAACAGGATCGTTCCGATGTGGGTCTACGCCACCCCCACATGCCCCTGGAATATCCTGCCCCTATCCCCGCTATGCTCAGTCCACAGCCCAACCAGGAGGTTTCCTAAAGACGTAAACTCCAAGGGTGTCTCAGAAGGAATACTCTCAGAAACCACTTGGATGGGGGATGGTGCTCCCCGAGATGTTCTTGTGTAAGAAGAGGGTCAGTCACCACGCCCCAACAGTGTTAATGGACTAGAAGAGTTAGATACGCAAGTCTGGGCCCGAACTGAATTCGCCGGTGCAATAGTCCAAGGCTTCCAGCAGTGGGCCTGTTCTGTTCCTCACCCAGGCCCACCCCATCCCTCTTCTGAACAAACGCTCAAACAAATGTTAAAAACCATTGTTTGAAAGGATGGCCACATTGCTAGCATTGCCAAGATGTTCAGGTCTCTGGTACTGCCAGAGGGGGACAGACACTGAGCTGGGTCCTGCTCAGCTCTCTCCAGCCCCAGACAGGACGGAGGGTATCACCTCCAGAGGCAAAGATGTGTCCCAGTAGCAGAGCTGGGGTTATAACCGGAGGGCTTCAAATACTCTGGGTTAAGATGTCCAGATCACAAAAACCCTGTGACCAAGAATCAAGAAGGTGATTCCATCAGAGTAGAACCCCCTACAGAGAAGGCCTGGCCATCAGACTAGACTCGAGGTGACAGAGGGGAAGGAAATGCACTCAGAAGCTAGTGAGCTCAGGGATTCATAGGAAAGTCAACACGTTGGGAGAAAGGAAAGGAAACAAATCGCATGAGAAAAGAATGCTTGTTTGTGTATGAATCACTTGGCAGCCTGCAGTAACCCTTAGAAGAAAATGCAGAATGCCAACACTGTTAGCAAAAGACACGTTTTGTTGACCCAAGGGGATCAGAGCCAGGGAAGAGTGATAGAAGGGAAGCCACATGGATGAGGAATGGGCTTGCCACTCAGAAAACTAAGCTCACAGGCACCCCATGGAGCTCCCAGAGGCAGCAAAAGAGATCCTGTGCCCCATTCTGGATGTGTGTGTGAGAGTGTGTGCAGGCACGTGTGGACTCATGTGTGCCTGCCTGTGTATGAGTGTGGGCCATGTGTGAGAGTGTGTGCTTATGCATATATATGCATGCTTGTGATTTTGTATGTGTGTGTGTGCAGCATGTGCATGTGCACATGTGAGCATGCGTTTGTGCTACTAGAGTCTGTGATGCATGTCTGTGTGTAAGCGTGGGTGTGTGTGCACCTGTTCATGAGTGTGTGCACCTGTGTATGTTCATGAGCACATGTGCGTTCCCACATGCACATGCATTTTAGGGGGGGCTGTCATCACGCTGGTCCTCCCCGCCCCTGCCAATGCAACTGGCAAGAGCAGAGCCCTCAACTCACGATTCTGGAATCTGGGTGCCTACGGCACCCAGTATTTGCTTACATTTAACTAAGTCGAGTCTAAACACTTGGCTTCTTGCCCAGGGCACTCGCTGTCTGATTCCTTCAAGACAGCAAGGATGAGAAGTTGAAAGTGGGGTGCCTTTTCTGCAGGTAGAGGGATGCTTGAGCTCCTTCTCTTGTCCTACCTGGTTTTCCATAGTTGTTGCTGTTGTTTTAAAGACGTTCTAGTGATATATTCATATACCCTACAATTCACCCATTTAAAATGAACAATTCAAAAGTCTTAGTAAATTCACAGGGTTGTGCTACAATCACCACAATTTAATTTTAGGACATTTTCATCTCTCTTCGAAGAAGCCTAATAACCATTCACAACCCCTCTCCATTCCCTCCTCCTGCAACCACTAATCTACTTTCCCTCTCTGTGACTTTACCTTTTCTGGGAATTTCACATAAATGAAACCATGGAATGTATGGTCTTTGGTGACCAACTTCTTTCCCTTAACATCACGTTTTCAAAGTTCATCCATGTTGTAACGTATTAATACTGCATTCCCTTTTATTGCCAAATTTAGCATGTAGTATGGATATACCAGGGTCTTCCTCGGTAGCTCAGATGGTAAAGAATCCACCTGCAATGTGGGAAACCTGGGTTCAATCCCCAGGTTGGGAAGATCCCCTGGAAGAGGGCATGGCAACCCACTCCAGTACTCTTGCCTGGAGAATCCCATGGACAGAGGACCCTGGCGGGCCATAGTCCATAGCGTCACAAAGAGTCGGACACGACTAAAGTAACTTAGCACAGGTGGACATGGGTACACCACAGCTTATTCATCTATTCATCAGCTGATGGACGTTTGGGAAGTTTCCATCCACTTTTCCTGTTGGGTATGGACCTAAGAGTGGAATTGTTGGCTTAAATGGTAACTCAGTGTTTAATTTTCTAAGGAAACTGTTTTCCAAAGTGGAAAAGTGGCTGTTACATTCTAAACTCCCCCCAGCAATTAAGAGGAATTCAACCTCTTCACATCCTCATTAGCACTAGTTATTATCTGACTTTTGATTCTAATCATCCTAGTGGGTGTGAAGTAGTACTCATTGCGGTCTTGATTTGCATTCTCTGGTAACTAATGGTAACTTACCATTGTAACTTTTCAGAGCTTATGGGCATTTGTGTATGTTCTTTGGAATAAGGTCTTTTCAAATCCTTTGTCCATTTCTTTAGTCTTTTGTCTTTGTGTTGTTGAGTTGTAAGAGTCCTTTATATAGTTATAAATATTAGACCCTTGTCAGATACATGATTTGCAGACATTTTCTTCCATTCTGCGGGTTGGTTTTTCACTTTCTTAATAGTGTGCTTTGAAGCAGTTTTTTTATTCTGATGTAGTTGGAACGTATCCACTTTTCTTCAGTTACTTGTGCTTGTGTCATATCCAAGAAACCACTACCTAGCCCAAGGTCACAAAAATTTACTCTACATTTCCTTCTAAAAGTTTTTTAGTTTAAGCTCTTACATGTGGGTCTATGATCCATTTTGAGCCTCCAACAATTGTTTATTCGGCAGCTACCATGAGCCAGTTGGGGCTTCCCGGGTGGTGCTAGCAGAAAGAACCTGCCTGCCAGTGCAGGAAATCGGGTTTCATCTCTGGGTCGGGAAGATCCCCTGGAGGAGGCCACGGGAATCCCCTCCAGGATTCTTGCCTGGAGAATCCCATGGACAGAGAAGCCTGGCAGGCTGCAGTCCTTTGGGTCACACAGAGTCAGGCACGACTGAAGCGACCTGGCAGGCATGAGGACATGTGCCAGCCGCTGAACTAGGGCTGGGTGAACCCTCAACACACCAGTGAGCAGAGCAGTCTCTCACCCTCGAAAAGCTGACATCCCAGTGGAGGAAAGAGACAGTAATCAAGAGAACCAGCAAACAGGATAAACTGAGCTGGTGTTGAGCCCTGGGTAGTGAAACCACATGGCTTCTTCGGGAAAGTAGGCAGTTCCATGAACCCGGAGCCCTGAGCAGATGTTAAAGGCTTCAGAGGCAGGTGGGTCACTCCTAACTATGGTGACCAACTTCTTTCCCTTAACATCACGTTTTCAAAGTTCATCCATGTTGTAACGTATTAATACTGCATTCCCTTTTATTGCCAAATTTAGCATGTAGTATGGATATACCAGGGTCTTCCTCGGTAGCTCAGATGGTAAAGAATCCACCTGCAATGTGGGAAACCTGGGTTCAATCCCCAGGTTGGGAAGATCCCCTGGAAGAGGGCATGGCAACCCACTCCAGTACTCTTGCCTGGAGAATCCCATGGACAGAGGACCCTGGCGGGCCATAGTCCATAGCGTCACAAAGAGTCGGACACGACTAAAGTAACTTAGCACAGGTGGACATGGGTACACCACAGCTTATTCATCTATTCATCAGCTGATGGACGTTTGGGAAGTTTCCATCCACTTTTCCTGTTGGGTATGGACCTAAGAGTGGAATTGTTGGCTTAAATGGTAACTCAGTGTTTAATTTTCTAAGGAAACTGTTTTCCAAAGTGGAAAAGTGGCTGGTACATTCTAAACTCCCCCCAGCAATTAAGAGGAATTCAACCTCTTCACATCCTCATTAGCACTAGTTATTATCTGACTTTTGATTCTAATCATCCTAGTGGGTGTGAAGTAGTACTCATTGCGGTCTTGATTTGCATTCTCTGGTAACTAATGGTAACTTACCATTGTAACTTTTCAGAGCTTATGGGCATTTGTGTATGTTCTTTGGAATAAGGTCTTTTCAAATCCTTTGTCCATTTCTTTAGTCTTTTGTCTTTGTGTTGTTGAGTTGTAAGAGTCCTTTATATAGTTATAAATACTAGACCCTTGTCAGATACATGATTTGCAGACATTTTCTTCCATTCTGCGGGTTGGTTTTTCACTTTCTTAATAGTGTGCTTTGAAGCAGTTTTTTTATTCTGATGTAGTTGGAACGTATCCACTTTTCTTCAGTTACTTGTGCTTGTGTCATATCCAAGAAACCACTACCTAGCCCAAGGTCACAAAAATTTACTCTACATTTCCTTCTAAAAGTTTTTTAGTTTAAGCTCTTACATGTGGGTCTATGATCCATTTTGAGCCTCCAACAATTGTTTATTCGGCAGCTACCATGAGCCAGTTGGGGCTTCCCGGGTGGTGCTAGCAGAAAGAACCTGCCTGCCAGTGCAGGAAATCGGGTTTCATCTCTGGGTCGGGAAGATCCCCTGGAGGAGGCCACGGGAATCCCCTCCAGGATTCTTGCCTGGAGAATCCCATGGACAGAGAAGCCTGGCAGGCTGCAGTCCTTTGGGTCACACAGAGTCAGGCACGACTGAAGCGACTTGGCAGGCATGAGGACATGTGCCAGCCGCCGAACTAGGGCTGGGTGAACCCTCAACACACCAGTGAGCAGAGCAGTCTCTCACCCTCGAAAAGCTGACATCCCAGTGGAGGAAAGAGACAGTAATCAAGAGAACCAGCAAACAGGATAAACTGAGCTGGTGTTGAGCCCTGGGTAGTGAAACCACATGGCTTCTTCGGGAAAGTAGGCAGTTCCATGAACCCAGAGCCCTGAGCAGATGTTAAAGGCTTCAGAGGCAGGTGGGTCACTCCTAACTCTGTTCTTGTTTACGAACAGCAGACTAAGGTCCCAGATGGTGAGGGCAGGTGCCCAGCCCTGCAGGGCCAGGCAGTGGCCGCTCTCAACAAGGCCTTCAGCTCCTAGGGTTCTGCGGCCTGACCCCCATCACGCCCCGGGGTCGGCAGCCAGGCTGCCCCTAGAGGAACACATTGCATTTTCTGCACGAGGCTTGTGTTTCCTGTTGGCACATTGGCTGGAAAGTTGTAGAAAGTGCTCTGACAGCAGCTGAGCAGTGTCTTGCTTTGAGTACTAAAACCATCTCAGATTAGATAATCCACATGACGATTTTTACGGGCAATCCCCTCACTGGGAAAGGTTCTGCTTTTAGACAGGCTATTTCTGCCTTCAGTTTTGATAAGATAATATCTCACTTAATCCATTTCTCTGTTGGGCTTTGCGGAAACTTCTCCCTTAATCTTCATTATCTCTCACCATGTGCTTTTGTTGGGACTTCACTGGACCAGATTCACCCCCAAGGGCCACCTTGCAGTTCTAAGAAGAGCAGATAACAATCAGGACAACTCAGAGCTTTGCCGGTCTAGGGCCCAGGCTGGCTGTCAGTCATCTGAAGGTTTAGCCACTGCACTCCATGTTCCCAGGTCATAGGAACATCCCTTATTCTGACACACCCTCTCTCTGGGGAGATCTGTGCCTACTTTTGGAACTCTCCTGGCAACAGGAAAGAATAAAAATCTAATTATTAGTCTGCCAAATGGGGCACTTATACCAAGAAGAGTTTTAATAGTAATTAGAGTGGTCTCAAACTGAGACTTCAAACAGGGTTCAACCTGCAGGTCATCTGCAACCTTGTACCCAGGTAGAAGAAGTAGTGAAGTGAAGTCGCTCAGTCGTGTCCAATTCTGTGCGACCCCATGGACTGTATGTAGCCTACCAAGCCCCTCCGTCCATGGGATTTTTCCAGGCAAGAATACTGGAGTGGGTTGCCATTTCCTTCTCCAGGAGATCTTCCCAATCCAGGGAATGAACCCAGGTCTCCCGTGCTGTAGGCAGATGTTTTACATCTGAGCCACCAGGAAAGTCCCCAGGTAGAAGGAAAATCAATTCACCTACCATGGCTGGGGACCCTTCTTGCTGGTAGAGACAGTTCTCCAACAGGAATCAGGAGACCTAGTCTTGTGTCACTGGGCAAGTTGTGCCACCCTTTCTGGGTCTTGATTTTTTCCATAAAAAATGGCACATTTGGCTTGGTCTCAGGGATTCCCTGATGGCTCAGATGATAAAGCCTCTACCCGCAATGTGGGAGATCCGGGTTTGATGCCTGGGTGGGGAAGATCCCCTGGAGAAGGAAATGGCAACCCACTCCAGCACTCCTGCCTAGAAAATTACATGAACAGAGGAGCCTGGTGGGCTACAGTCCATGGGGTCGCAAAGAGTCGGACACAACTGAGTAAATTCACTTTGGCTTCATCTCTAAGGTTCCTGAAGCAGTTTGCCATTCCCTTCTCCAGTAGACCACGTTTTGTCAGAACCCTCCACCATGACCCATCCGTCTTGGGTGACCCTACACGGCATGGCTCATAGTTTCATTGAGTTATACAAGGCTGTGATCCATGTGATCAGTTTGGTTAGTGTTCTATGATTGTGGTTTTCATCCCATTTGTCCTTTGATACATGAGGATAAGAGGCTTGTGGAAGTTTCCTGATGGGAGGGACTGGCTGTGGGGAAAACTGAGTTTTCTTCTGATGGGTGGAGCCACGCTCAGTTCAGTCAGTTCAGTCGCTCAGTCGTGTCTGACTCTTGGCAACCCCATGAACTGCAGCACGCCAGGCTTCCCTATTCATCACCGTCTCCCAGAGTTCACTCAGACTCACGTTCATCAAGTCCGTGATGCCATCCAGCCATCTCATCCTTTGTCGTCCCCTTCTCCTCCTGCCCCCAATCCCTCCCAGCATCAGAGTCTTTTCCAATGAGTCAACTCTTCGCATCAGGTGGTCAAAGCACTGGAGTTTCAGCTTTAGCATCATTCCCTCCAAAGAAATCCCAGGGCTGATCTCCTTCAGAATAGACTGGTTGGATCAAAGGAGTATCTCCTCACCACCACCCTTCCTGACGTTCAACGTAGAATAGCTCCTCTAGGCCCTCCTGCACCCATGCAGCCACCGCTCCTTGGAGGTTGGGTTCCTCCTCCAGGCCGCCGACCCTAGCCTCAGGCGCCAAGCTCAGTAAATCTTTAATCCAATTTCTGCTGATGGGTGGGGCTGTGTTTCCTCTCTGCTCAGTTCAGTTCTGTTCAGTCACTCAGTCATGTCCGACTCTTTGCGACCCCATGGACTGCAGCATGCCTGGCCTCCCTGTCCATCACCAACTCCCAGAGTTTACTCAAACTCATGTCCATTAAGTAAGTGATGCCATCCAACCATCTCATCCTCTGTCGTCCCCTTCTCTTCCTGCCCTCAATCTCCCAGCATCAGGGTCTTTTCCAANCCCATGGACTGCAGCATGCCTGGCCTCCCTGTCCATCACCAACTCCCAGAGTTTACTCAAACTCATGTCCATTAAGTAAGTGATGCCATCCAACCATCTCATCCTCTGTCGTCCCCTTCTCTTCCTGCCCTCAATCTCCCAGCATCAGGGTCTTTTCCAATGAGTCAGTTCTTTGCATCAGGTGGCCAAAGTCTTGGAGTTTCAGCTTCAGTATCAGTCCTTCCAATGAATATTCAGGACTGATCTCCTTTAGGAAGGACTGGTTGGGTCTCCTTGATGTCCAAGGGACTCTCAAGAGTCTTTTCCAACACCACAGTTCAAAAGCATCAATTCTTCAGCATTCAGCTTTCTTTATAGTCCAACTCTCATATCCATACACTGGAAAAACCATAGCTTTGAGTAGACGGGCAGTTGTTGGCAAAGTAATGTCTCTGCTTCTTAGTATGCTGTCTAGGTTGGTCATAGCTTTTCTTCCAAGGAGCAAGCATCTTTTAATTTCATGGCTGCAGTCACCATCTGCAGTGATTTTGGAGCCCAGGAAAATAAAGTCTGACACTGTTTCCACTGTTTCCCCATCTATTTGCCATGAAGTGATGGAACCAGATGCCATGATCTTAGCTTTCGGAATGTTGAGCTTTAATCGTGACCTCCTTTGAAAGGCCTTATGCTAGCTTGCTGTGGCTCCCAGGACTGCTGTAGTCAGTGCCCCTGTCGACCGGCACCTCCACCAGAGACTTCCGGGCACTCACAGGCAGGCCTGGGTCTGTCTCTTGTGGGGTCCATGCTCCTTCCTCCCAGGTCCTGGTGTGCACAGGGTTTTGTTTGTGCCCTCCAAGAGTCTGTTTCCCCAGTCCTGTGGAAGTTCTGAAATCAAATCCCACTAGCCTCCAAAGTCAAATTCCCTGGGGGTTCTCAGTCCCTTTGCCAGATCCCCAGGTTGAGAAATCTGTTGTGGGTCCTAGAAATTTTGCAACAGTGTGAGAACTTCTTTGCTATCATTGTTCTCCAGTTTGTGTCATCTGCTTGGCGGCTCTATGGTGAAGCTAATGGCGACCTCCTCTGAGACGACTTATGCTACATGCCATGCCTTCCAGGTCCGCTGCAGCCAAAGCTCCTGTCCCCTGTCCCCCCCCATGCTGACCTGTGCCTCTGCAGGAGACACTCAGACACTCAAAGGCAGGTCTGGTTCGGTCTCTTGAGGGAGTCACTGCTTCTTTCCCTTTGTCCAGGTGTGCACAAATTTTTGTTTGTGCCCTCCAAGCATCTCTGGTGGGTCTGAGATTTGATTTTAAACACGATTGAGCCCCTCCTACCATCTTCTTGGGGCTTCTCCTTTGCCAGTGGACGTGGGGTATCTTTTTTGGTGGAATCCAGCATTCTCCTGTCGATGGTTGTTCAGCAGCTAGCTGTGATTTTGGTGTTCTCACAGGAGAAGATAAGTGCATATCCTTCTACTCTTCGATCTTACTTATGGTGTGTTACCATGTCAAAGCTGTGGTTTTTTCAGTAGTCACGTATGGATGTGAGAATTGGACCATAATGAAGGCTGAGAGCTGAACAATTGATGTTTTTGAACTGTGGTACTGCAGAAGACTCTTAAGAGTCCCTTGGACTGCAAGGAAATCAAACCAGTCAATCCTAAAGGAAATTAATCATGAACATTCATTGGAAGGACTGATACTGAAGCTGAAACTCTAATAGTTTGGCCGCCTGATGCGAAGAGCCGACTTATTAGAAAAGACCCTGATGCTGGGAAAGATTGAGGGCAGGAGAAGAAGGGGACAACAGAGGATGAGACGGTTGGATGGCATCACTGAGTCAATGTACATGAGTTTGAGCAAGCTCCAGGAGTCGGTGAAGGACAGGGAAGCCTGTGTCATGCTGCTGTCCATGGGACTGCAGAGTTGGACACGACTAAGCAACTGAACAAAAACAACTAAGGTTCCTGGTCTTTAATTTGTCTTCTTTAACTTGTACATGGTTAGGCAACAGTGACTTTTTCGTGCCAAAGTATTGACTCTGAAGAAGATGTTGGGGGAGGGGGTGAAGAGATCATGGCTGTATGTTTAAATGTGCCAAGTCCACCCTAGTGGCTACTAGCCACCTGTGGCTTTTAAATATCAATGGATTTAAATGCAATAAAATGTAAAAGACAGTACTTGAGCACATGAGCAACATTTCAGGAGTCTTGGACACCGAACATAGATAACATTTCTATCATTGCTGAAAGTTCTAACTGACAGCACAGGTGTAATAGCATTTTCTCATGAATCATTTCCTTGAATTTTACAACAGTTCAGTGAGATGAGTGGGAGAGGACTCACAAGATTCAGAGGTTCCGTGCTGCTCTGTGTTTCCCAGGAACAGCTTCTGCGTACACAGTGCATGTAATCCACTCCACATCTTGTCAAAAAAGATGTCATTATTTCCTTTTTTAAATAGGAAAACTAATGCCAGAGAAGCAAAGTAATTTACCCAAAGTTACTCAGTTGGTAACCAACCCCACCACCCTACACAGTGGCGGTCAGACAGGAGGAAGTATGGGATTCTCCAGGTGAAGAGACCAAGGTTCAGGGAGGTCACGTGGCTCAGGCAAGGGTCCCCGCTCTGGGAGCTCAGTAAGCCCTCTCCCCACTCTAGCCAGCAGGGGCCCATGCAGTAGGGGCCTTCAGCTGCTGGTCCTCGATGCTAAAAGGAACACTTTCTGTCTGGAAAGTAACAAAGCAAAAGAAAATTCATGCTTTTGCAGTGATGAAAATGAAAATTTCCAATTTGCTAGTCAAAAAGCATTTCCCTGTTTAGAGATAAGAGTAACTTTGAGTCTTTGTTACCAGTGATTAATTCATTACCACGCAGGGCCTCCCGCTGGTGTCTGGCCCCACTGCGTGGTTTAGGAAGCCCATTTACCTGGCTGAAGCAACTGGCCCAACTCCCTTTTGCCTAATCTCCTTGCCAACACAGCTTGGTGACTTTTTTAAATTTTCTTTATTGAGTTATCACTTACACACCATAAAATTTGCTTGCTTTATGTACACAATCCAATGGTTTCTGGTATATTTACAGAGTTGTGTAACTATCACCACAGGTATAGGGTTGGTTTTTATTTCGGCTGCAAGACACATGGAATTTTATTTCTCCAACCGGAGATCGAACCCATACCGCCTGCATTGGAAGGAAGGAGTCTAAACTGCTGGACTGCCAGGAAAGTCCTGATTTTTTTCTTTTTTAAGTTTTAAGGGAAGTCTGCCTTGGAGAAAGGGTGTGTGTATCTGTTAGTGTGTGTATACATGCCATCACAGTATCTGGGGCTGTCCCATTAAGTTAGAAAAATGAAGGAAACTTTCTTAACGAAGCAGCCTTCTAACTGATGTCTGCACTCAGAGTGCTGGACTGGGTGAGACATCAGGAGACACAGGCCCCGAGCCTAGCTTGCTTCTTCTTCCTTGAGCCTTTCAATTTAATTTAACAAGAATTTATTGTTGTCAGGAAAGCTGTTAGCCAGGGAAGCAAAATGGGTTTCGGCTTTCATGCCAACGTCAGTTGATTGGTAGCCCCTGCCTACAGTGCTAGATGGAGAAGGAGCTGAGACTCAGTGGGTGAGAACACCTTGATTGATTATTCATGTCTGTCAGAACTCAGGAGGCGCTGGCTGCATCCTACAGTAAGGTGAAATGCGGGTAATGATGATACAACTAATAATCATAGTAATTAAAAGAAAACCTTCCTGGTCAGGTCGTTGGGGATATTAAGGGAGATCTTAGATGTGAAGGTAATCTGTGACCCAGACAGGGGAACTCATGATGTCTGGGCTCTTGTTCCTGCTTTGATTGTGAATCATGGCTCCCTTGTTCCAACAACTTACTCCTTCCCCACAGCCCTAAGTGTTGCCAGGCCTTCCTTTCATAAGCCTGGAGGCAGCAGCGATGTGGACGGAGATCTGTGGGTCAATGCTCATTCATTCATTCCTGCACTCAGCATTCCCAGCCCTGGTTGTTTCACTCAGGATACATTTCAAACAGTCTTTCAAGATCCAGGTGCCAGCACCAAGGTGGTACCAGACAGACAGACGTCTATCTCCGGCTCCTGGTATAGTTATCCTTTGGACTTGATCTTCGGGGAAAGGAGATTTGTTTTCCACCCAGGCTTGTGCCCCACAAAGCCTCCAGGGCTGATGATGACCACCATGCCAGGACCACTCAGGGAGACACTGAGCTCCAGCGCCGCGCACACAGTGTCTACGGCAGCTGATCCAAGAAGCACCACCAAGGCGCAGGGACATGGCTCGGGAGGGAAGGAAGCCACACTGGGGGGTATGAGAGCAGGCCACTCCTGTGGGCAACCGGGGCTCCCTCCAGCTGGGCAACAACAGGAGGCATACGACTGAAAGGTCTCAAAGCTGCCCACCGGGAAGTGAGGAAGTTGGGATATACATTCACCAGCTCTCATCCATCAGTGCTTGACGTTCGCTCCTGCGGCATTAACTCCCTGACTTTGCTGGTCATCCCCATGTGCAGGCCAAGTTTGCTCCTGCAGCCAGAGCAAGCTCTCAGGCAGAGTTCCAGATGGGTGAGTTAGGAAGCCTTAGGAGTGAACAGATCTGGCAAGTGCCAAGCGGATGTGGGCAGTATCTTCCGTCTCCGT
>SJYT01007876.1:304830-383667 GCA_006410635.1 Cephalophus harveyi
TCCAACCCCACCTGCCCAGGTGGAGGAACTGCGACCCCAGGAAGGAGAGACCCAGAGGTCCTCGTGGCCTGCCTGGGGAGTTAGTCCTGTTTGAAAGGGTGTGCAGGCCAAGTCCTGGGGTACCTTCTCCCTCCCCTGTCCCTTCCCCAGCCCCTTGCCCTCCCCTCCCCAGCCTCTGCCTTCCCAGTGGCCCAGTCCCCACCTCTGGGAAGGTCCCAGGGTCCCCACTACCCTCAGGGACTCCCCTTTCCAAATGCTGGCTCCATCCCTTGGTGGACAGGGGCGGCCTTGGGAAGCGTCTCTGGGTGTCTGGACCGGGGTGGGAGGTGGGGGAGAGTGGAGGAGACTGAGGGGGCACTGGCTGGGGGCTTCCCTCCCACCCAGGGACTGTGTGCTTCCAGCTTCCAACCTAAGAGGCAAGTCACCTCTATGTGGGGAATGATACCACCACCAAGGAGCGCAACTCCCCTCTGCCCCCCAGGAGAGCGCCTGCCCCCGGAGCCCCCGGATCCAGCTCATCCCTCAGCTCCCCAGCCGTTTCCCTCACACCCCACCTTCAGCCCCACCGACTTTCTTCCAGTCCCCTAATTTCCACACCCTCTCCTGACTCCGGCATTTGCGCCTTCTGTGCGCGCTACCTGGAATGCTCCCCAGCAAAGTTACTGCAAATGAAAGAAAAGATAGTAGAGGGCGCCCCCGGGGCTAGGGGCGGAGCAGGCCTTTGTCTGATCATTTGCAGGGTGGCTTTCAAACAAGGCCCTAGGCGTCAGGGCCACCAGACCCCCAGGGCAGGAACTTTCTGGGGGTTCCTTTGCCAGGATAGTGAAGAGGAGAGAAGGCCTGGGTCAGCCTGGCCTGCTTCTCCCCGGATCTCCGCAGGCCACAGCTCACGTGCCTCCTCCAGGAAGAGACTGCTTTGGCCACGCGTCCCTGAGCCTTATTGTCTTCACAGCACTTCCCATAAACTGACATCTTTGATGTGTTCACATACCCACTGTCTATCTGCCACCCACCCCCCAGCCTCCTGCCAGAGACCTTGCTCAGTGGCTCTTGAGGACCTCTGGCACCTCAGCAAGCTGCTACTTTGTGGGTGCTCAAGACCTATTTGTCACATAACTGAAAGGGCCTGCACGTGCCTCGGCATCTCGTGCATCTGTTTGGAGTTGCAGCATAGACCCAGATGTGTTATTTTCCCTTGTTAATTACCGCACAGTAATTATAGTAAGAAGTGTAAGTACAGAATGCATTAATGGGAAAAAAACATAAAAGACTTCACATACCAGCTCACAGAACACTTGAACCAGTGATGGCCTCCCCACAGCCTGCTGAGGTCTTAAGTGGATAATTTGGCCTCCTGAGTCAGGAGCTTGAGTTCCAACCCACCCCTGCTTTTTCATCCCTTCTCTGGACAGTCACTCCTAGGCCTGGATCTGCCTCAATAGAGGCAACAGCGGGAGCAGTGAAGCCTGGGCTCTTTTGGGGTTAAAGTCTTGCTTCCATGTATCCTTGAAGTGCTAGGGGCAGGGGGTGGGAGGGGGATGTTGGGCAGATGACTTAGCGTCTCTAGGCCTCAGTTTTCCCATCTGTAAAGTGGGGAGAGTAGTGCCTCCTTCCCAGGACTCTTGTGGTCCCAAATGAGACAACATAAGCAAAATGCCCACAGTGGGTTTTGGGCAAGGTGACTCAGCATGGTGGAGAAAAGATCGGCTCCCAGCTTCCCCACCCTGGGCTCTCCTGCCACTCCCCTCTTCAGGAGATGATACACATCTGTTATGTGTTAATTGGCTTTCCCTCGTCTACTCTCAAAAGCCAAGTTGACTTTGACAAGGTTGGTGAAATATGTCTTTAATATGCTTGTTGCAGACCCCGAGTTTTAAAAGGGAGTGCTATTGTTGGGAGCGCCATATCTTCATGAAGGAATTCTCAGGTGTGCGGCCAGCTGTTTTACCAATTGTGGAGCCTATTTACACCTCTGGTTGCCCAACACACACACACACACCCCTAAAATGCCAACAGTACCCCTCACTAGGTAAAAGAGAACCACAGATGCCCCAGGGGTGGAAACCCTTGTGGGCTCAACTGACAAGAGGAGGAGAAGGAGATTAACTTAAACTGTGAAGTGCAGGAGAGGCAGAATCATGGCTGATGTTCCAGAACCAGCTCCTTTGCATAGAAGGGGGTCTCAGTTGCAGCAGAAGTGGCTGTCAGGCTTGATTTTTTCCTTCCTGGTGACCCTGGCGCCCTCTTGTGGGTATCGGCGGTAGTAGCAGGTTTTCCACTTGTTCTGCCTTCTGCTCCATAGTCATTTCCTTTTCTTTTTCTTATTCTTTTTTTTAAAGTACTCTTTAATTCAGTGCCTTTTGAATATACAACTCCCAATCACCACTTTGCTGCTTTCCAAAGCATTGAAGGATGAAGATCCAATGTCATTATTGATCTTGCATTAAAACAAGTAAGCACTTAATTTGCTTTTAAAAAATCATTATACAAAAATTTTGAAACTATTGAAACGCACAAAGGAAAAAAAAACTCAAGAGTAAGCTTTCTAACTACATCACAGCCAGCATGAAAAGAGAATGAGGTCACAGGCCTCCTGGTTTACTAGGAGTTTATTTAGAGAAAATAGAAGACTTTCAACAAAACATTTGCTCAATTTGAGCTCAGTTCTGAACTTGTGAGAGAGGGTGAGCATCTAGGTTTGGGAACTGAGTCGGTTCATGATTTTGACCCTGTAAATAAAGACTGTTTCTGAGGCCCGCTCCCCACACTTGCTTTTTTTTCCTTTCAACTACGCAGTTACCTCAGTGGTTAGAGTGAGCACTGGGTGTCACACTCACACATCCATTGGACAATGTTTATTGATCATCTATTTCAGGCCAGATCCTTTGCAGTCCCCTCAACAGACAGGGCTTCCCTGATGGCCCAGCAGATAAAGAATCTGCCTGCGGTGCAGGAGACACACGAGACTTGTGTTCAGTCCCTAGGTTGGGAAGATCCCCTGGGGAAGAGAAGGGCAGCCATTCCTGTATTCTTGCCTGAAAATCCTGTGGACAGAGGAACCTGGCAGGTTACGGCCCAATGGGTCACAGAGTCGGACACGACTGAGCGACTGGGCGCAACACAGCATACTGCGGCCCCATCAACAGACAGAGAGGCTAAAACACAGTCCCCGCCGCTCAGAACTCACGGTCCAGACTGGACACAGACAAGCAGGCGATTACAGGGTGTGCTTTGATAGGGGAAGAACAGGCTTCTGTGGGAATCTGGAGGCTAATCCTGGCTCCACCACTCCTCAACTGTGTGACCTGGAACAAGCCACAGTCCTTCTCTGAACCTTGGTTTCTATACCTGTGAAATGGGGATGATAAATACCTACCTTATTAAGTTATGGTAAAGATAGAATGGCAGTCAAGTACCTGTGTAAAACATGTATCAATAGCACACATATTCCCTAACTAAATGCTATTTCTTTCCATCCATACTAAATCCTCTTTCTTCAGACTCTGGAGGGGAAACTTGACTGCATCCTCCTACTTAAGTCTGGATGCCTGCTAAACTTTGAGGAAGATCATAAAATTTTATCTGTAGTCAATGCTAGAAAGGATCCTAGAAACCAGTCAGGCAAGCCCTGTTGTTTTAGAGAAGAGGAAACTAGGGCCCCGAGACGGGAGGGGATTTACCTGAGGTCACACAGCAAGGTGCGCTGGGTCTTTGAGATCCCAGCCTCTAAGGAAGGAGCCTGTGCTTGAATCCAAGGCTCCAAGGCTCCACTGTTTGCCGATTTGGGCAAATTAGTTCAACTCTCCACGTCTCAGTACTTTCATCTGTAAAATGGGCATGATAACAACTTTCTTCTTAAAGTTTTTTGGGGGATTGCATTAACTGACTCCCAGCGCAATACTCAGTCCACTATACCAAGAATTTACATAGCTCAGAATTTTAAGAAAGTAGTTCATTCTGAATCTACACTTTTTGTATCCAGAATTCATAGGTCAGGACATGGCTCAAGTTCTTCCCAAGGCGCTCTTGGTGGAAGCTCTGGGTGAGCAGAAATAAGCTCCTATTCCAGGTGATCGAAGGGTAAATTATGATCAAAGTGAGTGAAGAGCAAAGTAGTGCCACATCCCCACCCCTTCCCCCATGAACCTCACTCAACATCATCTCGATGAACATAATTTTTAAGTCATAAATTTAGGAAAATAGATTGCATCTTGATCACTGACAGTCCATTCCCTCTCTTGGCAAGCCCAAGATGAATTATACTGGTTTAAGGTCAAAAACAGAATGCCAACAATTATATCAAAACATCAGATTAAATAAAAATAAAACCCAGCAAACATCAGAATAAGTTAGCATCTGGGTGAACTATTGTTAATGGTGGCCACCCCTCAGCGTTTCCTCTTTTCTTTCAAAAATAACTCTATGCTCAGAAGCCTTTCAGCGGTCACCTAAATAGAAAAGAAATCCCCTGAGATTGGTTGCAAAGTCCCGTTTATCCATTTCTCTTTCCATATCACAATGGAAAATCACCAAGGCCACATGGAGATCTGTAAAGATTTTCTGTACACTCGTGTAAACAAAAGAACATACAATTTTCCTTTTCTTCTCAGCAGAGCATTTCATTTTTTATTTTTCTAGTTCAGGGAAAACGTTGAGATCCTTTAGGGGGGTTGTTGAAATGTCTTGAAATCAAAGATACAATATTAAAGAAATATTTAGAGAAGAAAAAAGCTAGTTGAAGGGGCTGTTGTTTGTGGAGAAGCCAGTTGTTTCATTTTATGTGAGGTTTCGATGTTTTCAGGCAGCAAGTGCATGAAGGAAGGGAGAGGTGGAAAAATCCAGAAAGAGGACGCCAGGCAAGCTCTTGTGGCGGTCAGGAGCCCCTACTTTAGGTTAATAGTGCAGCCTCCTTCCTTTCGCCTTTTCCACGTTTGTTTCCGCCTCCCACCCCCGTGGGTATGGGCTAAGGACTCCCAACTTCCTCACCACCACAGCAACAGGCTGGGGCTGAGAGAGCAAGCTGAGGATGGGGCACAGTTTTAGGCCCTCTCAACTGCCCTGGGCTGCCCACTTCTGAACATTATGGAAGACAAATAAAACCTTTATTCCAACCTGTGTGCATGCTCAGTCGCAGCCAACTCTCTTTGCAACGCCCCTCCCCCCCCAACCCCCCTACCCCTGTCTCTTATACACATCTCCTTTGCCAGGATAGTGAAGAGGAGAGAAGGCCTGGGTCAGCCTGGCCTGCTTCTCCCCGGATCTCCGCAGGCCACAGCTCACGTGCCTCCTCCAGGAAGAGACTGCTTTGGCCACGCGTCCCTGAGCCTTATTGTCTTCACAGCACTTCCCATAAACTGACATACGCCACAGGTTCCTCTGTCCATGGGATTCTCCAGGCAAGAATACTGGGGTGGATTGCCATGCCCTCCTCCAGGGCATCTTCCCAATACAGGAATCGAACCAATGTCTCCTGCGTTGCAGGCAGATTTTTTACCAGCTGAGCCTGAAACCACAGGGAAGCCTGAAACAGAGTATTTTATTTGTTAGCCACCCCTGTTCCTGAGAGGGTGAATCAATAAATCACTTTGCTCTCTTAAACAAGATTAAGTTGGATTTCTGATCTTAACCAAAATCACCCTCTTTTGAGTTCCTGTTCATCAGTTCCTTTTTGTTTGTTTTGTAGCTTCATAAATACAGTTTTTTATAAAACAGCAGGTTTATAAAATGTAATTTTTCATGTTTGCCCTGGTTTCCCTTTAGGCCATAGACAAAGGAATCCCATTGGTTTGGAGCCAGAAAGAAAATCAGGAGGAAATGACGTGATGTTTGCTGCAGGATGGCCGCATGGTTTGAAGCCGGCATTCCAGAAAACCAGAAAAGTAACCAGCATTATCTTGGAGGTCTTCGAGTGTCAGGAGAGCTCTGGGTGCGTTTCTCACCTCTACGATGGTACCTCTGTTCTGTGAAGCCATGCCCCACCCTGTCCTGCAGGATAGAGCACAGGACTCCTACCAGAAAGGCGGGGCTCTGCAAATCCCCCACTCTTTCTTCCAAAAGGCCAAATGACTGATGGTTTTATTTTAATCTTCTGTCCTTTAGTTCATCTCTGGGAAAGTGCCCGGGTGTGGCTCGGAGTAGGAGCTCAGGAAACGTGTCAGGTGAAGGACGGGATGGAAGAGCTGAGCCCTGTGCCCTTACCTCCACCCACGGTTTTGTGACGCTCTCTTTCTCTGCCATTCTCACCTCGCCCTCCTCCCCAGGCTCGTAGAGAGACTCATCGTGGAGTTCATGGATGAGCTCCAGCCCCCCGTGGCTGGTGCTTCTCCCGTGCTTCTGGGAGCTCAATATGGCTCATTCACCAAACCAGACCTCACCTGGGGTCGGGCGGGGGTGGGGGCGACTGGGGCCGCAGCTGGGGCCCACACCTGGCTCTATCCCAGCGTGGTGAATGCTGCCCCCTGGTGGCCTCAGCCTCCCTGCCATGAATAAGGTTCCCCTCGCAAAGGCGGCGAGGACCTGCGCTGAGTCTTGCTGGACCCCGCCCCCTCCAGGTTGGAGACTTTCTCTGGAAGAAAGAGACCTGCTTGGCTCACTCTCACCTCGCCACCCCAGGGAGTGGCCCCCTAAAATCTTAGAGGAATGAAAACAAGACTGTTTGGAAAAACAAGACAGTAAAATAACCCAGCCAATGTTTTTTTTTGGGGGGGGAGGGAATTCAAAATTCTGTGTCATTAGAAGGTAATATTTACACCAGTCATTAACAGAACAGCAATAACAGGTCAAGTCAATCGGGTTTCCTTTAGTAGGGATGAAAAAGGATGAACTCGGTAAACTGCCAGGCCAAAGGGGATGCTGGGCATTGGGTCAGACACTGCAGGTTCCCAGAAAGACCCAGTCGTGACGAGACCAGCACTGGCACCTGGGGGAGCCCCGGGGTCGCCTGGCCCGGGGGTTTTATAATCCTGCTGAGCCAGAAGACAGATCCTCTGCTGAAGGGGAACAGCGGAGGGGTTGGGGGCCCTTCGCAGATGGTGGAGCTGACACTGCCTGTTATTTAAATTAACCATCAAGCCTCTCATTTTAAGCCACCTGAAAGGGCATTGCAGGCATGTTGTGATTAGCCCAAGGGAAAGTGGGTATGGGGAGCCTGTGTTGTTGGTGCGTTTGACTTGTTTCTGCCTAACAGGACCTAACAAGGTCATCTTTGTGTAGAAATCAAGAAACACAAATGGCTGCTTGGAGAGAACTTGCGGGGAAAAGAATTGCCATGGCGATGAGTTTGTGTACATGGAAAGGCATGCGGAGCAGCCAGTGAGCTCCTCTTCCAGCCTGTCTGTCATAAACACTCCTCCCACCCTGTCATAAACACTAGTCATACCTTCCAGCTCAGCACCTTACACTTGATTTTTGTGTCTTAATAAGTCTTGGCATCCAGTGGAGAGTCAGAATCCAGTGGCTGTGCTGGTGCCGGTCCCAAGGCTTAGTAGATCCACTCTGGAAAGCCACAGCCCTAATGACGTCACCCACAGGGACCTAATGCATCAAAGGATGGCCTTTTCGTTCCCTTGAGAGGCATTATTCCTTCCAAGAAATACGTGCGTCTCTGCAGAATGACACAAGATACGACCTGCTCTCCAAAGACGCAGATTCAGCCACTTGCTCAATATCTGTTCATGTTTTGATATATCTGTGTGACCTCTGATTATGAGCACAGTCAACAAGTCAGAGCCAGTGGGGTGCGAGGATCCAGGAAGAAGCCAGACAGGCTTGGTCCTTCCATCAGGACTCCGACAGTTTGGTGGGGGAACCTTCGAATGAACAAGTAATTATCTCGGAGATGGACGCCGTGAAAGGCGAGCCAGTCAACGGGCCGAGTGCGTGGACTGGAGGCCGTGGTCAGCGCGTCCGCCGCTTCCCTCTGCCCTGAGTTGGCATCAACGTGCGGGGTGCCCTGCTGCTCTGAAGTGCGAGGGAGTCCGTCCAACAAGCTTCTGTGAGGGTCTGCTGTTTGCAATGGTAGGAAGACAGATGGCAAATGATTCTCCCTCTTCAGGAGGCTCCTGGGGTCCCAAGCAGAGTGAAGCAATACCCGGGGCTCTCAGGGGAGAAATGGGGCCCAGCCCACGAAGGAGAGGCTTCCCAGTAGCTCAAGTGATAAAGAATCTGCCTGCAATACAGGAGACCCAGAAACACGGGTTCAATCCCTGGGTCGGGAAGGTTCCCCGGAAGAGTAAATGGCAACCCACTCCAGTATTACCTGGAAAATCCTGTGGACAGAGAGCCTGCCGGGCTACAGTCCATAGACCTGCAAAGAGCTGGACACGGCTGAGCACGCATGCACTTGAAGGAGACAGGTGTGGACTCAACCTCGACGGGGGGATTCTGCTCTTGTATCAGTTTGGCTGCCTTTTCCACCTTTATCAGCCTCAGGTGCCGGAAGCAAAGGCCCTCGTTTCCTTGCCCCCAGTATGTCTCCCGCGTTGAGCTGGTCAGGACCCTTCCCTCAGGTTCATGGTTCTGGTTTCCAACTTCTCTTTCATCCCTGATCTCCACTATCATCCCTTTCCCCCCGGAAGCATCTTACTGATGTGGTTGATATATATTTTTAAATATGTATGAATCCTTACAGAGCATGTCATGCTTTCTGTGTTTGTATATGCTTTTAATTAACATGACTAAGTCTATGCTATAGCTCTCAGGCTGGTTCTTTTTATTTTTTTTTCCTCCATTGGCACCAAGGTGTGTTCAGTGGCATGTAATAGTTGCTTCTAACCATGCACAGTATTCCATGGTGAGAACCCAAAGTCATTTTTCTCATCCCTTCCCCCAGTGATGGACTTGTGGGTCGCCTCCAGACTCCCCGACCCCCTACACTCAGCCGCTGTGGCAGCTTCATGAAGGTTCCCTTTGGTCCAACGTGATGTCTCTGAGATGGACATCCAGGAGTCATCTTGCTGGATAAGTGTCTAATTTTCTTAAGTGTAAGTGAATGGCTTTCCACAGGCCCAGGATTTTGGAGCCCAAATGGTGGCCCTGAGTGAACCAGCAAAGGGCTCCCCCTTCAGGTGGATGCTGCCCTACATAGCCAGGCTGGTGGCAGTAATGTGTGTAATTTGGGAGGAAACCCTTATGCTAGTGCAGGAGATGTGGGTTCGATCCCAGAGTCAGGAAGAACCCCTGAAGAAGGAAATGTCAACCCACTCCAGGATTCTCGCCTGAGAAATCGCATGGACACAGGAGCCTGGCAGGCTACAGTCCAGGGCGTTCCAAAGAAGCAGGCACAACCGAGCGACTACGAGACAGCAGCCCCCTTCACAGGCACGGCCAGCCCTAGGCCACAGGCACGGCTGCTCGTGGGCAGCAAGCGGCCTCCAGGAGGCCCTTGGCCTCCCGGCCAGCCTCCCTCCTGCTGCCGTCCTCGGCCTCCCTAAGGGTGCCTCCCAGCTGCAGCCCTGGTCCTGGCATCCTGGCTGGCATCTACCTTTCTAAGCGTCATCGTTTTGAGGTTTAGAAGGTGGCTTCCATGTGTTGTTTTCATTTGTGTATCTTGGATGTTAGCACGTTTGTGTATCTCTTCAGGAGCTTGATGGCCACTTGTATCGAATTTACTGGAGTGTTCCCTTCATTGGCTATTCCCTTCTCCAGGGGATCTTCCAACCCGGGGATCGAACCCAGGTCTCCCACATTGCAGGTGGATTCTTTACCAGCTGAGCCACAATTGAAGCCCATCAATGGCCAGAAGGAGTCTTTTGTACATTATAGGTAAACACTTTTAGACCTAATACAGATGTACGACGTATGCGCAGCTTGGGTTTCCCTACTTGGTCTATGCTCTCCTCTGCTGAACACAAGTCTTTAATTTTTGAAACAGCACAATTTAACAATGTTTTGGCTCATTGCACCTTTTGGTCTTGGTTAGGAACTCTTTTCCCACCCTGCCCCCGCCCAAATCAGAAACCTATTATCCCCAACATTCTTCCGCCTCCTTTAGAGTTTTAACTTCATGTCTTTAATCAGTCTTGGAGTCCAGCATTTGTGTGGGGTAAGGCAGAATTCGTTTTCTTTTTCTTCCTAGAGCAGGCCAGTGTTCTAAACTCGGTCCTTTCCCCACTGTCTCGTGGCACTTTGCTAGCGTAAACTGTGGTCAAGTCTATGCCACCGTCAATCGAGTTTTCTACATCCTGATGGCTGTGTTCTCATCTGTGTTGGCTCTGCAGTCTGCTATGGCGGACCACACTTTAAAAATGGAAACAGAAAGACCAGTCCCGGAGAGAATAGCACAAACGCAAGACCCGAAAGCTTCCGGCCCCGCCCTTCCTGCCCTGGCTGCTCCTTACCCTTCAGATCGTTACTAAATGTCACGGGTCCCCCTTCTGTGGGAAGCCCCATCGCTTCGTGTCAAAGCACCTTCCTCACTCCATGTGTAACACACACTATTTGTAATTTTAAATGAGCTTGCTTATTTATAGTCTCTTCTCCCTCACCAGCGAGCAAACTCTCCAAGGACAGAAACTCAGTCTGTCTTAAGTGGCACCAGGCTTTAACGCCAGGCTCACACACTGCAAGAAGGTGGTGGAAGCGCAGCAAAACTGATGCAGAAGCAGAATCCACCCTGTCCGTTGCCGCGGAGCCCACGCCTGTCTCCTTCGCGGGCTGGGCGCCGCTCCTTTTCTCCTCCGAGAGCCCAAGACACAGGCATCCCTCTGCTTAGGACATCACGAGCCTCTTAAAGATGGAAAACTATTTGCCATCTGTCTTTCTACCGATAGGGTTCTTAGGCTCTGTACTAAGCACTATACGTGTATTGGCTTATTTCCTACCCTTGCATGTGTGTGCACACACACACATACCAGCCCTACACGATGGGAGCTATTATTATCTCCATTTTACAGATAAGTCGGGGCACAGAGAGGTTAAGCGACTTGCCTCAGGCCACACAGCTGCAGAGTAAATGAATTTGGTTTCAAACTCAGGCAGTCCAGCTCTCGAGTTCATGTTCTTATCCACTGACTAGACCACATCACAGAGTACAGCGCAGGAATGGGAAAAGGAATAAACGCAGGGGAAGAGGGAAGGGCTGTCCGGCGACTGCAGCAGCGTTAACAACCACACTTGGGTGCAGTTTCTACTTCCAAGTTATTATGCTCCTAATGAGAGTTATTTTTTCTCTAAGATGATGATTTTCATAAATTATGGAAAATTCTCTGGCCATTGCTTTTTATGTTATGGCCTGGGGTGGAGCATAGGAGGGTGAAGAATGACTTTTTAAATTCCTTCACATTGAATTTTCGGAGACAAGACTGCATGTAGAATCCATAATTAATTGTTATTCACACTTAATATAGTTAGATAATGTGAATACATACTTTCCATTAATTTATGTGGCTGATTCCTCATTTTACCATAGGTATAGTTCACTGATTTCTCAAGTTATTAAAAATTAAAATTCATATTAGGGAGTTAGAGGAGCCTGGTGTCCCTACACCTATTTTTAATCGAAAGTCACAAGCTAGGTAGAGGGAGTGGAGGGAGTTTTACTGCTGAGGGAGTTCATGGCAACTGCTTCCTTTGGAAAATTCTAAACTAAAATGAGGGGATACATTTATTATTTGATTTGTAAATCCCTTAAATGTGGATGCATGACTACTCTGACAGTCTTGGGCCCTATGCCTGGGGCCTCTGTCCCCAGTGGGCTTACCATTCCTGGGCTTGCTATCTCCTGGGTAGCCAGCTAGTAAATGCTATCAAGAGGCCAGGACAGAGGATCTCCCTGGGAGCCCAGTGGCTAAGGCTCTGCACTCCCAATGCAGGGGGCCCAGGTTCTATCCCTGGTTGGGGTACTAGATCCTGCATGCTGCAACCAAGACACAACACAGCCAAAATAAATAACTTTTTTAAAGAGGATGGGCTGAAGCTGCCTGCTCCGCAAGGGGTGCTGGGCAGGAGCAGGTGGCACTCAGCTGGTTCGTTGAGGGGAATTCCTTGGTCCAGCAGTTAAGACTCAGGGCTTTCACTGCAGAGTTTCTATCCCTCATCAGGGAACTAAGATCCCACATGCTGCATGGTACAGCCAAAAAAAAAAGAAAGAAATTAAATGATCAACTGGCCCATGAGGGAAGAGAAGGAGTTAGATGCTGGAGAGGGAAAGGCATTCCAGGGAGCAGAAACAGCATGTGCAAAGCACGAGAGGCCAAAAAAAAAAAAAAGGCACGGCAGGTTCCACAGGGCCAACTAGCTTGCAGAGGAGCATGAACGGCGGGGTGGTGGTGAGGAGTGCTGGAGAGAGGCGGGGCAGGGGCTAAAGAGAATACTAAGCGAGTACTGAAGAGAGAGAGAGAGGATGGTAATTTCCAGAAGTCTCAGTGCAGGACTCCGAAGATTCCTAGTTATCACAGGACCTTAAAGATCATCAAGACCAACACACCCATTTTGAAGGCAAGGAAACGGAGACTCACCTGTTTAAAAACAAAAATAAGAACCTTTCAGATCAACTGAATTCACTCCTGCCCAGAAGCGGGCGTGCATGCTCAGTTGCTCAGCCGTGTCCGCCTCTTTGCCACTCTATGGACTGTAGCCCATCAGGCTCCTCTGTCCATGGGATTTCCAGGCAAGAATACTGGAGTGGGTTGCCATTCCCTCCTCCAGGGGATCTTCCCCACCCAGGGAACGAACGCATATCTCCTGTGTCTCCTGCATTGGCAGGCGTATTTTACTGCTGAGGCACCTGGGAAACCCTCCTGCCCAGATATTTGGGGCTAATACTGTCGGTATGGTAAGGGCACTTACATTCCACCTCCTGGACACAACTCTTAGAAGTGACTTGAGTGTGAGTGTGACTTTGTGGAAAGAAGCCTAGGACCCTGCCCACAGCCCATGCCACCAGGGCGCTCTGTAGGCAGAACTTTCCAGATCAGAGGTTCACAGGTGCTGTTGTGGTAACAACATAACCACAGTCACCCCTGATTTGCATATTCTGCATAACTTTGCATAAAGCATTGACAAGTCTCGGAGCCTGTAAAATAAAACTAATTAGAGCAGCATCTTGCCCCGGTATCCAGGTTTTACATCTAGGAGATGGGGAGGGGCTATCTTTGCCCTCCTAACCACTCATTCAAGCACAGCTATGGGGGCTGGTTTAGGATACTGATGCAAGAAGCTGGGTTTGAATCTCTACTACTTACTGTGTGTGTAACCTTGGACAAATCACCCCATCCCCTGAAATTCAATAAGAAGGAGCCACCAATCCTAGATTGAATGAAGTGGGCAGAGTCATACCCATTTGTGTGCCCAACACGCCTGCCTCAACATTCAATACATATTCATCACTCTGCAAATATTTAGGCACGTGGGTCTAATCCAAGGAAATCCAGCAAAATTTCCTGCTAATATTCAATGCCAATTTTTTAAAATCTCATTTCTGAACTGATTCCTTGTCTGACTCTACCAGAACAGAAAAACATATCCCTTAGTGTGTTTTTTTTTTTTTTTGGCCATGCCATGTGTCCCATGGGATCTTAGTTCCTCAACCAGGGGTCAAACCCGCATCCCCTACATTGGGAGCACTGGAGCACCAGGGAAGTCCCACGTATCCCTTAAACAGAAGGGAAATCTCAGGTCCCCTGAAAGTGATTTTTCACTGAGGAGGTCATGGCATCAGAATCTTTGCACTGAGTATAAAATTTAACCCAATGAGAAAACTGAAGCTTGGAAGAGGGATGTGAAAATCAAGGGCTAATTTACAGGGATGCTTTTGAACTGTGGTGTTGGAGAAGACTCTTGAGAGTCCCTTGAACAGCAAGGAGATCCTAAAGGAGATCAGTCCTGAATGTTCATTGGAAGGACTGATGCTGAAGCTGAAACTCCAATACTTTGGCCACCTGATGCGAAGAGCTGACTCATTGGAAAAGACCCTGATGCTGGGAAAGATTGAGGGTAGGAGGAGAAAGGGACGACAGAATATGAGATGGCTGGATGGCATCACCGGCTCAATGGGCATGAGTTTGAGTTGCTGATGGACAAGAAGGCCTGGTGTGCTGCAGTCCATGGGGTCACAAAGAGTTGGACGTGACTGAGCGATTGAATTGATTGACTGAATGGAGAAACAGACATAGAGAACAGACTTATGGACACAGGGAGAAAGGGGGAGAGGGTGAGATGTATGGAGAGAGTAACGTGGAAACTCATATTACCATATGTAAAATAGATAGTCAATGGGAATTTGCTGTATGTCTCAGGGAACTCAAACAGGGGCTCTGTATCAACCTAGAGGGTTGAGATGGGGAGGGAGGTGGGAGGGACGTTCAAGAGGGAGGGGATATGTGTGTACCAATGGCTGATTCATGTTGAGGTTTGACAAAACAAAATTCTGTAAAGCAATTATCCTTCATTAAAATATATATACATTTTTTAAAAAATCAAGGGCTAGAACCCAGGTTTCTAGTGTTCCTGTTGGAATTCCGGCAACTGCCCCTGCGGACCTGGATTTAGGACATTTCCTCCTCTTTCGACAGTCCTCGGGATGCCAGCCCTGTGCGGATAAATCTGGCTGGAGTTTCCGAAGATCAATGCTGCTTTCAATACTCTCTCCCCGCGGCAAGCTCACGACATATTTTTTCACAAGTAATAATTAGCGACAGAAATATCTGACCTACTTACAACTCCACAAATACACACATTTGGCGGCTTCCACCACAGCTCCGAGGCCATCAGAAACCGCCTGATTGGGAATAGCTTTTTTTAACCTGGCGAAATGACAGTTTGGGAGAGGGCAGTTTGGGGTGTTAATTTCTGCCCACCTTACCTTGCAGGGCTGGCACTGCCCACCCCCTACTGCCCACCTCCTCACCATTCAGACCCCAGAGCCGGAGGTTGTTTTTATATTCTGTTTCCATGAGCAAAGGCAGATTGAGTTTCTGTCTTTGCAAAGACGGATTATGCACAGATTTCTCAAGCAATTTAGGTAATGTGGTTTTTTGTTTTTAAATGCTAAGCCAAAAATGAATAGTTTAGTAAAGGTCCAATTTTGTAGGATGTTCGTCCCGCCCTTGCATTTCCTAAGCAATCCTTGAAGGCTTAGTCCGAGCTTCTCCTGGTCACCTTTTCCTCCACCAGGACAAAGCCCCTCCCTTTCCTTGGCCCTCATAATCCCTTTCCTGGATTCTAAAATGTTCTTAAGAAAACTGAACTAGGCGGGATGTGTGCTCCCGGGGCAGGCCAAAGGCAGAACTAAAGGACTTTGGTCGGAAGGTCTGGAACATTCTGGAGCGGCCCTGCCCGGGCTGGGGGCCCTCCTCACTGCCCGGCGGGGAAGCCCCGCACGCGGGCTGCTGGAACCGGGTCTCAAGGCGCCGTCTGTGTGGCGCTGCCCTCTAGTGGAAGCGCTGGAAGCGCCGGTTGGCGACCGTAGTTACGCGCTCCTAACATGAAACGTTTTGAGTGTTGATTGAGCACCAGCTGCTGGGCCCCGCGGACACAGTGAACGAAACCCGTCCCTCACAGGGCGGGGCTTCTCCACCTCACAGGAGGGGGTAAGAAGGGATGCTAGAGTGTCAGAAACCAAATCGGATCCAGCAGACGTGAAGGAACGACTGGATGAAAGACCGCAGCACAGGGGAGGGTGGAGGGACCTCGTCCATCAGAATAGGAGAGCCGAGTTCCCGCAGGAGACGCGCCTGAGCCCCGGCTTATGAGTCTGCTCCAAGTAGAGACGGAGTGGACAGGGGAAGGCTGTTGCCCCAGGGAGCAGCTTGCGTAAATGCACAGAGGTCTGTGGAGAGCGTGGAGGGTTCCAGAAGCCACACAAAGTTCAAAGACAAGGAGGGGAACCAGGAAGAGGAGGGCATGAGGAGACTGGAAAGTGGGAAAGTGAAAGATGCTCAGTCATGTCTGACTCTTTGCCACCCCACGCACTATACAGCAAATCTGGCTGGAGTTTCCGAAGATCAATGCTGCTTTCAATACTCTCTCCCCGCGGCAAGCTCACGACATATTTTTTCACAAGTAATAATTAGCGACAGAAATATCTGACCTACTTACAACTCCACAAATACACACATTTGGCGGCTTCCACCACAGCTCCGAGGCCATCAGAAACCGCCTGATTGGGAATAGCTTTTTTTAACCTGGCGAAATGACAGTTTGGGAGAGGGCAGTTTGGGGTGTTAATTTCTGCCCACCTTACCTTGCAGGGCTGGCACTGCCCACCCCCTACTGCCCACCTCCTCACCATTCAGACCCCAGAGCCGGAGGTTGTTTTTATATTCTGTTTCCATGAGCAAAGGCAGATTGAGTTTCTGTCTTTGCAAAGACGGATTATGCACAGATTTCTCAAGCAATTTAGGTAATGTGGTTTTTTGTTATTAAATGCTAAGCCAAAAATGAATAGTTTAGTAAAGGTCCAATTTTGTAGGATGTTCGTCCCGCCCTTGCATTTCCTAAGCAATCCTTGAAGGCTTAGTCCGAGCTTCTCCTGGTCACCTTTTCCTCCACCAGGACAAAGCCCCTCCCTTTCCTTGGCCCTCATAATCCCTTTCCTGGATTCTAAAATGTTCTTAAGAAAACTGAACTAGGCGGGATGTGTGCTCCCGGGGCAGGCCAAAGGCAGAACTAAAGG
This sequence comes from Cephalophus harveyi, assembly GCA_006410635.1. NCBI lineage: Eukaryota > Metazoa > Chordata > Mammalia > Artiodactyla > Bovidae > Cephalophus > Cephalophus harveyi. The sequence continues at coordinate 321,443 of SJYT01007876.1, forward strand.
ACTTTGGTCGGAAGGTCTGGAACATTCTGGAGCGGCCCTGCCCGGGCTGGGGGCCCTCCTCACTGCCCGGCGGGGAAGCCCCGCACGCGGGCTGCTGGAACCGGGTCTCAAGGCGCCGTCTGTGTGGCGCTGCCCTCTAGTGGAAGCGCTGGAAGCGCCGGTTGGCGACCGTAGTTACGCGCTCCTAACATGAAACGTTTTGAGTGTTGATTGAGCACCAGCTGCTGGGCCCCGCGGACACAGTGAACGAAACCCGTCCCTCACAGGGCGGGGCTTCTCCACCTCACAGGAGGGGGTAAGAAGGGATGCTAGAGTGTCAGAAACCAAATCGGATCCAGCAGACGTGAAGGAACGACTGGATGAAAGACCGCAGCACAGGGGAGGGTGGAGGGACCTCGTCCATCAGAATAGGAGAGCCGAGTTCCCGCAGGAGACGCGCCTGAGCCCCGGCTTATGAGTCTGCTCCAAGTAGAGACGGAGTGGACAGGGGAAGGCTGTTGCCCCAGGGAGCAGCTTGCGTAAATGCACAGAGGTCTGTGGAGAGCGTGGAGGGTTCCAGAAGCCACACAAAGTTCAAAGACAAGGAGGGGAACCAGGAAGAGGAGGGCATGAGGAGACTGGAAAGTGGGAAAGTGAAAGATGCTCAGTCATGTCTGACTCTTTGCCACCCCACGCACTATACAGCCCGTGGAATTCTCCAGGCCAGAATACTGGAGTGGGCAGCCTTTCCCTTCTCCAGGGGATCTTCCCAACCCAGGGATTGAACCCAGGGCTCCTGCATTGCAGGCTGATTCTTTACCAGCCGAGCACAGGAAAGCCCAAGAATACTGGAGTGGGTAGCCTGTCCTTTCTCCAGCAGATCTTCCTATCCCAGGGATCAAACTGGGGTCTCCTGGAGAGAACCATAAATCAGGTTGAGGGACTCAGACTCTAACGAAAAGGAAATGGGGAGTGGATCAATAGCTTTAAGAAGGGAGTCACTTGATTCAGTTTGGGTTTCTTAAAGACCCCCTCTTTATAGGTTCCCAGCACAAAGAACCATCTGGATGAGAAAAAATAGGAAGATGCTTCCAAGCTCTCCCACTCCCTGCTCCCCAAACCAGGGTCTGTGCAAACCAGGACTGTGGTAGCTTCCTCTCCAAGCTTCACGCGTTGCACAGAAGGTGAAGAAAGAGGACAAGGCTGGCTGTACTTGATGCTGTGCTTGTGAGAGGCCAAGTCCTGTGCAGGGCAGCAGTGGGTGTGTAAAAAGAAAAAAAAGAAACATGGGAATGATGGGGGGACAAAAGAGAAATAGAACAGTGTCCAGGAGGTGATTAAACCTCCCAGAATGACCCACCGCCGGTCAGTTCATTTATCCTCCTGGAGCCCAAGAAGGCACGGGGCCTGGAGAAAGCAATAAGATGAGATGCAGAAGGGAGTGGATGAGACAACAGGGCAACAAGGAAACCAGAAACACTGGCAGGACCCCAGCCACCCTGGCGGCAGTGAGCACTGGAACTGACGCCTCGGATAACTGAACTGGTTCAGAGAAGAACACAGAAGGGAAAAGACAAGTAAATAAAAGTTACAATCGATAATACGGTCCTTTAGAAAAATGCGGGAGATGGCTGATGAATGAAAAAAAATGGTGTTCATGACTGAGAACCCAGAACAAATGAAATAAACTCTAGAATTAAAGAAACAACACTAAGAAACTCTGCTGAGCTGCAGAAACAACTGCATGTACCAGGACATTCCCAGCAACGCGACAGCAAAAGTTTCAAACTAGTTTAGAAAAAGAAGTCCTAGGAATTATCCAGGTAGCAAAGGCAGTTTCATACTGGGGACCGGGGGGAATGAGATGGAGAGCAAGCAGAATTGTCTCTGTGATTCTGAATGTCCAAACGGTCAGCGCTAACATTACCCGGATGGTGCTCTCTATCGACCTTGCTTTATTTCTTACTTTTTCACTTAACCCTGCCTTAAGATCTTTTCCCCGGGCTGTCCATCCGTCTCCTGGGTTGCTGCTGTTTGCCAATGGCATCCCAGCTCGGGCGTCCTCCAGGTTGACTCGCTTCTTCTCCCAGGGCCGGACACTCACAGCTCCTTGTTTCCCATTCATCCCCAAAGGTGCTCTCCTGGGTGGGAACGTCTCCAGGTTATAAATCAAGGAGTGGGGTGCGGGTTCCAGAGTGCTCTCCAGAATGGCCATTCTGTTTGCATCAGTGGCCCTCCACCACTGCTGTTCCAGGGCTGTTTCCCACGCGCACTCCTACACCTGGTACCATCCAGCTTGCTATCTTGCTCAACCAATGGGTAGTAATGTTTTTTGTTTGTTTGTTTTTTAATTTATTGAAGTATAGTTGGATTTATAATGTGCTTGTCTCTGCTCTACAGCAGACTGATTTGTTTTAACATGTACTTCTTGGACTTCAAATGAATCCAAACACTCCTTATTTGGAGTGACCCAGTTTCTCTAGTGCGGAATCACCTAGCCATCTCTCTGGCTGGTCAGTCCTTTCATCCCAGCCGCTACTTACACTTGCCTGGGGACGATCTTCCCACAGTCCATGCCTGCTGCTTCCCTTGATGCCCACCTCTTGTGGGCACAAACTCAGAGTGCCCGATGACATAAATCACTGCAGGAAATTGTGTAGGACTGGACTACCCAAGGCACAGCGTGTGCTCGGCGCAAAAAAGGCAATCACACAGCCGTTCCCAAGTACATTTCTCAGAGTCAGGGTAAATCAGTCTTAAGTTGTATCCAGCGTAGACACCAGAAGGTGTCACCCCCGGATGAACCTAGACTCTGTCGTACAGAGTGAAGTAAGTCAGAAAGAGAAAAAGAAATATCATATACTAATGCATATATACGGAATCTAGAAAGATGGTACTGATGAACCTGTTTGCACAGCAGCAGTGGAGACACCGGAGAAGGCGATGGCCCCCCACTCCAGTACTCTCGCCTGGAAAATCCCATGGACGGAGAAGCCTGGTGGGCTGCAGTCCATGGGGTCACTAAGAGTCGGGCACGACTGAGCGACTTCACTTTCACTTTTCACTTTCCTACATTGGAGAAGGAAATGGCAACCCACTCTAGTATTCTTGCCTGGAGAATCCCAGGGATGGGGGAGCCTGGTGGGCTGCTGTCTATGGGGTTGCACAGAGTCGGACACGACTGAAGCGACTTAGCAGCAGCAGCAGCAGTGGAGACACAGACATAGAGAACAGACCTACGGACACGGGCGGGGCGAGGAGGAGGAAGAGGGTGGGATGTATGGAGAGAGTAACGTGGAAACATACACTACCATACGTACAATGGGAATCTGCTGTGTGATTCAGGCAACTCAAAGTAGGGCTCAGCAACAACCTCGAGAGGTGGGATGGGGAGGGAGGTGGGAGGGATGTTTGAGTGGGAGGGGACATGGGTAAACCTATGGCTGATTCATGTTGATGTTTGGTAGAAACCAACAAGATACTATAAAGCAATTATCCTTCAATTAAAAATAAAATATCTTTTAAGAAAGGAGTCCGCACTCTGAGCGTGTGTACCTACAGGCAAAGCGAGTGTGGGTGCGTTTTGTTGACGTTTACTTGTACTTTCAAAATGTCTATAATAAGCCTAAATTACTTGTGTAATTTTCAAGAATTAAAAAAACCAATATTTTATTCAAGGTACACATCAGTGTCCCTCCTGCTTGCTGACTTGTTTTCGGTGTCACCTGTGTCATTTCCTCAGAGAGGCCTCTTTTAGGCCATCTTGTGGCTCCGATGATAAAGAATCTGCTTCAATGCAGGAGACCCTGGTTCAATCCCTGGGTCGGGAAGATCACCTGGAGAAGGAAATGGCAACCCACTCCAGTATTCTTGCCTGGAGAATCTCACGGACAGAGGAACCTGGCGGGCTACAGTCCATGGGGTTGCAAGAGTCAGACACGACTGAGCGACTAAGCACAGCACCCCAAACTGTGCCCTGGTCACTCTCTGTCTCCCCACCCTGCTTTATTTTTCTCTATCTCCTCATCCCTACCTGGCAGGATTTCACACATCTCTGTTGATTCGTTTACTCTCTGTCTCCCCTTCTGTAACATGAGCCCCAAGAAGGTAGGAATTCTGCCTGCTTCACTCATGAGTCTATCCCAGCACCTTGCAGCAGTAACTGGCACACACTGCTGCTGCTGCTGCTGCTGCTGCTGCTAAGTCACATCAGTCGTGTCTGACTCTGTGCGACCCCATAGACGGCAGCCCACCAGGCGCCCCCGTCCCTGGGATTCTCCAGGCAAGAGTGCTGGAGTGGGTTGCCATTGTCTTCTCCAATGCATGAAAGTGAAAAGTGAAAAATGAAAGTGAAGTCGCTCAGTCCTGTCTGACCCTCAGCGACCCCATGGACCGCAGCCTACCAGGCTTCTCTATCCATGGGATTTTCCAGGCAAAAGTACTGGAATGGGTTGCCATTGCCTTCAAAATTAATTTTCGGCCAAATACCAGAAAAGATGCCCTTCTTCTTGCCAGACTTTAGAAAGACCTAAATACTTTTCTTTATAAGGCAGTGAGAGACAGAACTCCAAGAAACAGATATCAGTTGACAGGGGTTTGCATAAAGTTCCTTCTATTACCTACTCCAAATCATATCCAGTAGTTGTCGGATGTTGCCAACACTGAGTTTTCAGCCCGGCGCCAGGGAGGTTTCTCTCCTTGTTTTAACATCCTCTTGCAAAGCACACCCCTCCCCCATTACAACTTAAGAGGAGGTGACAGAGATCGTATGCAATAACTCTTGCCACTAAGGGGACATTTAGAGATGAAGACTCCCTCTGTTTTATAATAAAAATATCAGTAAACAAGTAATAACTTAGGGCACGATTAAAAGATTGTGAAAAAAATCTCATGCCTTTGTTCTCTCTCCTTGCTGAAACTTGGGCCAGTTGTCTGCTGGGGTGGGCAGAGCCGACAGCTCCCCTGGTAATAGTTGATCAAGCCTATCTCTTCCCTCCCGCCCCCCCTACTCACTGAGCACCTGTCTGTTCCAGAGGCCGTGGGAGTCCCCAGGTCCTGAGAGGGGCAAGAGCCCCTAAAGGGCTCACAGAACAGCAAGGCAGACGAACGGTGTGGGTGGGGCCCACGTAGACAGAACAGCATCGCGGGGGCCTGGAGGTGAGGGGTCATGAAAAGGATTAGGGGGTATTGGAGAGGGTTGGGTCATCACCCTGCCCCAGACCCCACTGATTACCCACAGCAGTTGGCAAAACCGAGTGGGGCCGCACCGAATTTTCCAGGGCTGGATCTGGGTCTTATAGGAAATGGAAGTCAGTCCTAAAGGCGAGATCAGCCCTGAATATTCATTGAAAGGACTGATGTTGAAGCTGAAACTCCAACACTTTGGCCTCCTGATGCGAAGAACCAACTCATTGGAAAAAACCCTGATGCTGGGAAAGATTGAATGCAGGAGAAGGGAACGACAGAGGATGAGATGGTTAGATGGCCTCACCAACGCGATGGACATGAGTTTGAGCAAGCTCTGGGAGTTGGTAATGGACAGGAAAGCCTGACGTGCTGCAGTCCATGGGGTCCCAAAGAGTCGGACATAGCTGAGCAACTGAACTGAACTGAGCGACGGGAACCTCAGAAAAACCAGGGCCTCCAAAGTGCTGCTATCTGGAAAGGGACCACAAGGTGGCAGCAGAGGATCACTGGGGGCGCCTGCTCAGGCTCTGGAGTCACATACACGAGGAGCCCCAGCAAGTGGCTGCGGCCACAGGAGGAGGGGCTCAGAGTCAGTGAATACATCGTGTGTGTGCTCATGTAGACATTGCTTGGGCATGGGTGTATGTATTGTGTGCACGTGTGCCTCTGTGTGCCTGTGTGTATATGTATGTGTGGGTGTGTGAATGTATGTGAAAGGACAATCTTTCCCAGCATCAGGGTCTTTTCCAATGAGTCTGTTCTTTGTATCAGGAGGCCAAAGTATTGGAGTTTCAGCTTCAGCATCAGTCCTTTCTTATGTGTGTGTATGTCTGTGTACATATGTGCATGTATGCCTGGTCACAAACATGTATACTTTTTTAGCAAAAAATCCTGAGTCAGTCTAGCAAGAACCCTTCTCCCCTTGACATCCAAGTCCTTGGCCTGCCTTTAGCAGAATCCTGTTAGGCCAGTTTAGCAAGCACTTCCCTATCCTTGAAGCCTCCTCTTGGTAACTTTCTGCCCACTGACCCCTCACTCTGCTCCTTGCTTACAAGTTCCCAGCTATTTTTGCTGCCCTCAGAGCTGAGTCCAGTCTCTCTTCCCTGCTGCAAGAGTCTTGAATAAAGTCTTCAGCATTTGAATAAGTGTCAGCATAATTTTTCTTTAATAAGGCAAGAGCAAAGAATAGAGTGAGCGAGGTGGAAATTGGAGGAATGGAAGTCAGAGAGATGAGGGAAGCTGGGGAAAGCCAGGTGATTCCAAACTCACCTTGGCTTCAGCCTCTGTGAGCCCTTCATCTCTGTTCCCTGGCTGTCTCCACCCTTCTCACCCAGATGCCTACATTCAGACCTTATTTGAATAAGATATTCTTATTCAGATCTCACTGCTCCAGCCCACCAATCACTCTGCAGTCAGAGGCTCATCCAAAGCCCAGACCTGGCCCTATCCTTTCCATCAGGGCCCCCAGCCCATAGGCAGTCACGCTTCTCAGCTTGTCAGACAAGCCCTGAAGTTCAGAGCCATGGGCAGCTTCACACCTCCTCCCTACAAACCTCAGCTCACCCTGTTCCCTCTTGGAAATGTACATCTGAGTCCTAGTCAATTTTCTGGGCCCAGCCCCACTCTCACTTCCTTCAGGAAGCCTTCCCTGTCCCCTGTACCTGAGCTCCTCACCTCACAGCCCAGCAGGGTTGTTCTCCACCCATGGCCAGCTCATCAGGCTCCCTGAGAGCAGGGACCATCCACGGCACCCACTCCTACCCACTCTCCCCAAGTCGTGGGACAAGAGGTGACTCAATTATCTTGGATAGTTTGGAGACAGGAGACGGGCCAGGATGGGCTCTTCTGATCCTTCTTGGCTGGGTGGGAGGAGAGGGTGGCCCTGGCTTTGTGGCACCATCACTGAAGCCCTAAAGACCCAAACTCACAGTTTGCGCAGCACAGTGTTAAGAAGACGGGTTCTGCAGCCAAAGCGCCTGGGTTCAAGTCCAGTTCCACCACTCAGCGGCCAGGTGACCTTGGGTCACTAAGTTATCTAGCCTCTGTGCTTTTTTCCCCATCTGCAAAATAGGATAAAGTAAGGTTGTTGTGAGGATAAGCACATACCACGGAGTTAGGGCTTATGTACGATTGTGACAACTGGACTCAAATCCAGCAGCATCTCTGTGAGCTGGGACAAGTCAGTTAACATCTAAGCCGCTACATACAAGCACAAATACATGCGTATGTATACATAGACACATATGTACGTGCACACATATGCATACACGGGTGCACACACTCATGCACACATACCCAGTGCTGTGTATTTGCTTACTATCTTGTTCACTATTTACTATCTTCCTTCCCCATCACAGACCAAAATGTAAGCTTGGTGAGGGCAGAAAATTCATCAGTGAAGCACCAGCTCCTAGCAAAGTGAAAGTGAAAGTCGCTCAGTTGTGTCCGACTCTTTGTGATCCCATGGTCAATACCATCCATGGAATTCTCCAGGCCAGAACACTGGAGTGGGTAGCCTTTCCTTTCTCCAGGGGAGCTTCCCGACCCAGGAATCGAACCCAGGTCTCCTGCATTGCAGGCGGATTCTTTACCAGCTGAGCCACAAGGGAAGCCCTAGCAAAGTGTCTGACAAATAATAGGTACTCAACAAATATTTTCCAAAGAAATGGACAGATGTGGGCTTTTTTCATTCATAAAATGGGCAATAATAACCATCATCTGTCAGAAATGATCAAGACAAGGCAGGAAAAGCCCAGNGGATTCTTTACCAGCTGAGCCACAAGGGAAGCCCTAGCAAAGTGTCTGACAAATAATAGGTACTCAACAAATATTTTCCAAAGAAATGGACAGATGTGGGCTTTTTTCATTCATAAAATGGGCAATAATAACCATCATCTGTCAGAAATGATCAAGACAAGGCAGGAAAAGCCCAGGCAGCTTCCTCTGGGGAGTGGGAGGGCCTGGGACTAACCTTAGAGGCGGACACCAGGGGGCAGCAGAGGACCAAGTCACTTAGGCTGGGGTTAACCCTTGCCAAGGGGGCTTGGAGAGAGGGGCCTCTCCACAGCTTCTGGGAGGGCCAGGCTGGGCACCCTGAAACACCACCCTCCATCCCCCCATGCCCAGGCTTCCAGAGAGGCTCTCAAAGGGCAGGCTCACTCCTTTGCCAAACCTCAATGGGGTCACAGACAGATTGTCACTTTCACAGAGCTCAGAGCCTAGTGGGGAGACAGTCTCTGAACGAGTAATTAAAGCAATCACTTTAATTAAAGTAATTAAAGCAAACAAGTGTGTGCTCTAAGGCAGCGAGTGGGGTTCGTGGAACACAATGAGCCCGTGTTTCAGGCTGAGCTGTGATGGCTGAGCAAGTCAAGCAGGTGAGGAGGAAAGGAGCTGCGGAGAGCACTCCGGCAAAAGGAATAACCTGTGCAAAGGCCCTGAGGCAGGAAGAGAAGGGAAGGGACTCCCTGAGCTCACACAGCGAAAAGCAGAACCAGGGCTGGAGCTCGGGCTTTCGGGCTCCCCGTCCAGGGCTCCTCCCTCATCCCTGGTTTTCCTTCCAATAAACTTCATCTCTGATGGAGCTGCCGCGGCCGCTGTGCTGGAGGCAGAGGAATTTTGGCCCTGATACTGCCTGACCCAACTTCCTCAGTATATAAGCTGATAAGAGATTTTTAACTCTGGTGTCTAGACTAAGACAATGACCAAGTGTCCTGCAGCAGATGAGGCTGATAAGAGCCTATATTTGGGGAGAACAGGGCGGCCCTTTCTGTGGTCACGCTGTAGCGACCCTCAAGCAAGGCAGAGACTGCTGGGGCGGCAGCGCTGAGCTTGGAGGCGTCTAACAGGGTGAGGGCATTGGCTGGGAGCCAGAGGTGCTTGAGAGGGTCCAGTTAAGACTGACCTTCCTCTAGATGGACATTCCGGGGAGCCTGAGCTGGGGACAGGGCAACCCAGCTTTATCAGTTGGAACAGATAAGGTTGTCCTGGAAACAAAACGAAGTCTACCTCCAAGAGGCTTAAAACCACAAAGATCTATTTCTCGCTCATACAGAGTCCATCCTGGGTGCAGCAAGACCTCAAGTTGGCTCAGGGTGGCCTCTGCATTTCCACCTGGGCAGAGAACCCCGGGGAAAGGGGAGCAGCTGCCGTTAAATGCTGCCACCTGGTGGTCACAGCTGGTAAAGCCCAAGCTCCAGTGGGCAGTTCCGTGCAATGGTCCCCTGTGCTGTGGTCTGAGCACGGATGTCCGGCTGCCCGCCGTGGGATGGGCAGTCAGAGATGCCTGGGAAGCCACCATGGAGACAGCCCTCACTTAGCTGAGCATCCCCAAAGGCCACAGACCACCTGTCTCAGGCCATCCTGTCACTTACTGAGCTCTTGCTATCAGCCAGGTGCTCCCTGGGAACTAGGATGACTTTTAATCCCCACAACAATGCTGCAGGGAGGCACCAATGATCTCTCCTATTTTACAAATGAGGAAGCAGGTCCAGGAAGGCTTCAGCAGTTTGGTCAAGGCCACGTGGCACGTCCATGCCAGAGTAAGTATACTCACCCGAACGTCTAGCCTTGGAAAAGAGGGATTCAGAAAGAGAGACAAGCGGAGGTTTATGAGAAGACGACCCCGTAAAAAGTGAGATTTTGAGTGGCGGACGGATGAAGAGGATATTTATGACATTTTCTGCTATGCCAGCCCTGCCTTTATATCTTAGAGAGATTTCACTAAAGATGTGTGGCTTTTCAGTGCTTTTTTTTTTTTTTTAATGATTCTTTGCAATTTTTTAAAAAAAGCTTCTAGCACACTGAGTAGTGGAAAGCATACTCTTTATATAGATCCACTGACTATTAACATCTTGCCACACCCAGGCCACCTCTCTCTCCCTGCTCCTCCTCCGTCTCTCTGTCTTCATCTTTCTCTCGCTCTCCACACATACACGCACACACAACACACACACACACAGCTCAATGTTTTACCAAACCATCCAACTACCATATTTGTCTTGGTACTTCAACCCCAAACCCTTCAGTGCGCCTCTCCTAGGAGCAAGGACATTCTCCTACACAAACACAAGCCCAAGGTAATCAACATTCTTTGGGCAAATCACCCAACACAGTGTCCACACTCACATTTCCTCCCCTGCCTCCCAAACATGCTCCGTGACTGCTTATAGTTCCCGATCCAGGATCCAGTGAAGCGTCACTTACGACATTAGGCAGTGTGTCTCCCCCGCTCCATTCCTCGTGACCTTAGACTCTTTGAGGAATCCCAGCCAGATGTCCCGCGGAATGGCCCACGGGGTTCCCATGTCAGCTTCAGGCCAAACGTTTCCATCAAGGTCTGAACCCACTGTTAGCCCATCTCGCCACGGCTGGGGCCCAGCCTGAGGGCCCTTCCATCATTAACAAGTCACCTTTGGGGTGGTGCTTTAAGACTGTGAATATCCCGTTCCCCAGCAACTTTCACCGCTTGCTCTCAGCATGCTTCCGTGGCTCCTGCCTGCCTCACTCCCTGCACTGGAGGTTGTGCGTGCCTGCCTAGTCACTCAGCAGTGTCTGACTCTGCGATCCCATGGACTGCAATCCCCCAGGCTCCTCTGCCCACGGAATTTTCTAGGCAAGAATACTGGAGGGGGTTGCCCTATCCTACTCCAAGGGATCTTCCCGACCCAGGAATCAAGCCCACGTGCCCTGCCTCTCCTGCATTGGCAGACAGATTCTTTACCACTAAGCCAACAATTTCCTAATTCTTAAGACAGAGCGGGCCTGGTTCTTTTGGATGTAGTACCACCTGAGCCTGTCCCAGGCCATCCAGTGCTTTCCAGGCCACACTGAACAGCAGGCGGAAGGAGGGTGGTCAGGCTGCTGCTGGGGAGCAGGCTGGCACCTGCCCCAACTCCATCTTCGACTGGCTGTGGGGCCCTGGGGTGGCCCAAGGACCAGCAGCTCCTCTCACTTGAGAGATTACTGGGTCTCTGAGTAGAAATCTGGGTTCCAACAAGGTCCCTGGGGGATCTGTGTGCCTGTGGATGTCTGCCAAAGTCAATATTTCAGAGCTTCAGCCTTTCCAGGTGAGACTCAGATCAGTTCAGTTCAGTCACTCGGTCACGTCCGACTCTTTGCAACCCCATGGACCATGGGACGCCAGGCCTCCCCGTCCATCACCAGCTGCCGGAGTCTACTTAAACTCATATCCATCATGTCAGTGATGCCGTCCAACCATCTCATCCTCTGTCGTCCCCTTCTCCTCCTGCCCTCAGTCTTTCCCAGCATCAGGGTCTTTTCCAATGAGTCAATTCTTCGCATCAGGTTGCCAAAGTATTGGAGTTTCAGCTTCAGCATCAGTCCTTCCAAAGAATACTAGCGTTGCTCAAGTCTGGCTTCCTCAGAAAACCAAATTCTAATATCTGCCTGTGCAAGAAGCTGATGATGGTGATAATGGTGATAACGACGACCACAGTTCCTTTTTTTTAACAACAAATATCTGAGCTCATCTCTAAGGAAGGGAAATGAGCTCCGATATTTAACCAAGACTTCTGAATGGCATGAGGTGAGGTGAGGTGAAGTCGCTCAGTCGTGTCCGACTCTTTGCGACCCCATGGACTGTAACCTACTAGGCTTCTCCGCCCATGGGATTCTCCAGGCAAGAATACTGGAGTGGACTGCCATTTCCTTCTCCAAAATGGATGTGTTTGTCTGTAGGGCACTGCCCCAGAGTTCTCTCTTTATGCTCTGTGGAAGGTGACTGAATGGCATATTTATAATAATTAAGAAGATTGGAATTTTATGGAGGAAGGAGCCTGGGGGGTATTAACCAGAAATTCCAGCTGTTGGGTTAACTTGGGCGGTCCCGGGGCCACAGGGAGTTTCTCCCACAAGTCCCTCTTCTACAGAAGGAGAATGGGAAATGCAGTGGTTTGGGGGTGGCGGGGGGAGGGGGGCACAAGGGGAAGGGGCAAAAGCTCCCATTGCCCTGAAATCTCCTCAGCCTTGGGCTTTATCTCCACAATGTGAGCCAAATTCTCCTTCTCTTCCATAATAGATCCATGTTTGTTTCAACATGCTAAAATGTGCTGAATTCCCATCAGTCGAGAATATGCTTCCTACCCGAGTGACCCCATGGCCTTGCGCCCTCTCCCGGGTACAGCCCAGAACCCAGTGGTTTGTGAAGGTGTGAAGCAAGCATCCTAAGGTGACCTGCACACCTACCTGAGGGAGGACCCACCCGCAGCTGCAAGAGGGAGCAGGGAGGCTCAGATGTGTCTAGAATCACCGTGGGTGAGATATTGTTGCTCCATACAAGCCTCACCTGGTGCCCAGTGCTTTTGTCTGCAAAGATTTCACTTCCAACCACCACCCCCACCTCCACTCTGGGTTTTATACAGACCCCATGGGCCCTGCTGGTCAGGGCTTCTGGCCATCCCCATTCTACAGGTGGGAAAACTAAGGCTGGGAGGAGGAAAACAACAGCTTATCCAAGTTCACACAGCACATCGGGGACAAACTCAAGACCAGAACCCAGGGTTCCCATTCCCAGTTCAAAGCTGTCTCTCTCAAAAGACCTCAGAAGAAAGGCTGAAGAAAGCTCCTCGTCCCTCAGGGATGTGCCTGTTTGCCAGCAAGTGGTTAAGGAGCCCACTGTGGTCTTGAGGCTGGAGTTCCCCCACTGGACGGGTGGACACTGGCAATCTTCCCCTTCCTAGGAGGGTGGGGGTGTCTCTCATGTCATTCAGGCCACACAAGAAAGATACCCAACAGTTCCTTGCCAGTAGAAAAGGCTGGGCACCCCAATCCCAGCCCCAGCTCGTATAGTGTGTCAGAGTTCATGGAGTGACCCGGCTGACCTGGGGCAAGTCCCTGCCCCGGGCCTCAGTTTCCCCCTCCGGGAGACACACCAGAGTTTGGGTTCCATGGCTAATTACCTTTGGCTTAGAACACAAAAATAAAGGCTTGATTTCATTCTCAAACCAAACATTAAAATATTTGTCTCCGAGGCAGTTTTGTCCCGAGCCCAGCCTTCACTCCGGCACCCAGCGTCCTCCCAGCCCTGCGGGCTCCTCCGGCAGTGGTCCAGAAGCGGCCTGGGCACATCTGCTTCCACTCAGCATCCTCAGCCAGCCGCTCTGCCAAGGACTTGGCCCATGGCCTCACGAACTCTCCGGGGCTGCAGAGGCGGCGGATCACAGTTAAGGAAGAGACAGAGGCCCCCGACAGGGCAGCCATTCCAGCTCCCAGAGGGCCCTCTCGCCCTGCAGCAGCAGCCAGACCCAGGGGCCAGCTGGCGGTGACTGAGTGACCAGGGGGTCAGCCCCTGGGGAAGAAGAGGCATGAAGAGGCTCAGACACAAACCCTGCAGGGTGCAAGGTGCAGGGAGGGAGGAGAAGAGCTGGAGGTGTGGTCCAGGCCCTGGGTGCTGGAGGGAAGACAGAGGGGCATCTGGGGCTGGTGATGGATGAGGCCACTGGCTTCTGCAGTAGACAGACCTGAATTCAAATCTCTGCTTTGCAACCTCAGACACACCCCAGTGCCCTCTGTTTCCCCATCTGTCAAATGGGTCAGTAGTATTACCAAGTCACACATTGTGAGACTTGAATCAGCCAAGATATGCAAAATATCTTACACATCATACAGGCCAAGGAAATTGTTCTTGTTGTTGATGTTCAGTCACTAAGTCGCGTCCAACTCTCTATGGCCCCGTGGACTGCAGCATGCCAGATTTCCCTGTCCTTGACCGTCTCCTGGAGCTTGCTCAAACTCATGTCCAACGAGTCAGTGATGCCATCAGACAGCTCATTCTCTGCAGCCCCCTTCTCCTCCTGTCCTTATTCTTTCCCAGCATCAGGGTCGTTTCCAGAGAAGAGGCCCTTTGCTTCAGGTGGCCAAAGTATTGGAGCTTCAGCATCAGTCCTTCCGATGAATATTCAGGGTTGATTTCCTTGAGGATTGACTAGTTTGATCTCCCTGCCATCCAAGGGGCTCTCGAGTCTTCTCCAGAGCCACAGCTCAAAAGCATCAATGCTGTAGTAACTATTATTACTACTGTTGTGGTGGTCTCCACTCATCCACGCTGCGTATGTTCCAAGACCAAAGTGCATGGTTGAAACCACGGATACTACCGAACTCTATATATACTATGTTTTCTCCTATGATGATGAAATTTAATTTATAAATTAGACCCAGGAAGACATTAACAACTGTAACTGATAATAGAAGAGAACAATAATTAAAGCACACAATAATAAAAGTTACATGAATGTGGTCTCTCTCATTCAAAACATTTTACAGATTGGACACCTTTTCCATCTTCACTAAGCACTCATCCTGTGCTGTGGCCCTAATTTAACAGTCTGCGGTCCAAAAGCAAAATGGTAAGAATTTCATTTTGCTTCTTCACAAGTTCACGGATAGATTTGCTTTTGCCATCGATGTCAGCAACTTCAGCAAGTACTTATTTTTTTCTTAATTAAGGTCAGAATTTTCACCTCTTCACTTACAGGAAGCACTTTATGGCTTCTCTTTGGCAGATCCAAATCCCTGGCATCATTGCTCTGGATCTTTGGTGCCATTTTTAAGTAAAATGGGGCTTCTCAGGTGGTGCAGTGGTAAAGAATCTGCCTGCCAATGCAGGAGACACAGGAGACTCGGGTTCGATCCCTGGATAGGGAAGATTCCCTGGGGAAGGAAATGGCAACCCACTCCAGTACTCTTGCCTGAAAAATTCCACGAACACAGGAGTCTGGTCGACTACAGTCCATGGGGTTGCTAAGAGTCGGACACGACTGGGCAACTTCACTTTCACTTTTCACTTTCCTGCATTGGAGAAGGAAATGGCAACCCACTCCAGTGTTCTTGCCTAGAGAATCCCAGGGACAGAGGAGCCTAGTGGGCTGCCGTCTATGGGGTCGCACAGAGCCGGACACGACTGAAGCGACTTAGCAGCAGCAGCAGCAGTCACTCATTTGTGTCCGACTCTTTGCAACATGACAGACTGTAGCCCGCCGGCTCCTCTGTCCATGGGATTCTCCAGGCAAGAGTACTGGAGTGGATTGCCATGCCCTTCTCCAGGGGATCTTCCCAACCCAGGGATCAAACCCAGATCTCCCTCATTGCAAATGTATTCTTTACCATCTGAGCCACCCCATTTAATACTGCAGTGGCCAAAAAGTTTGTTTGGGTTTTCCTGTAACATCTTACAGAATGATGTTATGGGAAAATCCTGACAACCTTTCGGCCAGCCCAATGTTTTTGGACCGCAGTTGACCTCAGGTAACTGAAATTGTGGAAAGTGTAATGGTGGGCAAGGAGGCTAGGGTGGGCGATGGGATCAACTATACTATTATTAACATTAATGCTGGCGAAAATGAAGAAGGTCCAGTTCACTATCTCACTTCCAATATATTGGCCCAAGTGATATCAGCTTCTGGGTGTCCCTAGGCCACAGCAAGGAGGACCGGAGCTGGAAGCCCCAGGGGGATGTGACAGGTCGAGCCAGACCCGGGAGCCAGGATCCTGTGGCCTCGACTTCCCCAGGGAAGTGGGACCCACTGGCTCTGACCTCCCGGTTCTGAAACTCCAGATGTCCTCACTCCGCAGGGCAGGCTTTAAAATCTATTTGAAGGATGAAGGACAGTAGAGCAAGGCTTATGAGTCCCCCGAGACAGAGTGACCTGCCCTTGGAAGCGAAGAGAGTGACTTTCTAGCTGGAGAGAGGCCACCAGGTCAGCCTGACTTATGAGCTTCATTCCAGACACAGCAAGGACTCGGGCATCCAGGCCGAGCGCGGGGGCTGCGTTATGTGAGACCCACTCCTGGCACCTGGCCACTCAGGGAAGGGGACTCACTGCCCCAAGTCACAGCTTCATTCTTTCCCTGAGAATGTGGCCCTGCTGGTTCATTGGTGGGTGCGTGAATATTTGCAGGGGGCTTACTTTGTGCTGGGCCCTGGGCTGAGTCTGGGGACACAAAGGGCGCACAGACGTGGTCCCCCTGCTCCCCTGTCAGGACCCAGGAAATACACACATGCAGGTGGAAGAATTACAGCTGAGGACTGTGAAGAAAGCAAGCCAGGAATGTGACTGAGAAAACCTGGGGGATGACTGTTGCCCCCAGGATGGTCAGAGAAGAATTCTTCAAAGAGGAGACAGAGGGATGAGAAGGTACTAGGTGGAAAGGAGGGGCAGGGGCGAAGATGCTCCCACTTTTCTCCTTCGCAAGGTCCTGTGACCTTGCAGCTCTTCTCACTAAAGTTGCACAGTCTATTTCCCCATCTTGAATCTGGGCTTGGCCATGGACTTGCTGTGGCAATAGCTTTCAGGAGAGCTGACCTACACTGAGGCTTGAAAACATGCTTGCAGGAGTTTACCTTCCCTGGATTCCTGCCTTCACCCCCAGCAAGCCTGCTGGAGAGGTGGAAGAGACATATGGATGAGAGTCAAGCTGTCTCAGCCTTTGTAGCCAAGGCCAGGCCAGACCAGTCAACAGCCCTCGAATCACCTTCATGTAAGGGAACCCAGCCAAGGTCAGCAGGGCCACTATCCAACCCACCACTGACCGAAGATGCATGAGAGGCCCCAACCGAGATCAACCAATCCCTAACCAGACCAGCAGAGCAATTTGACTGTCTCACTGCCTCCTAAGAAAACATGGGTATTTTTTTTAAAAAAACAAGAACTCAGTTTTTTATTTCATCATTTCTTGCATTTGAAGTACTCCTCGATGACATCCTTGGCCTGAGATTCTTTGCCATAGTCCTTAACCACGACACAACTGCAACCAACCGCTTTACGGGGTTTTCCCTCTCTGTCAATTTTACAGAGGCCTACCCATTCCCCTAGTTTCTTGTTATCAATCTTGATAAGGTTGATTTGATGCTCAGCACAAAGGGCCTCCACCAACTTGACATACCTAGGCTCATCACAGTTGGATACGAGCACACACAGATGGGCTTGGCGCCTGTCTAAAGCGTTGGCAGCTTCATGAATTCCACGCACTAAGCCATTGTGGATGAGGGCGGTCTTCAGCACCTGTTGCAAAGCAGTATTAACGTCCATTACACCTCCAGCAGCAACGCCTTCCTCCGCCATGGATTACCGATAGAGCCAAATCTTGAATGCACCCGAGCCTTGGCCTCCACGTGGCTCCGCAGCTGCAGGGAAAGAGGGATGATTATTTTTTTAAGTCACTAGGTTTAGGGATGGTTTGTTACCTGGCAACAGTTAACTGATACAGGGGGAGAGCATTCCAGGCCACAGGAATCGTATTTACAGAGGCTCAGGGGCAAGGAAAGAGCTTCATGAGTTGAGAGAAACAAAAAAAGCCAGAACACCTGAAATGTGATAAAAGGACCAGGTAGGAGAGAGAAAATGAGACCCACGAGGTGGGTGGGAGCCAGATGGCGCACAGCCTTGATAGGGGCTTGGATATTTTTCTAAGTAGAAAGGAGAGCTAGTGGGAAGTTGTAAGAACATGGTGGAGCAGGGTCAGAGCAGTGCAAGCATGTAATGGGTTTACTCTCAAAACTTCCCTCTGGCTGTTCTGGAGGAAATGAATTAGAAGGAGCAACAGAGGAAGTTAAGAGGCCACTTGTAGGGTTCTGCCCTTTGCAAAGTAGGGGCCGGTCACAAAACCCTAGAAAGTAGGCATACGGGGAAACTGAAGCTTAGGCGAAGGGACTGAAATGAGTAGGATGCACCTTAAGAACTGCTTAAGGGGAAATGTATAGCTTCAAACGTTTGTATTAGACACAAGATAGGTTTCAAATCAATTATCTAAGCTTCTGCTTGATGAGGCTCGAAAAAAAAGAGCAAATTTGAAGGACTTAGACAACCTGATTTCAAATCTATGATGACACCGTAGTGATTAGGGCAGGGTGCGGCTGGCGAAACTGCTGATACAAAGATCAGTGGAAGAGATGGGTTCCCAAAGCAGACCCAAACACACAGGGCCAGCTGATTGTGACAAAAGTGCCAAGATAATTCAAGAAGGGATCAACATAAAAAAATAAAAGAACTTGACGTTTACCTTGTGCCATATACAAAAACTGATGTGAAATAGATCATCAGTTCAGTTCAGTTCAGTCACTCAGTTGTGTCCGACTCTTGGCGACCCCATGAATCGCAGCATGCCAGGCCTTCCTGTCCATCACCAACTCCCGGAGCTTACCCAAACTCCTGTCCATCGAGTCTGTGATGCCATCCAGCCATCTCATCTCGGTCGTCCCCTTCTCCTCCTGCCCCCAATCCCTCCCAGCATCAGAGTCTTTTCCAATGAGTCAACTCTTTGCATGAGGTGGTCAAAGTACTGGAGTTTCAGCCTTAGCATCATTCCTTCCAAAGAAATTCCAGGGCTGATCTCCTTCAGAATGGACTGGTTGGATCTCCTTGCAGTCCAAGGGACTCTCAAGAGTCTTCTCCAACACCACAATTCAAAAGCATCAATTCTTCGGTGCTCAGCTTTCTTCACAGTCCAACTCTCATATCCATACATGACCACTGGAAAAACCATAGTCTTGACTAGATGAAACTTTGTTGGTAAAGTAATGTCTCTGCTTTTGAATATGCTGTCTAGGTTGGTCATAACTTTCCTTCCAAGGAGTAAGCATCTTTTAATTTCATGGCTGCAGTCACCATCTGCAGTGATTTTGGAGCCCAAAAAAATAAAGTCAGCTACTATTTCCACTGTTTCCCCATCTATTTGCTATGAAGTGATGGGACCAAATGCCATGATCTTAGTTTTCTGAATGTTGAGCTTTGAGCCAACTTTTTCACTCTCCTCTTTCACTTTCATCAAGACGCTTTTTAGTTCCTCTTTACTTTCTGCCATAAGGGTGGTGTCAGATCATAGACTTAGGCATAAAAGCTAAAATTATAAAATTTCTAGAAGAAAATATAGAAAACTTTCAACCTTGGATTAGGCAAGAATTTCCTGTAAAGGACACAAAATGCAGTAAATGGAAACAAAAAAGTCTTAATTGAATTTCATCAAAATTTAAACTTCTGCTCTTTAAAGACATTGTTAAGCAATAAAAGTTAACCACCAACTGGGGGGAAATACTCATGATACAATGTCTGACAAAGAACTTGTATCTGGAATATATAAAGAACTCTTTCAAATTAATACTAAAAAGATAAACCAGTTTTAAAAATATATTTGAACAGACACTTCACAAAAGAAGATACACAAATAAGCAATAAGCACAGAAGATGCTTGATGTCATTTGTCATTAGAGAAATGTAAGTGCAAATAGCAGTGAGATGCTAGTACACGCCCACCAGAATGGCTAAACTAAAATCACTGACAACATACCAAGTGCTGACAAAGATATAGAGCCACCGGAATTCTCATATATTGCTGGTAAGGATATAAAATGATTCTTTGAAAACAGGTTGACAGCTGCTTATCCAGTTAAGCATGCATTTACCACATCACCCAGCAATTCCACTCTGCAGTATTTATCTTAGAGAAGTAAAAACAAATGTCCTCATAAAGACTAGTTCATGGATATTCACAGTAACTTCATCTGTAATACCCCCAAATTGGAAATAATCCAAGTGTCAATCAACTGATGACTGTGTAAACAAATCGGCACATCCATACAAGAGAACACTGATCCACAGCCCAAAGAAGTGAACTGCTCATACGCACATGTGGATGAATCTCAGAAATGTTACACTGACCGGCAGAGGCCAGATACAAAATACTACACACTATAGTTATACTAAGTCGCTTCAGTAATGTCCGACTCTTTGCAACCCTATGGACTGTAGCCCTCCAGGCTCCCCTGTCCATTGGATTCTCCAGGCAAGAATACTGGAGTGGGCTGCCATGCCCTCCTCCAGGGGATCTTCCCAACTCAGGGATCAAACATCTCTTAGGTCTCCTGCACTGGCAGGTGGATTCTTTACCATTAGCACCACCTGGGAAGCCCATATAACAACTATATAAACCTGTGAAAACAATCTCTAAACAAAAATTGCTTTTTTCCCCTGTATGTCTTAACTCACGTTTAGAATCACTATTTATATTAGTTGAACAGCATGATCCCCATATATACATCAATGTCTGGAAAAGGCAAATCTAATCTATAGTAACAGTAAGCAGACCAGTGTGGACTGAGGCCAGAGGTGGCAGACTTTGTCAGGAAAGGGTCATGAAGGAATTTTGGAGGGGACAGTCATGTTCTGTATCTTGATGGTGGTGGTGGTTACAGAGATGTATAAGGAAAGAAGGAAAACTTTCGTCTCTCAGTCATGTCCAACTCTTTGCGGTCCCATGGACTGTAGCCTGCCAGGCTTCTCTGTCCATGGAATTCTCCATGTAAGAATACGGGAGTGGAAAGTCATTCTCTTCTCCAGGGGATCTTTCCAACCCAGGGATCAAACTGGGGTTTCCCGCCTGCCTTGCAGACAGATTCTTTACTGTCTGAGCCACCAGAGAAACCTGTCAAAACACATCAAAATATACATTTAAATGGGTGTATTTTATTGCATGTAAAGTGATATCTCAAAGTTACTTTTTAAAAGAGTTCTTTAAACCTTTGTGGACGTATTTGTTAAAAAAAGTATTTGTCAGCATTATTTCATAAAATTGCATATCCTACGACCCAGCAGTCCCAGTCCTGGGTATAGACCCTAAAATCTGAGTGCGTGTGTGCTCCAGGAGACAAAACAGAAAGTTTATAGTGGCATAGTTAAAATGTCTACTGGCAGTAGAATGAATAAATAAATGATGTCATATGATTAAAAAAAAAAACTATACTCAAAGAAAGTTAAGGAACTGCAAGTATACACTCCAATGTGGCTGAGCCTTGCAAACATAATATTGAGCCGAAGAGGCCAAGCTCACGCAAGAATATGTGCAGGTGATTCTACACACACCAAGTTCAAAAAAGTGGGCACATGAAACTCCATGGTTTGGGAAGTCCTCTGTAGAAACAAAACTATAAAATAAAGCAAGAAATGATCAAAAGATCAGCACTGACTCCAGTGGGATGAGAAAGACACACAGGGAGATCTAGTTTCTGATTATGTTCTAAATCTTAACCTGGGTGGTACTTAACTTGGTGTTTGCTTTATAATAATTTGTCAAACTGTACACATAGTTTATGCACTTTCTTCTGTGTATAAGTATTCTAGAATTTAAAAATTCATAAACAAAATAAGACAAGAAAGAAAGTGATGAGAAATGTGCAGATGGGAGAGAAACTGTCTGAGGAAATCAGAGAGGACTTCCTGGAGGAGGGGGTCTGTTTAGCAGATGTATACTGAGAGTCCTCCACATACCAGACCACATACCATTACACTCTTCTTGTCCCCATGGAATGTACATTCCAGAGAGGGAGATGGCCAGGAATCAAATAGCACACTGTAAAAACAACTGACAGAGCGCCTGGGGATCTTGAGCCTTGAGGGTAAAGTCCAGGGGTCCTGAGTTCTGAAGAGTGAGTATGGTTTGCTTGGGAATGAGGGGTAGGAGGAATTGGAGGTGGCAGCATCAGCCCCAGTGAAGCTTCTCAAGCAAAAGAGAGCGTGGCCCCAGAGAACTGCCAACAGCTCACATGATCGTGCAGAGAGTCCCTGAGGAAGTGGCATGGGATGAACAGCATGGAGAAATGGAGGAAGACATTCGAACTGGACTTTGAAGAGTGCATAGGAGTTCACCAGGCGGAAGTGATCCTTCAAGAAAGCCTTGAAGACTGGGATTTTGTGTCTTGCTCACCTATGCCTAGTACATAGATGTGCTCAGTAAATAACATGCTAATTTCTCTTGGAAAGTAAAAAGTCAGAGAATAGAAGAATTGAAAGATTATAAAATTAGGGCCACTGGCCTTGGCCCCAGATAATGGAGATGCAGCCATTTCAGGGCTGGAGGAGGGAGTTTGCTTAGCATCCTGGGCTCTATCTCATCTGTCAGCAGCTTTAGCAGTCCATGAAATGACCAAGAGAGGAAGGAAGAGCCGGAACGGAAAACTCTGAGAGACAAGCCATCTGCTCCTGGAAGCAGCTGACACACTGGCCGCCACCACCACCGCGAAACTGGCTGGCAACGCCTCTTCCACACCCCCACCTCGAACCTCGGGGTCTCATGAGGGTGACGGCAGAGGGCCTGGGGACACTGGAGCCAGACGCAATCAGAGTGAGCAGCCGCGGCTGCGGTGGCTTCAGGAATCTGGTTGTTAGTGGGCAGCGGAGGGAGCCTTGCTGTCTCCCCTGTGTTTACTTGGCTCCACGGAGGGGCTGGAAATTTGATCTCCGTGGGGACCGGGCCCTGGTCAGCCCCTGCTCAGAGTCTCTGACGGAGCCATGGCCTCTCAGAGCTGCTCAGAAGATATTCTCTTATCTGGAAAACGGAGACCAGAAGGCAGACAGAGGCAGTTATGCCCAGGCATAACTGAATGAGAGCAGCCCCCATAGATGGAGGCTTATAACACGTCAAGCACAGGGCCAACCCTTTCGAGAAAGTATTCTTGTTTATCGGTTGGAGAATCTGAGCCTCAGAGAGGGCAAGTAACTTGTCCAAGGTCACACAGAGCTAGAGTCAGGTTGAGCCCAGATCTGCCCAGTTCCAAAGCCTGTGTGCCTAATCGCCTCCGCATCCTGTGTCCCAGGGCACTGTTCATCGCATGTCTGGGATGCCGGACACCCAGGCGCTCCAGCCAGATGCTCCTCGGAGATCTCCATCCATGGTGCCCTCCCCGCTACGACTGATCCTGGAGTCAGGGACTCTGTCCTCACCTAGCCTGACCACCTTCCCACAGAAAGTCTCCATCTCCTGTTGCCCTCTCGGTTCCTAACTTCCTTGAGCCCCTGCCCCCCTGCCCAGGCTTCTCACTGCCTTGGATGCTTCTGGAATGGTCTGCAGACATCAAATTTCCAACAGCAAGAATTCCTCCTCTGAACCAGCCATCAAGGGTAAATTCATGAGGATGGGGGCTGGCCTGTTGCCCCTAGAAGCCCCACCATACGGCACAGCCCCTGGCGCAGAAAAGGAACGCGAAAAGTTCCAAGCTCAGACATCTAGCCTGGAAACACAGGGCACCTTGAGGAAAGACGGTTCTGCCGCTTGACTGCCGTGTGGCCCTGGGCATGGGACACAGCCTCTCTGAGCCCACTTCTTTCTCCCCCAAACAGTGAATGTACTATTTCATTCATGAATTCCATGATCTCATGCATGTAAAGGGCTTAGCACTCAGCGAGTGCTCAATAAATACTACATCCTGGATTTGAACTTTGAAAATTTGTTTTGGGGGGGAGGGGGCTTTGATTGGTTTTCAGACTCTCTTCCAGCTTTGTGCTACAAGTTTCTGGGGAATGGGTACCTGGGACCGATCCTGGAGTTAGGGACATCTGTTCTGTACCTAAGAACCAGGTACCCATTGCCAAGATACCCAGCACGGTACTAGGAATATGGCCGATATGACTAACTCCACTGTTGATTTGAAAGCTTACCTTCCCCATATTTCTGCCCTTGAGTGAAGCTTCTGTGGATTTCTCTAAGCCTTGTTAAACCTGTTTACAACTTCAGGCTGAATCCCTCTCAGAGTAAGTGATCCAAGTGCTTTATCTGGTTAAACTAAGTGTCTAACCTTAAGTCTTCTTGCTATAATTCCAGCCTATTTTCTCACACTCCCTCCTGACTGAGGTGGTAGCAGCTCTTCTTTGTCCTCGGAGAGGTCACATGCCCTAAACAGGAAGAAAGCGCCCCCCATTCCCATTCCCAACCCAGGAAACTTTCCTATCGGAAATGTCTGCACCGTATTGCTTTCCTATTCTTTGATGCAATAATGCTTCCTTGGGCTAGTCATTCCCCCACCGGGCCTTTTAGGGGAATACTCCTGAGCCTTCCAGGCTTGGGAAATTCCAAGGATGTCGAGCCAGACATCCAGGGCCCTCCCCACCACCCAGGAGCCTAGCCCCGGCCCCTTCTTGTCTGGATGCGGGAAGTGAAGGTCCCCCCTTGTGGGGTGGTGGCACAATTGGTCCTAACTCACTATCTCCTGCTCCCAAGCCCTTGGGCTCCCACCATGGAGCTCCCAAGATCACTGTCTCCCAAGCAGGGATCCCCCTGGCCAGCCATGGAGAATAGAAGTGTCAAGTTTTCTGCATAAAGAATGCCAGGGGTACAGTGGTCCCCAAGCCCCCAGCCCTCCCCTGTCATCTTCCTGGAATTTCGTGCCCATTTCCTGGGTCACCACCTGTGACCCTGAGTGCAGACTATTCCTTGTGAGGCGACGGCAGTAGCAGGGCCAGGGCTCTTGACGAAGAAAACAAAACACTGTTGATTCAGCACGCACACAAGCGCGCACACACACACACACACACACACATGCCACTCACACCACCTCCATATGTGTTAAGGCCGGCACAGTGGCCTTCTGGGTCTGCGGGCCTTCTTAGCACCCCCTGGCTCTCAAACCTCATGACCCAGGCCTGGAAGCTCATCAACAATTCCCAGAACCCTTCCCAAAAACTAAAATTGAGTCACAGCATTGAGTTCTGGAGCCAAAAGTCATCTGTGCTCCTTCCCAGAGTAGAAAAAATCCTCTTCCAGTCCCTGTTGACGGGAGTCTCTTGACTTATCAAGGCATCTCACCCCACTGCTAGACAATCCTGGAGACTGCCTGGAGGAGGGCGAGGAGCAGGACCACAGGGTCAGAGAGGCCTGAGCTCAAACCCAGAATCGCTAGCTGTGTGACCTTGGAGGAAGTCTCTTCGCCTCTCTTCGCCTCCATATTTTCATCTGTACAATAAAACATTGGCCTCATGGAGCTGCAAATAAAACACTTCCATCTGTATATAAAACATTCGCCTCATGGAATTGATGTGAGAATTAAATGAGAGGATATATGGAAACCTGAATGTCAGCTGTGGTCTCTCCCTCCGCCGCCAGTGATAACGGAGCAGTGACCATCATTGCAACAACCTCTGATTCTACCGAGAAATCAGCGTCCCGGACAGTGCGCCGTGCCTTACGTGAGTTAGGTTATTTAATCGGCCACTAAGGTTAGCACCGAGACTGCCACCATTCCAGGTGGGGAAGCCAGCACTTGGAGAAGTGTGTGTAACCTGCCAAGGCCCCACAGGCAGACCAGGTAGGGCTGGAATTTAGACCCAGAAAGCCTAAACTGGGAATCTGCTTACTTAACCACTGTCTTACACGCCTCTTCAACCTGCTGACGGTAAGCGCTCAGCAAATGCTAGTCATCATTAGGACTGTAATTACTGGACTGCCAGGAATCTTTCTCTCCAGCCGAAGGCCCTCTCCAAGATTTCAGCATGAGGGTTCTGCCTTCCTGTGGTCTCTCTGCTTGCACACTTCTCAGAGTGGATTCAGTGTGGATCATTCATGAGCCCCAGGAGAGCTGCCTCAGTTCCTTGGTGCAATTACCGAGATGCAACAGTGGGCCCCTTCCTCCCTCGCTGGCCAGGAAAAACTCACTCCCCCAAGGCACCTGGGAATGTGCCCTCGATTTAACGGGAAGATGGAATGTGGGAAAATGTATACACTTCTGAACACAACTTTATATTGAACATTTGACATCACTGTTTTTGAACATCCTTTTCTCCCCAACCCCACACCTCTAAGAATTTTCCCTGCTCAATTTGCTTCATAGAGCCTCGGCCACCCAAGGGCCCAGCACTCAACACACAAGAGTCTCCTCTCTCCCCCTCCCATCCCACTCCCCTCCCCCTACCCCCAACTCTAGTCGGTCAGGGATAGGAATTCTGCTTCCACCAGCCCTTCATCCCAAACCTTCCCATCTTCACACAGATGGAGGGGCTTTCTAGTTAACTCGACCCACCCTTTACCAGCTTCCTGGGTGATTCGGTGATAAAGAATCCATCTGCCAAGCAGGAGACACGGGTTCAAGTCCTTGGTTAGGGAGATCCCTGGAGAAGGACATGGCGATCCACTCCAATATTCTTGCCTAGAAAATACCATGGATAGAGGAGCCTGGAGGGCTACAGTCTGTGGGGTCCCAAAGTGTCAGATACAACTTAGCGACTAAACCAGCAACCACCACCCTTTTCCAGGGCAGTGGGGCCTTTGATGGGTCTTCATTCCTTGGCACCATAACCGTAACAGCACAAGGAAATTCTTCCTTGGATTAAGTAGCAATAAGCCTGTTTTCCAATAATGATCTCAAAATATTAAAAGTCTGTTAGTTCAGTTCAGTCGCTCAGTCGTGTCCGACTTTTTGTGACCCCATGAACTGCAGCACGCCAGGCCTCCCTGTCTATCACCAACTCCCGGAGTTTACCCAAACACCTGTCCATCACATCCATGATGCCGTCCAGCCATCTCATCCTCTGTCGTCCCCTTCTCCTCCTGCCCCCAAACTCTCCCAGCATCAGGGTCTTTTCCAGTGAGCCAACTCTTCGCATGAGGTGGCCAAAGTACTGGAATTTCAGCCTCAGCATCAGTCCTTCCAAGGAACACCCAGGACTGGTCTCCTTTAGGATGGGCTGGTTGGATCTCCTTGCAGTCCAAGGGACTCTCAAAAGTCTTCTCCAACACCACAGTTCAAAAGGATCAATCCTTCAGTGCTCAGCTTTCTCAGACCTTGGTAATTATCTTGCCTAGATTTTCTATGAGATACAACCAGCCCTCACTGCTTGGACCATCCCATGCAGAGTGGGACATTTAGTGCTTTGTACCCTCTCTACCCCAACAGCATCCTGCCTCCATCATTGTGACAACCGAAAATGCTCCCCCCACATTGCCAGAGCCCCCTAGCTCTTACTCATGCACAAGCATACAAGTGTGCACACACATGTATACACACACTTACACACACACACACACAAGGCGCAGAATCACTCCTCCCTTTCTTCATGAAGAGTAGAATGTGCCATCCAAATATATATCTCTGGTATGTCAATTATTTTGAGTTGTAGGCACTTAAAAGGCAGCAAATGCGGGGACAGACTTCCTCTGAACTCTCCTTATCTGCCTCCAGACAGATCCTGCAAAAGGAACTCAAATATCATCAATCTCCTCCCCTGTAGTGTCCTCAACAGGGCAAGGGAGGCAGATTGAATCTAGACACGAAGAGACTAGAAGTCATCGCCACAGCCACGCAAGCTGCATCAGACTGTCACAGCTCCAGCCTATTCTTCTAGGAGTCCATTTATCTTCCCTAAAACTCATTTCCTCTCCTCTATGGGAGCTGCATCCTTCCGCTCCTTTCCCTATTAAGTCGATGTTTCAGTCTGAGCTCTAGGCCACCTCAGGGAGTGACTCTTCCCGGCTTTGGCTGATGTGTGCCCCAGGGATACATGTTCATAAACTTCTGTTTGTTTTCCTCCTCTCAATGTCTTTTACGACAGGGGTCTCCGCTAAGAACTCAGAAGGGTAGAGGGAACATTATTTTTCCTCCCCCACCTTCATACACCTGGGCTCAAGGGGCAGATAGTTCTGCCCGCGGTCACTCAGCTAGTGAGGCCGGAAAGCCGAACTCCACCTCCAGAGGGAGGGCCTGGCCCAGGAGAATGGCCCCCTCGCTGCCCCACTGTAGAGGCTGAGGCCGTTCTGCTCCCAGGCCAGGAGCGGGGAATAGGGCCCCCCTCATTTCCTTCTGCTCCAGATCTCTGCAAACCCGAGTCCTTGGCTCCGCTGGAAGGGCCAGCAGGGCGCCAGGCAGACAGTAGCAGAGAAAACCTCAGTCTCTCACATGCTGAGGGCTCACGGGTTCTGCCTGGTTCCCAGTAAACCAGAAACATCGACGACGTCAAATGAGGTTAGCAGGAGCGCTGGCCCCGAGGTGGGGAGGGGAGCCAGCCAGACCTCATCCCAGCAGCTCTCTGGAGAGGCAGTCTTCCACCTCGCAACCTGGACCCCCAGCTTCCTGCAAGCCTGGCCATGGAATTCCAGCTGTCGGCTGCCCAGACATAGAGGGTTGGGGGCAGCGGGGGCGATTTCCATAATCCAGAAGCTGAAGTGTGCCAGTAAGCAGGGCTTTCCAGATGTGGGAACACACCAGGCCAAAACACACAGCTCTGGGCCCACTTAGAAACACAGCACCTGGGGGATGGGGCAGAGGGCAGGCCCCCTAAAGGCGGGCAGGGACCTCCGTTCACCTATGAACCAGTCCTGGTTGTGACCCTGCAGGGTAACCCACTGCATCCCCATTTCACAGGTGAGTTTGTCCCAAGTGTTCTTGTGGTGTGGGGGAGGGGTCTGTGGCTTTAAGCACTGAGATTAGGGAAGCAGAGGATGAGGGGAGGGGGAGGAAGAGAGGAGAGGGAGGGGCTTCCCAACTGGGAAAGAGGAGGGTCTGCAGGGAGGCTGTGAGGATGTCTAGGGAGGCTGAACCCCCAACTTTCCCAACCTCCATCCCCAAGGAAAAAGGAGTAGGGGCTCCTCTGGCTAAACAGACAGAGGGCAGAGGGAAGGAACCCCAAATAATACCAAATTTCTCACTGGCCCACTTAAAAATCGAGACAAACTGGACAAACATATCTAAGTTTGTGGTTGTATATATCTACCTGCTACTCTCTCTCTCTCTCTAAAAATCTTTAGAAATTGTGGTATATGTTGACTCTAGTAGATATCAAAGCTAGATTATGTAGCCTGTGTTCTCCCTGTAATACATCATGAGTCTCTCCTCTATTATGGAATACACTTTTAATTAATTTTCTGAGATATAATTCACATAGCATAAAATCCATCGTTTTAAAATGTGCCATTCCGTGGTTTTTACTATATTCACTATGTTGCACAGTCATCACCATGACCTCATTCCAGAACATTTCCATCAGCCCCAAAAGAAACTGGTACCTGTTAGTGGTTAGTCCCAATTCTCCCCTTCCCTGATCTTCTGACAACCACTAATCTACTTTCTATCTATGGACCTGCCATTCTGTGCAATTCATATAAATGGAATCATAATGAATGGGATTGTGTCTGACTTCTTTCACTTAGCATCATGTTTGCAAGTTTCACCCATGTTGCAGCGGGTAACAGTCCTTCCTTTCTGTGACTGAATAATGGCTTATTGTATGGGTATGCCATATTTTTCTGGTCTACTCATTCGTTGATCAACATTTGGATGGCTTCCATTTTGGGGATATTATGAGTAACGCTGCTTTGAGCATCTGTGTACGACAAGGTTTTGTGTGGACAAATGTTTTCATTTCTCTTGGATATATATGTAGGAGTAGAATTGCTGGGTTATGGTAATTCTATATTTAGCTTTTTGAGGAGCTGCCAGACTGTTTTCCACAGCGGCAACACCATTTTACATTCCCATCAACAGTGTAAGAGGGTTCCAATTTCTCCACATCCTCACCAACACTGGCTATTTTTCTTTTGTTTCTTAAATTATAACCACTGTGGTTTTGATTCTCATTTCCCTAGTGACTAGTGATGTTGGACATAAATATGCTTTTAAATTGTGATCTTACTGGCTGTATAAATTCCATGGTGAAGTGAAGTGAAGTGAAGTGAAGTCGCTCAGTCGTGTCCAACTCTTTGCGACCCCATGGACGGTAGCCTACCAGGCTCCTCCCACCATGGGATTCTCCAGGCAAGAGTACTGGAGTGGTAGATGACTATAATGTATTTTTTAATTAGCTACAATTGAGTGTATTTTAATTGGCTACTATTAAGTGTTCCTATTTTTCTAATTCACGTATATAAGTATAAACCACCTTTGTATATCATAATTATCTCTGATGCAATTTTGTTCATTCACTCAACAGCTATCTAGTAATCCAAGCCTATTCTAGGTGCTTTTATACGGTGCTGATCAAAACAGGCCCAATACCTCCTTCCTGGAACATACTGTCTAGTGATTTGGTAAACAATCATGCAAAGAAGTTTATCATTACAAAGGCTGATGAGTATTATTAAGGAAAAGTACAAGAGGCGCATGTAAGAGGACCCTGTCATTCAGAGCAGGAGGTCAGGCAAGGCCTAGGAGGGGGAGTTAGCCAGGGTCAGGTAACAATCTACCTGCAACATGGGAGACCTGGGTTCCATCCCTGGGTCGGGGAAGATCCTCTGGAGAAGGGAGTGGCAATCCACTCCAGTGTTCTTGCTGGGAAAACCCCATGGACAGAGGAGCCTGGTGGGCTACAGTCCATGGGGTCACGAAGACTCAGACACGACCGAGCAGCTAACCCAAGGTGGAGGCGGCGGAAGTCACCCCAGGCAGAGGGAGGAGCATGCCTGAAGCCCTCTCGCTGGGAAACGGCTCTGCCTGTTCCAGCAACTAACAGCAGATGTGAGTGTCTGGCAGACATGAGGAGAAAGAGCAAAGTGGATGGGGTGGAAGGAATCCACGTGGAGAGGGGATGGACCATACTGACTGATAGCCAGCTTCGGGAAGGCTAAATACACAGACAATTGTTTTCTTTCAATTGTGTCCATTCAAATAGCAAAGGAGAGACGGTGAGAAGAAAGGAGCAGGGGAGAGAGGATTTCTGAAGACAGCATACTTAAATGATTCTTGCCCTATTTGTCCCTGTGCCGGCCAGGCTGGTACAGGAGATCCAGCCCATCCTAAAGAAAATCAGTCCTGAATATTCATTGGAAGGACTGATGCTGAAGCTGAAATTCCAATCCTTTGGCCACCTGGTGCGAAGAACTGACTCATTTGAAAAGACTCTGATGCTGGGAAAGATTGAGGGCAGGAGGAAAAGGGGACGACAGAGGATGAGATGGTTGGATGGCATCACCAACTCAATGGAGTTGAGTTTGAGTAAACCCCGGGAGTTGGCGATGGACAGGGAGGCCTGGCGTGCTGCAGTCCATGGGGTCGCAAAGTGTCGGACACGACTGAACGACTGAAGTGAACTGATCGGCCAAGCTGAGTAATCCTCAGTGGCCCAGACACTTCTGTCGCTGCCAGGTCCATGCCCAGGCCGTGTCCTTGGGCAGCTTTCTCCTGGGCCACCACACACTACACTGAGCCATCCTTTTTATCCCAGCCAGGGCTGCCTGGACAAAAGTGGGTGCTTGACAATACAGTACACTAACACATATATATGGAATTTAGAAAGATGGTAATGATAACCCTGTATGTGAGACAGCAAAAGAGACACAGATGTATAGAACAGACTTTTGGACTCTGTGGGAGAGGGAGAGGGTGGGATGATTTGGGAGAATGACATTGAAACATGTATACTATCAGGTAAGAAATGAATCGCCAGTCTAGTTTCGATACAGGATACAGGATGCTTGGGGCTGGTGCACTGGGATGACCCAGAGAAATGATATGGGGAGGGAGGTGGTAGGGGGGTTCAGGATTGGGAACTCATGTACACCCGTGGCGGATTCATGTCAATGTATGGCAAAACCAATACAGTATTGTTAAGTAAAATAAAAATAAAATAAAATATATAAAAAAACTTTAAAAAAAAGAATGCATAGGAATTTCAGAGCAGCTGATTTCTCAAGAAAATCTGAAATCTTACATTTTTAAAGGAAAAAAGATTTGCATCTATGTGAGATGATGGGTCCACTAAACTTATTGTAATAATCATTTCATAATGCATATAAGTCAAGACATTCTGTTGTGCATCTTAAATTTATGCAGTGTTGTTTGTCAATTATATCTCAATAAATCTGAAAGAAAAAAAAAAAGTGGGTGTTTGACCCAAGAGTAGCCAATCTTGAAGTTCGCCAGTGACCAGAGATGTGGCCAGTCGGTATAATAAAAAAAAACTAATATGTAGTTTTTGTCCCTGATTCCTGCCCAGAGGTCCTAAATCCCTTGGTACTTCTTTAGTATGCTAATAAGAAGATCCATGGGGAGACCCTGACAGGTTCAGAATGGGAGCTGGCTGTCCTTACCCCTAAACTCCTGGGAGAGGAAAGAGGTTGGAGACTGAGTTCAATCACCAATGATCAAGGATTAAATCTATCATGCCTAGATAATGAAACTTTAATTTTTTAAGAAAGACCCTAAACAACAGAGTTTAGAGTCCAACAGTCCATGGAATTCTCCAGGCCAGAATACTGGAGTGGGTAGCCGTTCCCTTCTCCAGGGGGTCTTCCCAGCCCAGGGATCGAACCCAGGTCTCCCACATTGCAGGTGGATTCTTTACTAGCTGAGCCACAAGGGAAGCCCAGGACTACTGGAGTGGGTAGTCTGTCCCTTCTCAGCAGATCTTCCCGACCCAGGAATCAAACTGGGGTCTCCCACATTGCAGGCGGATTCTTTATCAACTGAGCCACAAGGGAAGCCCAACTTTAATTTTTAAAGAAAAACCCTAAACAACAGAGTTGAGAGAGCTTCTTGCTTAGTGACTATATCAACTTGCTGGGAGGGTGGTGTGCCTGAAGAGGGCTGGCTGCTGCCACTCATTCTCCACCATATTTCATCCTCCACCTCATTTCATCCTCTTCCATTTGGCTGCTGTGAGTTGTGTCCTTTATGACAAACCCATAACAGTAAAGCACGTTCCTGAGTTTTATGAGTTGTTCTAGCAAATTATGGAACCTGAGGCGAGGGGGTATGGGAACTCCAGAATTCAGAGCCAGTTGGGAATACAGGGGGTCCCTGGGACTTGTGAAGAGTTTATGAAGTGGAGACAGTCTTGTGGGACTGAGCTCTAAACCCCTGGGGTTTGCACGAACTCTGCAAGTTAGTGTGAAATTGAATGGAATTGCTGGACACAAAATTCGTGTCAAAGAATCAGAGACCTCGTATGAGAGTTCATTTACTCCATCACCTGTCCGGGACTTCCAAGCCAAGCAAGTCCTCTCCTAAGGGGACAACGAGTATAAATTGAGAAGCTGGGGGTAGGAGTCAAAGCCGAGAGATACACGAAGGAAAGGGAAACTCTGGGGCTACCGAAGGCATAGGCTCACAGGAGCCACAGAGGTGAGGAGGCAGAGGCCACGAAGACACAGAAGCCCGGAGACGGAGAAGAGAGGACGCAGCAGGGGACAGGGGCCAGAGAAGGAAGAAGCAGAGAGGACTCGAGAAGCCTCCACGGGCGGGCACTAGGGCAGGCTACCCCAAAGGACCCCCCTCCAGTCCTCCGAAGAGCTTTCCAGACCCCAGAGCCCCGGCCGAGCGGCAGTGGAGATACTGCTTTCCTCATTTCCTCGTGTATCCTGCTGGCTGGAAGTGACCTGGCAGGATCTGTGCTTCTCACATGCGTCTCTCATTCCAGGCACATGGGTCCTGGACTGGCTCAGGAATCCCCAGCCCCATTCTTGCAGAGGGAAAACTTGGAAGTGGGAGAAAGCTGTGAAAGGCATTGAATATCCGCAGCCCGGGTGGATGGGCCAGCTACTGAGAACACAGGAGCTGAGGGGGCACAGAGGGAGGCAGTGGGTGCAGCTCAGATGCAGGAGCCAAGAAGCCCAGAGCTGACTCTGAATCACCAGTAAGAAATCACCCTGAATAAATTTAATCACCCTGAATAAACCCTGCAGCCTCTCTTGGCCTCAGTTACCCCCATTTGAAAACATAGGTGATTTCTATCCCAATGTGAATGCTTGGTGAATCGCTGACAAAATGACCAAATGACCCAGCTGCCACTTCTGAAGAGCCAAGGGCAAAGGCAGGGAACCGCACATGCCCCCTGCACACAGCACCACAGAGGGGTGGGCAAACCCCTCCAGACCGACCCCTGAACCCACCCCTGTCCTCACCCCCATAAGGCACCAGCTTGCCTCCCTCTACCTTGGGGAGTGAGCAAGGAAACTTGCTAGTTGCTGGTGCTGTAGCAGGAGCCCCCAATAAAGCTTTGCCTGAATTTCTTGTCTGGCCTCTTATCAATTTCTATTGATTAAGGAAGGCTAGGAACCCTGGTCCGTAACAGACTCAATTTGGGCCAATGTGGTATCTAACTTGAGGAATTTGGAAGGAGCAGGGTCACCATCCTCAATCTTTTGCTTTTTCTTTGGTCAGGGGCTGTCCACCCCTCTTTGGGCATGGCTCTCTCTGAAGGTCAGGGGAGGGGGTAGTGTGTTCTGAATTCAGGGTCAAGGAGACCATGCTGTCCCTGAGCTAAGCTGGACCTTTGTTCTCCATCCCCCCATGTGAAAGTTGCTCAGTCGTGTCTGACTCTTTGTGACCCCATGGACTATACAGTCCATGAATTTCTCCAGGCCAGAATACTGGAGTGGGTGGCCTTTCCACTTTCCAAGGGATCTTCCCAATCCAGGGATGGATCCCACGTCTCCCACATAGCAGGCGGATTTCTTTACCAGCTGGGCCACAAGGGAAGCCCTTAGAGGCCCCCAATCCTTCTAGAGGAAAGAACAGGATTATCTGGGATCCTGAGCCAAAAGTCCCATCTCCTCATTTATTCCAAAGCGCTGTGCCCTCAGAAAGCTCGCAGTCTAGTAAGGGACGGATGACCCAGCTGTAAGGAGCCCGGAAGGGACTTTAGCAGGGCCATGGCTCGGCCAGGCTTCATCCCCTTTGGGGGACCTGAGTTCCTGCCTCTTTCCGCCTCTGCACCTGCCAGCTGCTCTCCGGTCGCGCCCCGCTGACGCCTGCCGGCTTCCCTCTGCGACCCGCTGCTCAGCTAGTCCGTCCCAGGCCTTCCCCTCCCCCTCGCGCCCCAGCTGGTGGTCTCCAGCTCAACTTCAGCTCCATTTCTGCAGCTGCCTGAGCTGGCCCCTCTCTTCAGACCCTAATCCTCAGGATAGAGCCCCACCCGCAGGCCTCAGGGAGAGAAGAAAGGCTGCTCAGGCCAGCCCCCACCCCAGGGAGCATCCGTCCCCCGCGGGCCGAGCCGTGGCAGCTCTGGGTGGAGGGGAAGAGACTTCGGGCCGAGACTCAGATCCAGAGCCTACATCTGACTACACAACTCTGGCTGTGAACTCTGAAAACTTCCAGTTCCTCCTTATGGAGGGAGATTTTCCTTCCTACCTCTCAAAGTCACAGAGAAACTGAGCCCCTTTATCGTTAAAGGACCCATCACTGCACTCCCCGCCTCCCCTCAGCCCCTCCCCGACCACGCAGACCGCCCCCCAACCCTAAATGAGTCTCCTCAATCGGCCTCGCAGAAGGGGCGGGGCCGAGGGGCGGGGCCGGAGAGCTGGAGAGTCGGTTTTTTAACACAAACCTAATTGTGGGTCTGCAGCCCGGCCTGCCTGGCTCCATTCATGAAAGCACTATTTTTAGCCCAGGACTGGCCGCCTGCGGTCCCAGCGGGGGTGGCCGGGCTATGTGTCAGGTCTGAGTGATCATGGACTCACTCTGGCCAGGAAACAGGCCCACGGGGACCAACTGCTGCATCCCAGAGCTGCCACCGCCTCTGGGAGGAGGTGGATGTTCAGCAGGACTAAGAGTTTAAACCCGCTCACCCCCGCAAGTGTGGATGTGGAGCGCGGCAGTAATAAGGAGCACACACTGGACGCTTACTAGTGCCGGGGCACTGATTGTATATGTGTTAACCTCTTTAATCCTTAATATGGGGTAGATATTATGATTATCCCCATTTTATAGATGAGGAAACTGAGGCTGGAGCCATTAATTTAACCTCCTTGAGCCCACATGGTAGTAGCAAGTGGAGCAGGGGGATTTGAAGCCAAGCGCTTGAGCTATAGCATCCCTTCCCTTACTGTCCATTTCCTTGGCATCTGGGCCATGGGCAGACTGTCAGCTATTGCCTCTAGATCTTCCCAACTCAGGCTCCAGAGCCTAGGCCCACTCTTAGCCCACCGAGTTCTCTAGGATCACAGGGAACATCCAGTCCCACCCTCCTTTGGAAGTGAGGGAATTGGGGCTCAGAAAGGAGTCCAAGGTTATGGAGCCAGTTGGCTCTGATTCCGAGGCCCAGACAATTTCTGCTGAATGATTCTGTGAGACCAGCTCACTTAGTAAACTGCCCGTCACCTCAGCCTATCCCTGGCTCCAGAACTCAGTACCTGTTCTCTTTATTTTTTATTTATTTATTTTTTACCCATTCTCTTTAGAGCAAGGAACCTGGGCTCTGGAAGCAAATTTGAGAGCTGCTCCTGACATGCCGTGTGACCCCGGGCAACTCGGCTCATGTCTCTGAGCCTCAGCTTCCTCACCTGTAAAATGGGAACAATTGGGCTATCTTCCTGAGGCCATATGCTGGCTATAGATCGCCTGAGGACTTCGTAACTGTGGGTTGCCTTATCATGGATTTTTCAAATCGTTCATTAAGCTTTCCTGTGAACAAGATGCGTGGTGTGCACCTTCCCAGAGCTGCTTCTGGAAATGGAAGATGATGGAGCTGTAGATACCATGGCCAGCTGTTGGAGAGGCATTTGGAACAAATTATGCCATGCCAGCATCTGCCTCGTCCTCAGATTCCCAGCAGAAGAGACGGGGAGACGTGGCCTGTCGGTCCTCTGAGCCAGTTGCCCAGATAGCAAAGCAGAACAAGCATGACAGAGATCGAGTTCAGCTTAGCCTCATCCCTTCTAGATGACCTTGGGTCAGGCTCTCGCTCTCCCAGGGTCTCAGTCTCCCAAATGCAGAGATCGGCCAGACCTCCACCAGGCTCTCCCTGCCCTGGTTTTCTGTGACTTGACCAGAGCAAGCCCCTCTTTCAGAGTCTTGGGACCCTTGTTTTACCACCACCACCACCACCAGCGCACACACACACGCGCGCGTGCGCGCAAACATACAGATGCGGCACTCCCTGCATCTCTGCTCAGGGTGGGGGGTGGGGGCGGTCCCCATCCTCCCTTCTGGATTCACTCTAGACTTGCCCATGACCCAAGTGAGCAGCTCCCCACAGCGGTCTCCCCCTGAGTCCCATGGCCTACAAGGTCAGCTCCCCACAGGTGACTTTTTCCAGTTTTGAATTCTAGTTGCAAATCCCCTGGCTAGAGGATCTAAGTGCCCAAGCAGATCAAGGGAACTGGGTCATGTGTCCCAGGCTAGGGGTGGAGCAGCTGCTCTAAGAACAGAGTGAGGAGAAGGAAGAAATCAAAGCATCTCCAATTCAGAAGCAAAACAAGTCCACCTGGAATGTCAGTTTGTTACATGGAAAAATGTATCTACACTAACTTCTCGTTTATCCAGAAAGCCATCAGAGGGAGCTGGGCTTTAAATTACAAAGATAAAACTACCCCAGTCTCCCAGCTGCCAAAATAAAAGTTCAAGCCCTTAACTCATCAGAGAATTTTCTCATTTGTTGTTTAATTAACTCTTAAAATGAAATTTTAACACACATGGGTTATTGGTTTCCCACTAGAGGGTATCATCATGATCATGCCATGAAGAAGAAATGTTTTAAAATATAAAAATAAAAGCAAAACAAAACTTTTAACAGTAAACATGGAGATTTTAGCATCTTGGAGGACTTTTTGTGACAGATCACACAATTTAGGACTCCCTACAAGGATCTACACACAATAGTTGAAGTTCACAGTGACAGCCCTTGGGCATCAAGAAAAAGTACAATTATGTTACTTGATCTCCATTTAAGATGGTGTGAATAAGTAACACATTGGGAAAGCCTTCCATTTAATATAAAAAGAAAGAGAGAATTTTTTTTTTTTTTTTTAGCTTTTCACAGGAGAAATAAACCTCATCTGGAAAATGCATTCTTGTGGGATAATACAGTTATAAATGATGTATGACTATACAAGGGTTTACAAGCCAATCCAACAAAAATAATAAACGGCACAATTTTGAAACCAAACTCTGTAACTAGCAGCTAGAGTTTCATCATTGTAGGAATAAAGTGCTTTAATAGTGACTTCAGTTGATGGAGGACCCCAGAGACCTTGCCAAGAGCTTGAGAGCAGATAATTTTCAGGAACGATGCCCAGTGCTGAACCACCACATAAGTTTACCCTCTCGCCTCAGGCAAGACCCTCATACTTGGTTATAAGGGGGGAAAGGAGACCCTGCAAAACTGTAGTACGTTCAAACTGAAGACCTGGAAGGAAGATGAGTCTTTGGGGCTTTGGATCCCCAAAAGTCTTCACGCCTAGGGCTTCCTGGCTGGTGCAGTAGAAAAGAATCTGCCTACCAATGCAGGAGATGCAAGAGATGCAGGTTTGATCCCTGGGTCGGGAAGACCCCCCTGGAGTAGAAAATGACAACCCATTCAAGTACTCTTGCCTGGAAAATTCCATGGACAGAGGAGCCTGGTGGTCCATGAGGTTGCAAAGAGACCCAACTGAGCGACTGAGTGTATGCACACGCACGTGCACACACACACATACACACATACATCCCCAAAAGAAAGCACACTGAAATCAACTGGAAACTCATCAAACTTTAGGACATGTAGGGGAGGAATCAGGAATGCACATTTTAAACACATTCCCTATGTGTTTCTGAGGAATGTGTGGTCGGTCCATGGACCACACGTTAAGAAACACCCCTTGTCCCACTTCTCAGATGGGGAAATCAAGGCCTGGAGGGGAAAAGAACAAAGACTCAAAATCACACAACGAGTCAGAAGCTGAGCTGGCCTGTTGGCCTATCCAGGGCTTCTTTCCACCAAATTCCGCCTGCCCACGGACTGCCTCCCGGGGCTGCTAACATTCCAAGGAAACTTGTAACAGGAAAGGATATGTCAGCTGTGCCTGTTCCGATGTTCAAGCATCCATCGTGATTCCAGGTTCTGCCAGACACAGCACTCAGAGCTCAGGCCGCCAAGCTCCGAGAGCCTGATCTTTCCAGATAGGATCGGAGATGTGATTACAAAAGCAAGCATTTATTTTTATTTCCCCAAGAAAATAAATCAGCAGTTTTGTGCCAAGAAAAGTGATCAGAAAAAGCAGTGTTTCTAGACAGGAGGAGGCCCTGGACCCTGGCCAGCCCCTCAACCCCTCCCACCCCACCGCCTCCAGCACTGCCTTAACATCCTGAAGGTGTCTCCAGCAGAGTCGGGTCCTTAGACAAAGACCCCTTTGGGCTTCGAATTCGGGAACCCTCTCCTTTAGCAGTGGCTAAAGGGCTTGGGAGGTGGAGGGTTACTTTCCTCTTGGGGACAAAAGGAATTTTCCCCAGCCTCTCCTATTACACCAACTCCCCCCAAAATATCTAAAAATGGAGGGTGGTGGAATATGAGATCCCTGCCAGGTACCACAGTTATGACAGTGGTTCTCAAAAGAGGACAATTTTGCTCTCTCCTGAGCGTGGGAAGGGACATTTGGCAATAGCCAGACACATTTTTGGTTGTCATGACTTGGTTGAGGGGTGCTACCAGCATCTGGTGGGTAGAGGTCAGGGAGGCTGCTAAGCATTCTACAATGTCCAGACAGTCCCCACCCCTTGCCCAAAATGTCAATAGTGCTGAGTCTAGGAGACCTTGAATTATGTGCAAGTGACCCAGGGTATTCTGTGTGTGAGTCCAGGTTTGCCTTGAAATGCTGTGTGAGCATGGGCAAGGCGTTGCCCTCTCTGGGCCTCAGATGCCCATCTGTACCAAGAAGAAGATAAGAAGCTCCTCTCTGGGGCTCTTGCAGTTTTCATCATTTAGGGGTTGGGAGACCAGGAGGCCTGAGACCAGGGCCTGCCTTCTGCAACGCAGACATGGCTGTGGGATGATGGGGGTCGGGGGGGTCAACTCAACACCCCCATGCCTGAGGGGTGGACAATCTGCTTTCCTGAGCTCCTCCTCCAAGGCACAATATCTGGAACTCTTGCTCCACCAGGAACGGAAAAACCATTATCTGCAGATGACATCACTTTGCAAAAATGCAAGTAGCGGGTGGTTGCTGAGCAGAGCTCCAGGGAAGGGGTGGGAAGAAAGGGCTGAGAGCACGCCAACCCCCAGCAGCGCTGGCATCCGGCACCTTGAAGCATGTCAGGACCACCTCGGACAAGCTCCTCAATGCCTCCGGACTTCAGTCTTCCCATCTTCAGAGTGAGAGCCAGAGCTGGGTATGGTCAGGAGCCCTTGCTGTTGGGAGACTCCAGAACCTGGGACTCTTCCAGATGAAGTGTCAGAGGGCCTCTGGGCTGTCGGCACAAGGGAGGCCCACCACCCCCGCCCCTGCCCCAGGCACAGGGAACCCAGGGCTGGTGGATGAAAAGAGAGGAAAGTGATCACCCTGCCCAGCCGGGCCACACAGAGAACACTGGTGCCACCAAAGTGCTTGAAAACAGACTCTTCCTGCCAGGCTGGGCACCTGCGTCCCCCACCAGCCCAGTTTCTTTCTTGGTCTGGAGTTTGGTGGAGCATCGTGAAGCAGCAATGGGCTGGAACAGCAGCCCGGGGGGCTTGCTTTCACGGATGGATGAAGATTGACCCACAATCCAGTATCTTTCTACTTGGGGCTCCCCAGGAGGCGAGGGCACCGTGAGGAGCAGCTCTGATGAGCAGAGCGGGCTCAGCTACACTGAAGGGCCCTGGGACGGCAGTCAGGACAAACCGGTCTCTAGACCAGCCGTGAGGACAGGGCCTCAGCTCCTCCTTCTAGACAACGCTTCATCCAGAGAGCCTGCGGTTCACTTTCATGCCCAGGCTTTGGTGTCCTTCTCAAAGAGCTCGGCACAGCCGGCCGTCTTTATCCCATGACGGTTCCCTCCCTGCTCCCACCCTCACCCAGAACAGAATCACCACTCAACCCCTGTTGCTTTCTCAGTGGAAAAGGAAGGAGCGAGAAAGCTGGATCAGCCTTGGCCAAGCTCAAGGGTGGGTCTGGTACCCTGGCCAAAGGAGCAGCCCTCCCGCACTGCACTGAGCGCTCTCTGGAGGCAGTGCGGTCTAATGGCTGGAATATTCGGTCTGGCATCACTAAGATCAAGGCTCACATCTTGGTCTGGCAACCTCCAAGCTGTGCCGAACTTGACTCAGGGTCCACAGCTAGGAAATGGAGCGAGCACCGTAACATCTCTTTGGGGGTGGGGGAGTAATTTGGTTTGCCTCGCCCTTTGCCCCCTAGATTCATTCTCTCCTCTCCCTGCCTGGTCCTCAGGAGGCTGACTCCACCAGACTGAAGATCCGAGTGTGGGGAGGAGGGGAGAGAGGTCAGGGGGTGTCCGCGCTCCCTCTGCTGGGCCACAGTCCCGGCTGTGGCCGTGGCCCCTCCCGGGGTCCCCGCTCCCGTCAGACTGCCTTCATCCCACACCTCCTGCTCTGGGGTGTTCTGGCAACACAATGCCAGCCTCTTGCCCCTTCAGGCCTAATGGGCTTACAGCTTCCTGCTGTGGCTGGTCTCTTGAGTTGTCACCACTTGCAACTGGGTCCCTTAACCTCCTGACCATACTTCAGTTGAATACCTTTTCATTATTCTCCCAAGATGATAAACAAATGCCCAACACACACACAAACAGATGCTCTCCGTCATGAATTGTTAGAGAAATGCAAATCCAAACCACAATAAGATCGCACTCACATCTGTTGTGAGGATAGTTGCTATCATAAAAACAGAAAATAACAAGTGCTGGTTAGGATGTGGAGAAATTGGGACGTGTGTGCAGTTAATGGGAATGTAAAGTGGCACAGCTTCTATGGAAAACAGTATTGCAGATCCTCAAAAAATTCAAAACAGAATTACCATGCGTGTGCCCATGTGTGCTAAGTCGTTTCAGTTGTGTCCAATTCTTTTCGACCCTATGAACTGTAGCCCACCAGGCTCCTCTGTCCATGGGATTCTCCAGGCAAGAATACTGGAGGGGGTTGCCATGCCCTCCTCCAGGGGATCTTCCCCACCCAGGGATCGAACCCGCCTCTTATGTCTCCTGCATTGGCAGGTGGGTTCTTTACCACTAGTGCCCCCTGGGAAGCCCCCAAGAATTACCACGTGATCCAGCAATCCCGCTTCTGGGTATTTATCCCAAAGAATTGAAAACACGGTCTCAGCAAGATATTTGTACAGCTATGTTCATAGCAGCATTATTCACAATAGCCAAAATGTGGAAGTATCCCAAGCGTTCACTCATGGATGAATGGATAAGCAAAATGTGGTGTATACATAGAATGGAATAGTAGTCTTAAAAGGAAGGAAGTTCCATAGAATGGAATAATAGTCTTAAAAGGAAGGAAATGGATGGACCTTGAGGACATCCTGATGCTGGGAAAGATTGAGGGCAGGAGGAGAAGGGGACGACAGAGGATGAGATGGTAGGATGGCATCACCGACTCAATGGACATGGGTTTGGGTGGACTCCTGGAGTTGGTGATGGACAGGGAGGCCTGGTGTGCTGCGGTTCATGGGATCGAAAAGAGTCAGACGTGACTGAGCGACTGAACTGAACTGAGGACATCATGGTGAGTGAAATAAGCCAGTCACAAAAAGACAAATCCTGTATGATTCCACTTACATAGGGTATACCTAGAGGTAAGTGGGGTACCTGAAGCCACAGAGACAGAAAGCAGTGAGAGGGCTTCCAGGGATGAGGGGTGGGAAACGGGGAGAAGTTGATTAATGGGCACAGAATTTCACTTTCACAAGATGAAAAAGTTCTGGAGAACCACTGCCCAACAATGTGAATATACTTAGCCTTTCAATTCAGTTCAGTTCAATCGCTCAGTCATCTCCGACTCTTTGCGACCCCATGAATCGCAGCACGCCAGGCCTCCCTGTCTATCACCAACTCCTGGAGTTCACTCAGACTCACGTCCACCGAGTCAGTGATGCCATCCAGCCATCTCATCCTCGGTCGTCCCCTTCTCCTCCTGCCCCCAATCCCTCCCAGCATCAGAGTCTTTTCCAATACTTAGCCTTACTGAACTGTATCCTTAGAAATGGTTAAGATGCTAAGAATAAACTTATCAAAGTATATATTCTAAATATATGGGCCTTAGTATATATCTTAACTATACCTCCAAAACAGTGTTTGAAAAAAATAAAAGGCCCTTCATCAAACTCCCACCAAGATAACTGTTGGTTCCTGTACTGGTCAGCACACTAGAATCTTCTGGGATCTCTTAAAAATTTCAAAGCCCAGGCCAACACCCCAGACCAACTGAATCACACCCCTTGTAGGCAGGACACAAGCACCAGCTTTTTTTGATGCCTCCCTGGTAATTCCGATGTGCCCACAAGTTTGAGACCCACTGAATAAATCCTTAGACTGAACCATGTGCTTCTTGTCAGGAATCTGTATGATTAGCTAGTTCTTAGGCTTATTGTGAGGATTAAGAGGAATAGTGAATTGCAACATATTTAGCAGGGTTCCTGGTACTTAGCTAATGCTCCATAAAATGTACTGAAAATATCATTGACTTTGTCATTATTCTTTCTCTGCACCTCCAGGTTGCCGTGAGTCTGTGAGAAGCTGCAGAGGAGGTGAGAGGCTGGCTATCAGGACAGACTCAAGTCCTGGCAGGTAGGTAGGGGGTGTCTGGCCTAAGGCAGAAGAAAGTGGGGATTCTGTGCTGGCTGGGGAGCTTCAGGGACAAGATTGTGAGGAGCCCAGGGCCCAGAGGATGGCAGACCTGCCTTGAAGCCAGAGGCACCTGCCTCCAGGGTTTGCCCCCTCGTAGCTCTGGCACAGTTCAGAGGCTCCAGAAAATGTTGGCAGAGAGGTGGGGGCACCCAGGGCTGGTGGATTAGTTGATCCAGGAAGCCGCTTGGCAGGTAACCAGCAGACTTTGAGCTGATCTGCGACTCTAGGGCACCTTCTAATTTTTCACGGGTCCTCAACCACTCTTGGTAACCCAGCAGCCTTGAGGTAACTACTGACCACCACTGAGGGTCTGCCCTGGTGTCCACTCACCTTCTGAGCTGGGCATGGTGGGGGCGAGGGAGCAGGCCTCTCTGCATGAGAACTAGGGAATGTCAAAGGGCCAGTGCATTGGGGTTGCCTAAAGAGGGGCATCTCTGCTGGCCAGGAAAGAGCTTTGGATGCGGAGGTGCTGGCCCAGCCTGTATTTTCCCCCTAGGCCATCCATCCATCCATTCATCCATCTGCCCATCCATCCATCCATTCATCCATCTGCCCATCCATCCATCCATTCATCCATCTGCCCATCCATCCATCCCATTAGCACTTCCTGAGCAGCCACTGTGTGCCCAGTTGGGGCCCTGAGATCTGATGGTGAGCAAGAGCTTAAGTCTGGCTGGGGCAGCAGCAGTGGCAGGAAGGAGAAGGCCCAGGGGCAGA
Source organism: Cephalophus harveyi (assembly GCA_006410635.1). Taxonomy (NCBI): domain Eukaryota; kingdom Metazoa; phylum Chordata; class Mammalia; order Artiodactyla; family Bovidae; genus Cephalophus; species Cephalophus harveyi. Next base: position 365,565 of record SJYT01007876.1, read on the forward strand.
AGAGCCGGCGACGCTCAGACCAAGGCTCGCGACCCAGCTCGGCTCTGTCTCTGCTGTGCCTCTTGGGGAAAGTCACTCCTCTTCTGGAGCCCCGGTTTTATCTTCTTCCAAAGGGTAACAGACCCATCCTCAAGGAGATGCTGATGTCGGAAAGGAGACGTGATGACATAATGGTCCCAGCTTGAGGCTGTCTGCAGCTCTTTCCCCAGGAAGGGAGGGCAGGCCCCTGAGCCCCGACCCCAGCCCAGGCCTCTTACCAGTGGCCAGGCTTATGGGGGAGGTAGCTTTCTTGGGACCGAGCTGTGGTCAGGAGCCAGGCCCAGTGGGCCCCCGAAGCCACAGATCCACGCGAGAAGCAGCCTCTGGAGACCGGAACCTAGGAACCTGGCTCCCCAGCCAGCTGGCCTGCTTCCCCATTCGTCATCAGGGCATCCTCAGCCTGCCCAGCGCTGATACTCCAAGGAAAGGTCAAGACTTCGTGGTCCCATTGTGCAGGTGGGAAAGTCAGGGCCTAGGAAGGGTGAGGATCTATTCAAGAACACATGAGTCCATATCAGAGTCAGAACTAGAGGCCAGATCTCCTGGCTCCTCCCCACCCTCTCCTCCAGAAGGGTCTGTGTCCTGAGACGAGCAGGAGGAAGTCGAGCTGGAAGCTTTGACTCCCTCTTTAAGAGACCTCCCAACAAAACCTCGGCTCCTACTAGGCAACCAGCCTTCCCCTCCAAATATCCTCCAAGCAGCCCTCCCTCTAGACAAGTCTCTCCTCTGCTCAAGCACCTTCCATAGCTCCCTATTACCCAACATAACACCTAGCATCCAGGGTCCCAACCTACCTCCCCAAGTTGATCTCCTCTTGTGCTCCCACATTTGCCTTACATTCTGCCCACTGGCCCCATCCCCTGGCCTCCGTTGATTCTGGTCCCTCCTCCTACAACACCCTTCCTTGCCTCTTTTCTTTGTTTTTGTTTAGTCACTCAGTCGTGTCCAACTCTGTGTGACCCCATGGTATACAGCACACTAGGCCTCCTTGTCCTTCACCATCTCCCAGAGTTTGTTCAAAATCATGTCCATTGAGTTGGTGATGCCATCCAACCATCTCATCCTCTGTTGTCCCCTTCTCCTCCTGCCTTCAGTCTTTCCCAACATCAGGGTCTTTTCCAATGTCAGCTGTTTGCATCAGGTGGCCGAAGTATTAGAGCTTCAGCTTCATCATCAATCCTTTCATGCCTCCTTCTTTTAAGTTCATCCAAACATCACCTGCTATAGGAAGTCTCCCTCCTCCCCAAATCAGACACAGTCTCTCCTCCTCTAGGCTACCAGAGGGCTCCCTTAAGTTAGCTCTTCTTGAGTGCCTCCCTGTCTCCTCCAGGAGATGGGGAGGTCCCTGGGAGCAGAGTCTAAGTCACACCCACCTCTTGTCATCGTCCCAACTCAGCACCCAGCATTGAAAGAGAAAAGGCTAAATGACCCCCAGTGCCCTGGGCCCACACCCGGACGAACGGACAGGGACTGATCCATGCCCTTTCGGGACCCAGTTCCGGGTCGGAGGTGGCTGGAGTCTGGCCCAGTGCCTGGACTCAGCCCTTGTCCCCGCCTCCGGTGGCTGTGTTTGTTTTCCTTCTCCCTAGGCAAAGCCTGCAGAGGCCATTCTGAGCCACAGCTGGTTTTTATTGCATCAAGACTCAAAAAAAGGCCTGAGCATATTTTTAGAGAGAAGGGGAAAAAAGAATATTTTCTTCCCTGACCCAAGATGAGAGCTTGCTCCAAGTTTCCATCTGCTCTGCCTTCTGGGTGGAGCTGGCGGGGAAGTTTCTCTGCAGGAGGATCCTTCAGGACACAGGTTTATGAGCTCACAGATATGGCAGCTCGAAGGCTGCCTGACTCCCTCCCCTGACACACACACACAAATGCACACTCACATAAATGCTCACAACCTCAGGCCCGTGATGTGGAGAGGGGAGGCCATGCCTCAGAGAGGATGGGAGTGGAGCAAGAGGAACCCAAAACCCCACTGGAAGAAGGTGACCGAATGGTGGCTGAACCAGGGGTTTCCATGCTTGCACCCCAGAGCCCTGGGTCATACAGCATGCCCACTGGGCGGCCTGGATCCACAGGACCCGGGACCAGAATGAAGAATGTGTTTGATATACATTTCAATGGCTGGTTTCCAACTGTCTGAAGACACTGTCAGGATGAACAATATACAGACCATTTCAAGTATCACAGAGCTTTTGTCGAAGTGCATTTTCTCAATCAAAGGATGCGAAATGCACTGGAGTTCTGCTGGGGTGTGTGTGTGTGTGTGTGAATATGGTCTCTGTGTGTGACACATGTGGTGGAGTATGTATATGTGTTGTGTTTGTTTGTTAGTGTGTAGAATATTTGTGGTATGGTTTTGTGTGTGTGTGATGTTTGATATGTGCTCTGTGTAGGGTGAGGGGTGTGTATTGTGTGTTTGATACATTTCGTGTATATTGTGTGTGTTTGGTGCTATGATCAGTGTGTATATGTGTTGTGTTTGTTTGTTCGTGTGTAGAATATTTGTGGTATGGTTTGTGTATGTGTGTGTGATGTTTGATGTGTGCTCTGTGTAGGGTGAGGGGTGTGTATTGTGTGTATTTGATGCTATGATCAGGCCAGAAGCACATCTGGAAAGGGTCTGTGTTGGGGTCCCCACCTCCTCTGGCACACTTCAGAGGAGTGTGCCTTTTTGACATTTTTCCAGGGTAATTAGTTAGGGAAAGCACAACACACAGAGGAAGAAGTTGAAAGGAAGGGGCCGTGTTACAAACTTACTCCCCACCAGACCCTGCCCCTAATATCAGAACTAAACTTTTTTGCCCCTGGTGACACCCAGTCCTAAAATTCCCATCCAAAGAGATGCAGACAATGAAGCTCAAGTTCAGAGAAGCCTGAGCCCAGTGTTACCCCCAGAGTAGGGGCTAGAGTCTAGCCTCCTACCTCCTCCCCACAGCAGGCTGACCTTCAGTACCAGAGCCAGCAAGCAGAGCCCATAGCGTTCCCAGGGAGAGTGAAAGTTCTTTACCAGCTGAGCCACAAGGGAAGCCCAAGAATACTGGAGTGGGTAGCCTATCCCTTCTCCAGCATATCTTCCCGACCCAGGTATTGAACCGGGGTCTTCTGCATTGCAGGCAGATTCTTTACCAACTGAGCTATCAGGGAAGGCCAGGCTTTCCACAAACTTGGCCTCATTTCCCTTTCATACCCACCCATCCAGGGGGCACGATTATCGCATTTTATCAGAGGAGGAAACAGGTTCAGGGGGAGTTGGAGGTGAAGGCAGACCCCTGGCAGCCACAAGGAGAGAGGAAGTCCCTGGAGACAGGCAGGCACACTCTTGGCTGTGGGAATCAGACAGGGGAATCAGGGGGGGCTTGCAGGCTTTTAGCTCCATGAAGCCTCTGCCTCTTTCATGTCTGTAGAGACGCAGGCCCAGAATTGGTGCCAGGAGTGGGTGGGCAATGTGTGGGGCTTTTCCCTGTCTCCCTCTCCATCCTTCCTGGCACCTCAGCCAGGCCAGGCACCCTCCTACCCACAGACCCCTTCTATCCTCAGGCAGCTAGAGCTGCTAGAGGCTTGCCCCCTACTTCTTAGAAACTGAGGCAACCCAGCAGGGGCCAAAGGGAGCTTCATGGGAGATAGGCTTTCCCAGCAGAAAGACTCAGGTTTCAGACCTTCCCAGCCTAGAGAACTTGGACAAGTCCCCCTCCCTCCCTGAGCCTCAGTTTCTTCCTCTGCGAAATGGGGAATAACAACAGCTGTCTCCTGGGATGGTTGAGGGACCACAGGCGGGGGTGTGAAGCACTTGGCACAGGCCTGGCACAGGGAGGCGCTTGATTGATGTATGTCCTGTTCCCATTCCCTGCTGCCCTGGTAGGCACAAGTTACAGCAGGCTTGACCAGTCCAAAGGTCCCTCCCCTCCTGGCCCCAAGAGAAGCTGCAGAAGAAAGGGAAACAGCAGTTCTTGGAAAGTCACCATGAAGTCCTCCCTGGAACAGGCGGGACATTCATCAAGTTGCCAGTGGGTGGCCACTCCAACCACCAGGCCCGGAGAGGCCCTCCGTGACCTCTCAGCTGCCTCACTCTGAGTTCCGTGGTCCTATTCTCCCTTCTGTGTCTACCCCTGCACAGCACCGCCACCAGACACTTCCCTGCGGGGCTCATCTCACTCCACCCTCCCCTGCTCAAAGCCTCCCCTTCCCCCATTCCCACATTGGCGGAAAGTCCTTTATGCCGGAGCATTCCAGAACATTCTCGGTCTGGCTGGTACCCTGGTACCCACTGTGCTCTCTCCTTGAACCTCCTCACCCTGCACATCAGTTACAGCCAGTCCCACGTGGCCACCTCGTTTCATTACCTGTGGGAAGTGCTTAGTCCAGGCCTGGCACACAGGGGACCCTTTAGCAAGGCGGATCCACAGTTGGCAGAGACATCAGGCTTGTGTCCCACGGGATTTTGAGCTTGGGATGTCACTGGTCTCCTCTGGCAATTTCTGACTCACACCTGAAGACCCACTTTAGCCTTCACCTCCTCCAGGAAGCCTGCCTTGATGCCCACCCCTCTAGGCCAGTGTAGGTGTCTTCTTCCCATGTGGAGCTGCCCGGTGGCCCCCAGCCCTCCTGTCACTGCTGTCTTATCTGGATAAATTTAGTCCCCACCCACCAGCCTGGCAGGTCTTCCCCACAGTCCTCGCGGATTTCAGTAGGCTTATGTCCACCCATAAGGCTTCTCTGGTGGCTCAATGGTAAAGAACCCACCTGCCAAGCAGGAGTTCAATCCCTGGGCTGGGAAAATCCCCAGGTCAGGAAGATCCCTTGGAGGAGGAAATAGCTATCGACTCTAGTATTCTGGCCTGAGAAATCCTGTGGACCAAGGAGCCTGGCTGGCTGCAGTCTCTGGGGTCGCAAGTCAGACAGGACTGAGCGTGCACGCACGGCTTTATGTCCCCGCATCGGTCCTCCTTGCTCTCCACCCCTGCGGCTCCTGTCTGTCCCCTACCTCAGCCCGAAGGCCTTGCAATGCAATTCTGGAAAACAGAATTTGCTGCCCTTCTGCAAACAGCAGAAAGCAATTCCTGCGCTGAGTACAAAACCAGCTGACATTCAGAGGCAGGCAGCGCAATTCTTAGGAATTTGTCAATCATCCCTGCCCCCAGAGAATCTCTCGCCAGCTGGGAGTAGGGGAAACCTGACCTCTGGGAATGTTCTGGAAATTCCTCCCTTCCCCCACCCCCCCAGGCTCAGAGTCCCTCCCCCCTTCCTGTTACCTTGAAGAACTTTGGCTGGCTGGTTGTTTGGAGACCCCGGGTGTGGGGGTGGGGACCCATCTGAGACAGAGCAGTAACCGCAAAGGCAGCTGACGGTTACTTCACAGAGCCATTGCTCCGCCCTGAACTGCGTCCCCTCCCAAGCTCCTATGTTGAAGTCCCAACCCGCAGGAAAGCAGAATGTGCCTGTGTTTGCAGGCAGGGCCTTTGAAGGGGTGATTAAGTTAAAATGAGATCCTGAGGGTGGGTGTGAATCCAGTAATACTGCCTTTATCAGAGGGGGAAATTCAGTCCCAGACACACAAAGGAAAGACCACGTGCAAACATGGGGAGCGGGCTGGTGCTCTCTGTAAGCCGGGGAGAAGCAACCCTGCGGACAGCTTGACCTTGGACTTCTGGCCTCCGGAACTGTGAGACAGCACACTGTGGTTGGTCAACCACCACGCCTTTCCATTCTCGTAGGGCAGCCCAGGGAAGCGATGCACAGGTTTTGATGTGCCTCACTGTGCTCTCATCATGTTCGTGGGCTTGTCTCCCTTTACAGACTGTGAATTGCCCCAAGGCACTGCGCAGAGCTGGTCTGTTTATCCCTCAAACCTTGCACTGCATCCTGAGAGGTGCGGAGGTTATTTCCTGGGTGAACACTTCCAAGATAAACAGAACTATGGTTCACAGGCTCTTGAAGTCAGCAAATGCTGGCAAGCAGAGAGACCCAACCGTGCACGTCCCTTCCTCCTTGGTGGCCCCCTTTGGAGCACCTACTTGGCCTCCGGTTCGACCCTCCACAGGCCTGAAAGGAAGGCTCCCCTCCATTTCACAGATGAGTAACTGAGGCCCAGGGACGGCAAGTGATGGTGCCCAAGGTCATTCACGGAGTCAGAGCCATTAGGCAGGCAAGCCCCCGGGTCCCAGAATGGGTCTGAGACGGGGAGGGCGAGGGGTGGCCGGCGCTGCAGTAGGCAGAGTCCCACAGTGTCCCACTGTGCCCCACCCGCGGAAGGAGACAGACAGGACTTGGGGTTGCATCCTGACTGCTTCTCTTGGTTGCTGCGTGTGAGCAAGATATTCACCTCTCTGAGCTGAGCCTCGGGTTCCCTTGTTTGTAGGACAAGGCTGAGAAAGATGAGCCAGCAGGCATGGTGCTTAGCACGGTGTCCGGTCCACAGAAAGGTCTCAAGAAATGATGCTAGTGCGCTGCTCATGACGACAGGCTTCTGGAAGACGCAGCTGGCCCAGCACCTGGCCTTGCAGGAAGTCTGACAAAGAGCTCACCCTGGAAGCTTTTCCTGCCGGTCAGCGTGGGGGGTGGACAACCTCTGTCCCCCTGCTCCCGACTGCTGTCGTTTACCCTCCGCCCAGCCTCAGTGGCCCATTGTCCTCCCTGAAGGCTCAAACCAGGCCAGGCCTGCCAGGAACCAGTGGCTAAAAATAGCCCCCCACCCCCACCCCCGAGCGCTGGGGTCCAGCTGCTCACCTCCTTCCAGGGATCAAGAGCTGCCCCCCTCTTCCCAGCCACTACTCTGGGTGAAGTCCAGCTTGGCCGGCTCCCAGCTCCCTCTCAGGGAGGTCAAGACTCAACACCCGCAAAATATTTTGTGGAAAATTCGAGGCTGACTATAATTCCCTAGGGCAGAGGCTTGGTGCAGACTTGTAGACACGGCTGGCGGTGAGTTTGAGAGGAAGGGCCTGGAGGAACAGGCAAAGCAAAGAGAAAGAGGGAAAGGCTTTCCAGGTGAGAGGAGCAGCAGAAGCAAAGGGAGGAGGGATGAGGCTGAACAGAGCAGCGGCAGGCTGTGGGACGTCTGCTGGGAGAGCAGGAGGGGAGACTCCAAGGGCAGCTCAGACCTAGCTGAGCAGGTCCTTGAATGCCGGGCAAGGCTTTCCTGACCTTCAAGGCCACGCGTTGCCTGCAGCCAGTGCCCGAGATGCCTTCACTCCTCGGGCCTCCTCTGAATCTCCTCCCTCAGGGGTAGTCACAGCCCTGAGAGGAGAGCCAAGGGCTGGTGAGGATGGAGAGAAGTACCTTCACAACACCCCACCCCACCCGACCCCAGGAAGGGGGCTTCTCACCAGTGACATCATTAGTGGAATCCAGAGGCTCTGCCTGGGGGCTGTAAGGACACTGAGCCTGCAGCCATTCAGGTCAGCTTTCAAGAGCCTGCTTTCAAGGCATACCTTCAGAACACCCCACCCCACCCGACCCCAGGAAGGGGGCTTCTCACCAGTGACATCATTAGTGGAATCCAGAGGCTCTGCCTGGGGGCTGTAAGGACACTGAGCCTGCAGCCATTCAGGTCAGCTTTCAAGAGCCTGCTTTCAAGGCCCTGGGGTGGATTCTGGGGACCCAGATAGCCATTCAATTCTAGCCCTGCAGGGCTCATGGTCTAGGATGGAAAGAGACAAGTGAAGAGGCAATTCCAGGTCTGGGTCACTGAGCACAGAACTGAGAGGGCCCAGAGAAGAGCCCTCATCCAGATTTGGGGAGTCAGCAACAGGTTCCTGGAGGACACACACTTCAGTATCAAAGGTTAAGGAGGGAATGGCCAAGGGTAGAGGCCGCAGGAGCTGTGTTCCAGGCAGAGAACAGTGTATGCAGAGGCCCTGGGGTGCAAGTGTGCCTGCCTGGGGGGTATGTGTGGGCAGAGGCAGGGAGGAGGTGTGAGGATAATGAGGCTGGAGAGGTCTTTGGAGACCAGATTCTAAACTTTTCTGAGTGCCCCCATGGATACAAGCACGGTTGTCACCCACAGAAAGACTGGTGAATTAAATTCTTGGGAAAAATAATGGAAATGTACCAAAGTGAGCACATTAGATCCTATTTTTAAAACTCAGAGTCTGGGAATTTGGTCACTGACTATTCAGTAAGGAAGGCCTTACTTATCATTTGTACATTGGGAGTTTGAATTTGCTAAATTTTTTATCAATTGATATGATCGTATGACTTCTTTTCTTTACCCTGTGAATATGGTGGCTTACATGATCGATTTTTGAGTACTGAACCAGCTTCACATCACTGGAATAAACTTCACTTGGCAATGATGTATAATTTTTAAAATATATTGATGAGTTATATTTGCTAATATTTTGTTAAGGATTTTTGCATCATATACATAAGGAATATTTGGTCTGTAATTTTCTTTCTTTCTACTACCTTTTTTGGTTTGGGAATCAAGGTAATACTGGCTTCCTTAAAAAAATAGAGAAGAGCTCCCTTCTCTTCTGTTTTCTGGAGGGGATTGCATAGAATTGGCACTAATTTTTCTTTCAGGTGCAAGTGTATTTTAAGCCTCTGTTTGAAACTTGTCTGCTACTATCCCATTGGCCAAAACAAGTCCCATGGCTGTTCCTAATGTCAAGGGTAGAGAAGGATGATCTGCCTTCTGTATATTTCACCAGAACTAAGCTCTTCTCTCCAGGCTGCAGGCACCCACAGCCCATGGGCCTTCCTAGAATCCATATCTGACTGACAGGGCGCTCCCAGGAAGAACTTTTGAAGACTGTATCTGTGAAACATCAGTTCAGTTCAGTTCAGTCACTCAGTCATGTCCGACTCTTTACGACCCCATGGACCACAGCACACCAGGCCTCCCTGTCCATCAGCAACTCCCAGAGTTTACTCAAACTCATGTCCATTGAGTCGGTGATGCCATCCAACCATCTCATCTTCTGTCGTAACCTCCTCCTGCCCTCAATCTTTCCCAGCATCAGGGTCTTTTCCAATGAGTCAGTTCTTTACATCAGGTGGCCAGAGTATTGGAGTTTATTAGCTTCAACACCAGTCCTTCCAATGAACACTCAGGACTGATCTACTTTAGGATGGACTGGTTGGATCTCCTTGCAGTCCAAGGGACTCTCAAGAGTCTTCTCCAACACCACAGTTCAGAAGCATCAATTATAAGATTTATATAGCTACACAGTAGGGTTTCCTGGTGGCTCAACAGTAAAGAACCTGCTTCAACACGGGAGACTGCCTGCAATGCAGGGGACACAGGTTTAATCCGTGGGTCAGGAAGATCCCCCTGGAGAAGGAAATGGTAACTACTCCAGCATTCTTGCCTGGAGGATCTCGTGGACACAGAAGCCCAGCAGGCTACAGTCCATGAGATCCCAAAGAGTCACACACAATTTAGTGACTAAACCATCACCACCACCATAGCTACAGAACTCAGGACTGTGTGGCGTGGATGGAAGGATAGAAATGTAAATCAATGAAACAGAACAGAGAATCTAGAAATAAACCCGTTCATACTTGATTGATTTTTGACAATTGATGTGCCAATTGATTTTTGACAAAGATGTAAAAGAAATTCAATGATAGGATGGCTATAAAAAAAATTACAACAATCTTGGTAAAGATGTGGAGAGATTGGAATGCTTATGCACTGCTGGTGGGAATGTAAACTGGTAGTTTGGCAAGACCTCAAAGTTTAAGCTTGAGTTTATGACTCAGTAACTCCACATCTAGGTATATACCCAAGAGGACAGAAAACATATTTCCACACAAAAACTCGTACATGAAGGTTCATAGCAACATTGTTCATAATAGCCAAAACATGGAGATAACCCCAACATCCCTCAGTTGATGAATGGATAAATAAAATGTGGTATAGTTTGTCATTTTTGAAATGTGATATATGCAATGGAATACTATCAGGCATTAAAAAGAGATGAAGTACTGATCCATGCTATAAAACAATGAACTTGAAAACATTATGTTAAATGAAAGAAGTCAGACAGAAAAGACTACATGTTGTAGGATTTCCATTTTTGTGAAATGTCTAGCATAGGCAAATCTGTAGAGACCGAAAGCAGATTCATGGTTGCCCAAGGCTGAGCGGGAAGGGATATGGGGAAGGGAGTGATACCTAATAGGTGTGGAGGTTTTTTAGAGGCCGATGACAATGTTCTAAAATTTATTATGGTGATGGCTGTACAACTCTGTGAATATACTAAAAACCATTAACTTGTATCATTTAAATAGGTGAATTGTATATGTGATTGCATCCCGATAATCAATCAATGGATGAAGGATATTCTTTCCAATAAATGGTGCTGGAGCAATTGTATGTCTTTATACAAAAAATAAACCTTAACTTAAATCTCACATTGTGTAGAAGAATTAACTCAAAAGGGATCATAGATATTAAACGTGAAACTATAAAATTTTTAGAAGAAAACATAGGAGAAAATCTTCAGGACCTAGGGCTTGGTGAAAAGTTCCTAGATATAACACCAAAAGCATGATCCATTAAAAAAAAAAAAGAGCAAAATCCAAAGCTTTTCTTTGAAAAATATGCTATTAGGAAGATGAAAAAACAAGCTGCAGATGGAGAGAAATTATTTGCAAATCAGATATTTTGCAAAGTATTCATACATGTATTCATTCATAGAAAACATACATGGCTTTTCCAGTAGTCATATATGGATGTGAGAGTTGGACTATAAAGAAAGCTGAGTGCTGAAGAATTAATGCTTTTGAACTGTGGTGTTGAAAAACACTCTTGAGAGTCCCTTGGACTGCAAGGAGATCCAACCAGTCCTTCTTAAAGGACATCAATCCTGAATGTTCTTTGGAAGTACTGATGTTGAAGCTGAAACTCCAATACTTCGGCCACCTGATGAGAAGAGCTGACTTATTGGAAAAAACCCTGATGCTGGGAAAGATTGAAGGAGGAGAAGGGGATGACAGAGGATGAGATGGTTGGATGGCATCACGGACTCAGTGGACATGATTTTGAGTAAACTCCGGGAGTTGGTGATGGACAGAGAGGCCTGGCGTGCTGCAGTCCATGGGTCGCAAAGAGTCAGACACGACTGAGTGACTGAACTGAACTGAAATGAACATACATAGAGTATATAGAGGGTTCTCAAAACTAAACGGTGAAAAAGCAAACATTCTGATTAGAAAATGAGCAAAAGACATGAAGAGATATTTCACCAGAGGATATACAGGTGGCAATAAGTACATGAAAAGATGCCCAATATCACTAGCCATTCAGTTCAGTTCAGTCGCTCAGTCGTGTCTGACTCTTCGCGACCCCATGAATTGCCGCATGCCAGGCCTGTCCATCACCAACTCCTGGAGTTCACTCAGACTCACGTTCATCGAGTCCGTGATGCCATCCAGCCATCTCATCCTCTGTCATCCCCTCCTCCTCCTGCCCCCAATCCCTCCCAGCATCAGAGTCTTTTCCAATGAGTCAACTCTTCACATGAGGTGGCCAAAGTACTGGAGTTTCAGCTTTAGCATCATTCCTTCCAAAGAAATCCCAGGGCTGATCTCCTTCAGAATGGACTGGTTGGATCTCCTTGCAGTCCAAGGGACTCTCAAGAGTCTTCTCCAACACCACAGTTCAAAAACATCAATTCTTCGGCGCTCAGCTTTCTTCACAGTCCAACTCTCGCATCCATACATGACCACTGGAAAAACCATAGCCATTAGGGAAAAGCAAGTGAAGACTTGGACGAGACAGCACTACATACCCGTTGGAACAGTTAATATAAAACATGGGGCAACATTACTTGCTGGCTAGGATGCAGAGATCCCTCACAGTCAGCTAGTCAGAGACAGTTTGGCAGCTTCTTAAACATTAAATCTATGTTGGGACTTCCCTGGTTGTCCAGCGGCTAAGACTCTGCACTCGCAACACAGGGGGCCCGGGTTCAATCCCTGGCGAGGGAATTAGATTCCACATGCCACAACTAAAGATCCCATGCGCCACGACTAAGACCTGGTGCAACCAAATACATAGACTATTTTTAAAAAGTTACCTCTATACATACTTATGATCTACCAATGGCACTCCTGGACACTGATCTTAGAGAGATGAAAACTTGTGTTCACACAAAACTCCCTCCACAATTGTTCATAGCAGCTTCGTATGTAATAGCCCCAAACTGGAAATAACCAAAATGTCTTTCAGTACGTAAATGGTGAAACAAACTACTATTCATGCATACCAAAGAACGCTACTCACTCAGCAATAAACAGAATTGAATTATTGACACACACAACAGCTCGTGCGAATCTCAAGGGTTTTATGGTGAGTGGAGAAGCCAGTCTCAAAAGGTCACATACTGTGTGATTCCATTTATATAACATCCTTAAAATGTCAAAATTATAGAGATGGAGAGCAGACTAGCGGTTGCCAGGAGTTAGGGATGGTGGAAGTGGGGCAACGAGTGTGACTATAAAGGCAGACCTTTGCGGTGAAACAGTTCTGTATCTTGATTGTGGTCGTGGTTACACAATCTACACGTGGGGTAAAATGACACAGAACTAGACACACACAGAGTACCAATGTCAGATTCTGGTTTTGACCTTGTACTATAATTAAGTAAGATGTAATTGTTGGGGGAAACTAGGTGAAGGACACATGGGACCTCTCTGTACTATCTTTGCACAATTTCCTGTGGATATATAATTATTTCAAAATTGAAAACAAAAACCTCTTTCATGTCAATGAGAACTTGCCCCAGGTAGGTTGCTGAGCTTTCTGCCAGAGGGGCAGGGGCATTTGGAGCAGAGCCGAACTCAGTCCACGGTCAAGAGCCAAGTCCAGCCCAGCTCCTCCTGGATCAGTTGACTCTAGCTGGCCTGTCAAAGGATGAGAGTGCATAAATAATTGGTTTTTTTTTAAACTGCTGAGCGTTGGAATGATTTGTTTTGCAGCATTAGTTCGATGATAGCTGACTAATACACACCCACTTGCCACATCTCCTCTCCACTGCCCTAAGAGGATGGATGTCTGTGGCAGAAACACCTAGTTGCTCCCCAACATCTACTCTACACGTTTGTTACCCCAAAGTAATAGGACCTCTGTTTTTTATCTGGTCATATGGCTATTTGGATTCAGACTACATTTTCCAGCTTCTTGTAATGAAGTGTGGCCCTGTGACCAAGTCCTAACCAATGTGATATTAGAGAAAGTGCCACATGACAGTTTCCGGGAGCCTTTTCTCAGAAATAATTGACATCCACTTTTTGCCCTCTCTTTCCTACCCCTTCTTGGAGAAGGAAATGGCAACCCACTCCAGTATTCTTGCCTGGAGAATCCCATGGATGAAGGATCGTGGTAGGCTACAGTCCATGGGGTCGCAAAGAGTCAGACACGACTGAGCGACTTCACTTCACTTCACTTCACTTCACCCTTCCCACATGCAGGTGTGATGGCTGGAGCTCAAGCAGCCATCTTGGACATCAAGCAGAAGTTACAATTTGAGAATGGCAAAAGTAACAAAATAGATGGAACCAGGGTTCCCAATGATCATGGAGATGCCATGCCAACCCCAGGCTGCATACATATCAATTTCCTTTTCATAAGAGAGGCTACAAAGTTCTATCTTATATTTCCTGTCATGCACAACAGAACTCAATCTTCACTTATTCAGTAGCTTCTTACCTTTTTTCATGAGCTCATCCTGTGCACCTACTAACCTTGCTAAGGACTACTATATGCTTTCCATCCTTTGAGTAAGTATTTATTAAGCACTTACTATGTGTCAGTCAATATAATGGTGCTGGGAAAATAGTAAGGAGCCACACAGACATGGTCTCTACCCTCAAGGGCTTTGTAGTTGAGCGGGAAAGACAGCAATGAAATGAATGCATGTGTATAAGTAATTACCGTCTATGACAAGTGCCTTAAAAGAAAGGCACAGGCACTTCATGGGCAGACAAAGGCTCTCTGCTTTGGGGCCCTCTTCTACTCACGGCTATCAGGGAAGGCTTCCCTGAGGAGGTGACATCTAATCGGAGTTCTAGGGGAAGTGGGGTTAGGAATATAGCTTAGTGCTTGTTGCTTAGGCTATCACATTATTCAATCAACTGTGACCTGACTGATATTAGCAGATATTCTGTTTGGAAATATCCACCGTTATTTCATGGAAAACTTCGGTCCTTGATATGCATTGAATTATCTTAATAAAATGATTAAAACCGTTACTTGTATATAATCTAGTGACAAAAGTGGTTGCAATGTTTCCTGGAATAAATTTTATGATTTAAGCTGAAAAAGGAAAAAAAGAAAAGCTCTGCCCTCAAGCCAAGGAGAATCTGAGTCAAGAGTGCCCAATCAAAGCCACTAAACTTCTCAGACTGGCACAAGGTGAGGCGGCCTGGGAATTCGGGTTGGGATCCCAGTTCCTACTCAGCCACCACATCCCTGTCTAATTTCTCTAAGCCCTAACTTTCTCACTTTTGAAATGAAAACAATACTCAGAACTTCTCTAGGTCTGTTGCAAAGCCTGGTGAGGATGAGGCATGGAACACCCTGGGGGTGAGGCCTGAGCTGTCATTTCTTATCTCCAACCTGACCCTGCCCTCCCCCAGCCCCAGCTATGCCTTCACTCCCATCGTGCTGAGCAGACTCCTCCATCTTCAACTTGTCTCCTCCAACCCAAGGGAGGGGCCCCCCTGGGGGCAGGGGGCCCAGGATACCCCCTTCCCTCCTTCCTGGCTGACCAGGGAGAAGACAGGAAAAGCCAGATGTTTCACAGATGTTGCGGACTGTAAGCAAAACAACCGCACGGGAGCGCCTTCCCTGAGGCCCCAGGGTCTATCACTTGGGGGACCAGGAGCACTGAGGGAGAGGCAGGGGTGAGAGGCAGCCTTCGCAGGAAGAGAGGTGAATCTGAGAGTTTCCAGGGTAGGATGTGAGCAGGAGGGATACAGGGAGGAGCCAGGCAGGGAGGTGGGGACAGGGAGCTCAGGGAGTTTGGGGAGGGCGAGGGGGTGGGAAGGAGGGAAGGTGGCTAACTGGGTGAGCCTGTGGGGGCCTGGCCGGTCAGGAGGCCTCTGGGGGCTATTGCTGACCTGCCTCCTTTGCCCCACCTCCACCCCAGGATCCCACTTCACTGGGGAAGAACTTTAGAACCAAGAGGCTTCCAGGTGCTCCGGGGCCACCTCTGGAGGTACTGAGCTCCCCATCGCAGGAGGGATGCAAGTAGAAACCCAAGAAGGGACCCAGGCACCAGCCAGCAGTGGGACCCGGATGGTCTCTTCCAGGTTGGAGAGTCTAGGAGGCCGTACCTGCCCCCCAGCCAGGCCAGGAGGCCAGGAGCACGAGGGACTTGACTGGTCCACAGCGGAGCTGGGTGACATTGCCACAGGCAGGCCAGGGCTGAATCCCCTCCCACCGGTATCCACCGCGAGGCACTACTGTGCTGCCCTCTCCCCTCTTCACCCTCCACACCCAGTTTGCCAGCTGACCCCAGCTGCCCGCAGCCAGGCCAAGACTGGGCAGTGGTACAGGAACAGGCTGTTTGTGACCTACTCCCTGGAACAGGCTGGCTTCATTCTCCAGCAAAACCATTCCTGGAAGGACAGGGATCTGGGGGCTTCAGGCTCCCCGTCCACTCTAACGAAGGTAGAGAGTGAGCTTGGCCACTTCCCCGTGACCCTGAAAGTGACGTGGTTGGTGGCAGCTTGTGCTGGAGGAGCAGGTCCCTGTGCCAGGCCCTGGGCTCAACTTGCTGCAAATGGCCTCGCTGAGACACTGCCACTCTGAGGTAGGTGCCAATCTGCACAATTTATAGATAGAAAACTGAGGCAGAGAGGCTACAGGATTTTTTTTTTTTTCTCCAAAGATTTGCACCTTGTAGTAAGTGGCAGAACCAGGGGCTAAGTGAATCCTAGAGCCTGACTCCAGGGCCTAGGCCTTGCACCTCTACACGTTTGCTGCTTCCCTCCCTCCGCCTCAGTCTTCCCATCTGTGAGATGGGGAGGGAGCTGGACAGGACGTGGTGACCTCACAGCTCTCAGATCCCACATCGATCGGCCTGGGGTTGCTAGATGGAGACCACGTGTGAAAGAAGAAATGGGGAACAGTCCAGACACCATACGGGTAAGGGGACTGCGGCCTAAGGCGGTGAGGGCTGTGCCCAAGTCCCTCGGGAGTCCAAGTGGGGGTAGGGCAGGCAGATCCAGGCGCTTTTCCAGGCTGCTCTCCAGCTGTTCTGTGCAGCCAAAGCGGCTTGGAGGCCAAGGGCGCCGGGTGTGAGTAATGGAAACCAGGCAGTGGGGCCTTCCGAAATGGGAATTCCATCTGCCTGACTTGGTTCTCCTGGCCTGAGGTTTCCATGGCAACTTGGGAATGGGAAAGATGGAGGGCCCAGCCCAAGGCTGACTCCCTGGAGCCTAGGGAAAGGAGAAGGTGAGTCTCCTCCCAGACCCAGGGTCCCCTCCTCGCCCCAGCAAGGCCAGGGGAGCCCAGACCCTGAATCCCTGAGTGCCGATGTCAGCTCTGGGGGATCAGGAGTGGGGTTGCAGTCCTCTCTGGGCCTTGGTTTTCCCAGGTGTCAGGTCCCTAAATCTCCAGGCCTGGACCACACCTTGGAGTGTCATCCCTCACTCTGATCCAGGCGCGCATCCCTGTCCCCCGTCCCTCTGGGTCATCGAGGCACTGGCAGCTCCGCCCCGAGAAAGCCCTTCACCATTTACAAAGCCAGGCAGGGCTCCCTGGCCAGGCGCCCGGCACCAGGGAGAAGACCCAGCCCCACTCCCGGAGGACCTCCCGCACCGGTGCTGGGGGAACCGGCTGTGACTCGTTAAACACCTGTCGTCTGCCTGGCCCGACATCAGGACCCCAGAGACCAGTGTTTCTGATGTTCTCCGTGTGCAGGGGGATCCTGGGGTGTCCGTGCCCTGGGAGACCAGCAAGGGAAGGCAGGGAGGAGAGTGGCTGCAGAGCTCCCTATCCTGTGCATCTCTAAGTCCCCAGAGGGCGGCCCTGAACCCGAAACCCCTCACAGGAAGCAAGCTCCAAAGAGATGGGGTCCTTCTGCAGTAACTGTCTGCCTTCATCTAAGTCAGCCCAGGGAGCCAGTCCCCACCGCGGGCCACACCCCGGTCCCTGCCTCCAGACCCTCGCAGGTGGCACCTGTGGGCATCAGGGGCAGCTTTTGCAGCTGCAGCTTTTGCAGCTTGGCCAGGCTCTCTTCCACCTCTCTAAGCGAGCGGTTCAGGGCCTCCTCTCAACCTGGCCTTTCCTAAATGTGTATCTCCTGTTAGGTACAGAGGGGAAGTCTCCCCCAGGGCCACAGAAGGACCCGCCCTGTCACCTCCTGAGTTCTCTCTCCATTGTAAAGGCCTCCGTGAGCCCACCTGCCTGCAGCTGCCACCCTGCCTGAGATCCTGACCTCACCCACTTCCACCAACCATCCCTGCGCCTGCTGTCCTTTAAGTTCCCCTAGAATCTCAGAGCGTGGCAGGGCAGAAAAAATTGGAGGAACTTGCTGAAGGTCACATAGCCAGTTAGCAGCCCAGCTAGGACTCCATCCAGTAGCCGGTAGAGGACGGCAATCCAGAGAGCAAGCTGTGCAGTCAGGCGGGCTTAGGCTGAGCCCCTTGCCGACTGCCACTTGCCAGCTGTGTGACCTTGGACAAGTCACCTTACTTGCCTGGGTTTCATGTGCCTCATCTGTAAAATGGGGATAACCGCCACCTCCCAGGCTTGTGGGGAAGGCGCGATGGTAAGTGGGACAAGCTTGGCAGAGCTCACACACAGAGGCGGCGACTGATTGTCCGGGAGCAGCACCACCAGATGGCAGGCAGGAAACAGCAAGAGAGGAGAAGCGTGATTGGCAGGCCCCCTCCCAACCCTCCCAGCCCCAGTGACCCTGGGAAGCCTCGGAACCAGGAACGCACAGAAAGGGTCAAGAACAAAAATAACACAGGCCTTTTATTTGCTCCAGAACTCGGCCGCTGTGTGGTCTGAGGGTGCCATGCTTCCCCGGGGCCCCCCGGGGACCCCTCTCACTCGGGGGGGGGGGGGGGGGGGGCGGGCGCCGGGGGGCGGCTCGCCAGGGGCCCCCCC
>SJYT01007876.1:383739-499941 GCA_006410635.1 Cephalophus harveyi
GGGGGGGGGGCTGGATTTCGGTGTGAGGTCAGACTGCAGCCCCCGCCCCTCTGGGCCTTATCGGTCCAGCAGGCCCAGCTGCCCGCCACAGGGGCTCGGGACCAGTGAATCCCCTGAAACTGGAATATGGTGCCCACCTTCTCAGCAAGGCGGCTTTTTCACAAGGCATTGGTTAAAATATTGCACTTGTAGGAAAACTGACGAGGCAAAGGTTTCCTATTACAGGACGACGTGCCAAGCATCCAACTACTGTTTAAATAAATAAAACTCAAGGCAGGGGTCTGAGCTGTGAGCCCCAGCAACTCCCCTGAAGAGCCCCGGAGCCCAGGCCTCGGCCCTTACCCCACCAGCCAGTTCGTTAAGGAACTTGGTCGTTGCGAAGTCTCTGCAGCAGGGAGCAGCAGCTCCGGATCTGTCTTAGCCCGGGCCCCTGACCTGCCCAGGCCCTCGGGCCCCCTCGTACCAGGGCAGCGGGGACCCAGTGGGGCCAGTCCCTCTACTCCTCCAGTGGCCTGGGCCTCTCCCGGTCCAGGCCTCTCATCCAAATATCCGTCTGTCTGTCTGGACGCAGCCTCCGGGGGCTTGCTTGCCCCCTCTGTCGCAGCGGGGAGGGAGGCAGGTGGGAAGGGGCCCAGCCCGCCTGGTGTGAACACTGAGCTCTACCCGTGTGGCCCCTAAAGCGAGGGACTCATCTTCTTCTGGTTAATGAGGTCCAGGTAGAGGTCCGAGCGGAGGAAGCGTGGGTATGAGTCCTTTTCCATGAGCCCAAAGATGCGCTTCTGCGCCAGGTCGAAGCAGCCCCGAGTGACGCTCTGCAGGTTGTCCTTGGTGTGCTCTCGTGTGTACGAGTCCAGGTTTACCTGCGGAGCGGAGGGCGGTGAGGTCAGTGCCGCCTGCAAGAAGCTGCTCCTGCGGGCCGGGGGCCGGGGCGGGACCTGCCCAGCCTCTCACCTCCAAGCCCTTCTACTCCGCATCGTAAGGTTCAGAGGGGAACCCCCTAGGTTAGCAGAGTCAAGTCCTGGTTCGGTCACTGACTGGAGGGGTGGTAGAGGTTTTGGGGATTGAAAATATCACCTCTAGGGTCAGGCTACCTGGGTTCAAATCCCAGGAGTGCCACATGTCAGGTGTGTGACCTTAAGCAAATTGCTTAAGTGCTCTGAGCCCTGGCTGTCTTAATTATAGGCTGGAATAACAGTACTGTCCTCAAAGAGCTGTGAACATTAGCATCACCAACCATTTATTTAAAAAAGATAACGCCTGGCACACAGGAAGCACTCAGTAGACATTAGGCTCTGTGAGACTTTGTCTCCTCATTTTAAAAATGAAAATAATATTAAAACCTATATTACAGGTTGTCGTGAGGGTTAAATATGAGCACTCATCTGTGAAGGGCTTTGCAGGGGCCTGGCACCTAGCAGCCCCTGACAGTGGCCATTTGCGTTATCAGTCAGGATTCCGTTCTTCCCGGGAACCCCAGCCTGCTTCCTCCTCACCCTGGGCACTTGGCCTCCAAGAGTCACTCTGGCCTCTCCCCTTGCTGAGCCCCTCCTTGAGGCTTCCAGCCAGCCCCCTCACCGAGAGGCCACCGGGCATGGGGACGGGGGCCTGAGGGCCCAGCCCAAAGCCCTACCTCCTTGCACGCCTGAATGGCGATGTACTCAGCAAAGATCTTCTTGGCCTTGGCCGCCATCTTGGACTGTGACTTGACCTTCTTGAAGTCCTCGCATGCCAGCCAGAATTCCAGGTTCTCCTCACTAAACTCAGTGCGGAGGAAGGCCTGGAACACCGCTAGACCATCTGTGAGGAGAAGCCCAGACCCTGAGGTGAGAGGCCAAACCAGCCCCTCCTGCCCTCAGGCATCCCCAGCGGACCCTCTTGGCTCATTCTGGGTGCAGATGCTGGGGGCTTAGTAAGGTCACCCGCTCCTGAGAGCCAGGAACCCAGGATATGGTCCCCACCCCTGCACTGCCTCTTCATGGGCCTTGGCCAGGTCTCTCCCCATCGGTGCCTCAGTTTCCTCATCTGTCAAATGGGAATCACCTCCTGGATCCTAGTGAGGATCAGAAGGGGTTCCCATCCACGAGATGACAGGCACATTTGGCCCCACATACGCCCTCAGCACATGGAAGTGCTTATTGTTATTCTGGGAATATGGGTCTGAGAACACAGGTCCCAGAGGCCTGCAGCAGGCAGTGCCAGCTCTCATGGACAGGGAGGGGCTGGCAGCAGCAGGCTCCAAGGCCAGACCAAGGGCCTCAGCCTCTCCCGACAGCGGGGACACCCGACTGGGCCCGGGAAACAGGGAAAGGCAACCTCTCCGGGGCCAGATGCACTCTCTGAGCCTGGGAGAGGAGGAGAGGAGGACGGGGACAGGACACGGAGAGGGAACAGGCCGGGTGGCCCCCACTTACACTTGTGGACCAGCAGCTTCTCCAAGGACTCGCCCCACTTGAGCGCTTCCTCTGAAGTGGGCCTGAGCGGGAGGCAAGGGGCACCGTGAGGGGCCGGGAGGCTCAGGGAAGTGCGCTGACCCCTGTCAGCTGTCCTTGGCCCCAGAAAGTAGCTGAGCCCCATGAGGAGCACAGGAGGGGGCCCACCCCCTTTCTTGGGCCGGCGGCATCACTTCTACCCCCACCTCTGCCCCTCCCCGGCCGTCCTTCCCGGGACAGCGGCTCCCCATCCACGCTGCTCATGCAGGATATGAGGCTCCTTCCATGCCCCTCCCTGTCCATGAGAGCTGGTGATGGAGCCTCCATCACCCCTGAGCCGGATCAGCCAACTGCGTTCTCCCTCACACGCCCACCAGCCACCCTGCTCCCACGGGACCCGTGAGCGTCTGAGGGGGCCCAGGGGTGCCGGAGAGGACCTACTTGAATGACTTCATCACTTTGTCTGTCTTGCCCGTTGGCTGGGCCCCAGGGGACTCGTTCCGCCGCCTAAAGATGCCCAGCTTGTTCTTCATGTCCTTGGCTCTGGGGACAGAAGCAGAGAAGGGGTCGGTGAGCCCGGTCCACTCGCCCGCTGCCAGTTCAGGGTGGGGAGGGCCAGGGTTGGGGCGAGGGGCACCTACTCCTTCATGGTGTGCCGCCTCTGGAGGTTCCCATTCCGAGTGAGGTACATGCCTCGGAGCATCGCTGTAGGGCCCCCCACCTTGCTGCCTGGGACGGTCTGCGGCAAGCACCCCCAGGCTCCTGCTCCCAACCCGGTACCAGGCGGCAACGGTGCGGGCTGCAGCTGAGCACTCACTGGAATCCCAGCCCCCGGACGACTGGACTCCCAGGCACAGGCCAGGCTGGGACTCAGACAGGAGGAGCCAGGAAATGGGAGGGACCAGGACGGGAGCAGAGAAAAAAAAATATCCCTCCTGGCCAACCCTGAGAGGGAGCCCGTGAAAGGGGCATGTGTCTGTAAGGGGCGGCCTCTGGGGCCCGCCCAGGCAGGAAGCCAAACCCGTTATTTGTGACTGGCCTCCCCGTTACCATGGCAGCGCCCTGGGAAGGAGGAGAAAACAAGTCAGCAAATTGCTGGGAGGGAAGGCGGGAGGGAAGGGAGGCTCTGCCCACCAGGGTGGCAGGACAGGCTATTTTTAGCCAAAAGCCATTTTTAGCCCTG
Organism: Cephalophus harveyi; assembly: GCA_006410635.1. Taxonomy (NCBI): domain Eukaryota; kingdom Metazoa; phylum Chordata; class Mammalia; order Artiodactyla; family Bovidae; genus Cephalophus; species Cephalophus harveyi. The sequence goes on from SJYT01007876.1 coordinate 387,352, forward strand.
CCACTCCCCCAGGGAAGATTTCAGCCTGTGGGCAAGCTTCTGGCGAGAAAGGGGTTAAGTGCCCCCGGTCCCTAGACCCCTACCAGGGCACCTCCCAGAGAACAGTTTCTGCCAGCAGACGGCTCAGTCTCCCTCATCAGCTTTGGATATATCCATCCATGAATATGCAGAATGTCCCATGAAGTTTCAAGTTTTAAGCTCCAATCACTTCAAAAGTACAAAGCCCATAAACTCTCAAAAACATCATTTGAAACAAATTAACTTTTTTATGCCTACTTAGTCTTATGACTTTTGAATAACACATTTTTTTGTTTTAGTTTTTGATCTCTGTCCTTCTGATTAAAGATGACAAATGCTGACTGAACCGAAAAATTAAATGCGTAAAATTTAAAATGCGTTATCAAAATCGCAAAGCTAAGTAAGTGTAAAAGAAATTTAAATAATGGACTTTCAAATATGTTTTATACTTTGGGCAGCATACTTCTGAAGTTATCCGAGCTTCAAAGGTTACTAAGACCAACAGGCTGCCCTGTTTCATGAAGGCGAGTGGTGCAAGTGGAAGTTAGGAGCAGAAGTGCTGCAGCAAGACCATCTCAGGGTCAGCTCCCAGCCCCAGCCGTTACCAGCTGTGTGCCCTTTATCAAGTTACCTAACTGAACTCCGAGAGATGGTGATGAACAGGGAGGCCTGGCGTGCTGCGATTCATGGGGTCGCAAAGAGTCGGACACGACTGAGCGACTGAACTGAACTGAACTGAACTGAACCTCTCTGAATGTCAAGCTTTCTCATCTGCCGAACACAGATGATGACAGTACCTGCCATCTGCTGGGGTTGTTTCGAGGCAAGAAAAAAATGCACTAAAAGCTGTAGCACAGTGGCTGGGGCAAAAGCGCTCAGGCTTATCTATGCGGACCCTGAGGTCCTAGGGCAGCTGATTAGAGGTGAGAACCCTGCCAATTCCAGGGTCCTAGCAGATTTGGATATATCTGGTGAGGACCCCAGCAGATTCCAAGCCAATGAGATAAGGCCAAGGAGTCGAGGGACGGGCAGCCCTCCGGTGAGGATCAAGGCCCTCTGAGAGCCTTGGTGGGCTGGGAGTGAGAGAGCCCAGCTTCTTGGGGCACCGTGCTGTTTCGGACCCCTGCTCCTTGCTCGCTATTAAGGTGAGGACACAGAAGCTGGGGGGAGGCGGGGAGGGGGGAAGAGCTTGCCTGAGGTCCAACCTGCAGGCTGCCACCATCCACCTGGGCTCCTTGTTGGCTCAGAAACCGCTGTGTTTCCCTGTGGCTGGAGGAGTCTGAAGCGCCTGCCCAGCCAAGCCTTTCGTCCCTAGATGCACAGCTGGGCAGACTCAGAGCCACACGGCACAGCTGGAGAGGGCCTCGAAAATCCCTGACTGCCACCCAGGTAACTCAAGAAAGGATGGCAGAGGTCAGAGATGCCCCACATGGGCCCAGAGAGTAGAACTGGGACCCACAAGAAGAAGCTAAAGGGACATTTTCCTCCAATCAGAGCCACGAAAAGATGGAGCAAGTAGCCTCTGAAGAACGGGCTCCCATCACTAGGAGCTCAGAGGCTAATCAGCAGGGGTGCTGCAGACCTCATTCAGGGTGCTCTGCTTAGAAACAACAGGCTCTGTGGCAATTCCCTGGTGGTCTAGTGGTGAGGATTCTGTGCTTCCACTGCAGGGTGCCTGGGTTAGATCAGATCCCTGGTCAGGGAGCTAAGATCCTGCAAGCTGCGTCATGAGGCCAAAAAAATAAGTAAATAAATAACGGGTCCTGAAGGAAAAAAATAAATTAAAAAAATTTAAATGTATGTGTATGCATATTTACTTTTTTTAGAGCCATCACGCCAGGTTTCAGATCTCAACTCTCAGAAAAGCAACTTAACCTTGGAAAACCAACTTAACCTCTTTCTGCCTCAGTTTACTCATTTGTAAAACAGGTTAAATAAGAAAAAAGGAGAGTAAAATAAAAATTATGGTAAAGGTCACTTAAATGTGGAATCTAGCCCCTGTCGCACAGAGTCAGACACGACTGAAGCGACTTAGCAGCAGCAGCAGAAAAATAGTACAGATGAACTTATTGGCAAAGTAGAAACAGAATCACAGATGCAGAGAGCAAACCTAAGGTTACCAAGGAGGGGCTACGGATTGGGAGATTGGGTTTGGCATATATACACTACTATGTATAAAACAAACGACTAATGAGAACCTACTGTTCAGCACAGGGAACTCTACTCAGTGCTCTGTGGTGACCTAAATGGGAAGAAAATCTAAAAAAGAGTGGATATTTGCATAAGTGATTCACTTTGCTGTACAGCAGAAACTGACACAATATTATAAAGCAACTATACTCCAGTAATTTCTCTTTTCTTTAAGGTATTGTAAAGGCAGGCGGCGCAGTGGTAAAGAATCCGCCTACCACTGCAAAAGACGCAGGTTTGATCCCTGAGTCAGGAAGATCCTTTGGAGTAGGAAATGGCAACCCACTCCAGTATTCGTGCCTGGAAACTTCCATGGACGAGGATCCCGGCAGGCTGCAGTCCATGGGGTTGCGGAGGCAGACACAACTAAGCACGCATGCGTGAGCGCAAAGGTCAAATTAGATAATATATGTAAATGCACACAGAACAGTGCCTAGCACAGTAAAAATGAGCTATTTATCATTGCAGATTCTAAGAATCCTCGCCGAAGCATTTAAGAATGTGAGCCATGGGTCGTCAAGAGGCAGTGCCCCACTTGGAAAGAAGGCCAGAGTGGGTGAGGCAGGAGAGCTCCAGCACCTTGGATGCCTGCCCTCTGCTGCCCTCCACTGTCGCACCCCTGGGAGTGCCACCCTCAGCCATTCTGGTGCCACCTTCACGGGATGGTTGGTACAAAGAGTCACCTCTGTGCATTTCACCTTCCCTAGAAAGTGCGACGGTTCTGGCTGCAGAGTGAGAGAAGCCTAATGTGGCTGCGGGAAACTGGAGAGGGCAGGGAAGCTGGGGAGAAAGGGTTTCTAGGGAGTGGACCTGAGCCAAGGTCGCGGTCAGGGAAGAACGGGGCAGAAGGCATCTGGGAAGGACTTGTCCCCCGACCCCAAGGCCAGCCTAATTGGTGTGCGATGGTAGGCTCTACAGGACCTGGAGGCGGGGGGTTTCCTCTGAGGGCCACCATGTCCCTCACCGCCTTCTCCTGTCCCTGCCCGCAGTCTCCATGGCCCGGGGTACAAGGAGACCATGGAGAAAACCCCTCACTCTCTGTTAATAACTGAGCACCTCTAACAAACCTCCGGATCGAAAGTATAAATTGTGTGGAGGGGGTGGGGGCAGAAAGGCATGGGGCGTATGGGATCCGCTCTCTGAGCCTGCAGCACCCCCTCCTGGCAATGCCCAGGACTGCCAGCATTCAAGAGCTCAGTGGAGAAAGGGGACTCTCGGGACCAGGCCAGTCAGCCCTTTCTCAGAGGGAGCGAAGAACTCGTCGTGGTCACTTGGCCACGGCTTGGCTTGGCAGCTGGACAGAGCCAGGGCAACCCGGCTGCTTGCTTTTGCTTGGTTCCCTGTGGCTTCCAGATACTAAATCAGCACCTTGCCTCTCTCTGTGTGGATGGCCGCTGAGGACGGTGCTGGGTGCTCAGGACCCTGGCTGACCTCACCTTGGGACCTGGCTAGGTCCCAAGATCCCATTTTTCACGAGTGTCTGTCTAGGGTAGGACTGGATGCAGCCCCTTCTCCCTGCCTCTGCCCCTGGCCCACTGGGCATGGAGAATAAGCCGGAGGACAGGGGAAGGAGAGGGGTGCAGGGACCGCCCCCCCTCCATCACTAGGGTGAGGACCATAGATCTTTCCAACATACAGGTTTTTGCTCTTTCTCTTCCGGGAGCTGTCATCATCGTCCCCTACTGTGTCAGGCCCGCTCATCTGCAGAGAAAACACAGACACGTTGCAGCCTGGGCTGTTGTCTGAGCAAAGAGAGGCTCAGGGATCTAGCAGGTCCCACCAACCAGCCCACCCCCACCTCCATGCTCCCACCCCTTGAAGAACAGCCAAGGAAGGGAGACCCCGCTACTAGGAGCAGCCTGTTGACAGTGTCCTCCTCGAGCACCTAGGAGCGCAGCTTGGGCAGGAGCAGCGAGAAACACAGCGCTCACGGAAGTAGGGCAGGACAGAAACAAAGCTTCAGTCAAGGTTCTACTGGGTGACTTAGCCAACTGCTGTCCCTCTCTGAGCCTCTAGTGCTTAACTTCAACATGGAGATCATAATAACTAACCAGCTCAGGATTCTGAGGTTTTTAAAGAGACCTGGGGTGGGTCAGCAGCATGTTAAGTGCATTATTACATAGAAGAGCACCTCTCTTGCCTTAAGAGCTTCCCTGGTGGCTCAGGTGGTAGAGGCGTCTGCTTGCAATGCAGGAGACCCAGGTTTAATCTCTGGGTGGGGAAGATCCCCTGGAGAAGGAAATGGCAACCCACTCCAGTACTCTTGCCTGGAAAATTCCATGGACGGAGGAGCCTCGTAGGCTACAGTCCATGGGGTCGCAAAGAGTGGGACATGACTCAGCGACTTCAGTTTCACTTTCTCTTGCCTGTCTCTTAAAGCTTTCCATGGCTCCCAAGTACCCTTGAGATAATGTCCAAACTCCAGGACATGGTGTACAGGGTTTACCATCTTTGGATCTGGGCAGAAAGCTCCGTATCACCATCATTTACAACTCCATTGGTTATCTCTCTGGCCGGACCCCTGCTCCAGCAACCTCTTCAAACTGCCCTCCAACCAAAAACCATTCCAACCAAAAACCTTCCCAGCCGGGCTCTGTACACGCTCTTCCTTCCCTGGGAGATGTTTTGGTGACTCTCTCACCTTCCATTCCTTCCAAGACCCAGCCTCAACAAAGACCTAGACCTCAGGTAAGCTGCTTAAATGCCTCCTCACCCAGGCAGCCCTCCTTGACGCCTAGACCAAGGTTGTGCCCTCTTCACTCTTGGAGGTCCCCGCTGTATCCAACATGGCTTCTCTCCGATCTGTCTCCTCTACTGGAGTGTGAGTTCCCAAGAGCAGGGCCTCTGTCTGCCTTCACCTCTGTCTAGGTCACCTTGATTGGGCCTGGTGTACGTTAGGAGCTCAAGAAATACTTGAATGGATGAATGAATCACGAGAGGGAAAGCAGGTTGGGAAGGATGTATCTTGAAGGCTTCGCTGCTTGATTAATGGCCTGCAATTTTATTTCCCGCTGTTCCACCGAGCCCCCAGACTCTGCCCTGCCCTACGTCCACCCCCCTTACCTTTGCCTATGCTGTGCCCCCTTCCTACAAGGCCTTCTCCTCTTCTGCTCAATCTTGACACTCTCCCAGCCTGTCACCCCGCCGCTCCTCCACACCACTCCAGACTCCCACCGTCTCTCCTGGGGCTGCCCTCTGTTCCCCTGCCTCTGTGTGTCCATCCTCCTCCTGAAGAAATCAAACCCCTACAGTGCCACCCCAGGGCAGAAACACAGGCAATGCATTGAGATGTTGGAATAGCTGTGGCTGAGACGTCCTAAGACAAGACAGAAGGCCACCAGGTGTGACTCTCAGCTCTGACTCCTCGTGAGTCACACCTTGGATCTCAGTTTCATTTGTAAAATAAAGAAAATGGGCTGAACTTTAAAATACCATGTTCTCAATCCTGGGAAGAAAAGTGGGCTTAATCCAGATATAGCCGGAGCTACCAGCCTCAGTGGGGCAACAACCCAGAGATGGATGGATGGATGAGTTATAGCTTCATTCATGGAGTTCATGCTATAGGCCAGACCTCAGAATGGACGTTATCCAGACACTGTCTCATTAATCTCAGAGTAAGTCCATAAAAGTAAACAGAACCTCAGAGAAGTTAAGTCATCTGCCCAAGGACACCCAGCGTTTACGTGACAGCTGGAATCTAGGTTTGTCTGAATTTAAGGCCTGTGTTTCTCCACCAGAGGATGCTGCTACTCAGATGCAAGGACGGGACACATTTTGAAGGTTTTCAATGAATGACTCAGGAAATGCCACCTCTTTCCGGAGAACGCTGCCCCACCAAGGTTGTAAACACATGTGTACGTGCACACACAGGCACACGCCCAGCCATGGTACGGGACTCCGGATCTACAGTTTGCAGCCCGGGTATGGATGCTGCCTCCACTACCTTTGGAGACGTTCCCAGGCTTTCTCAGTTTCAGCTTCTTTAGCTCCAGCAGAGGCATCACCCTGCTGTTGGGAGGCTCACCAGAATAAAGTCTGGGCCCCCAAGGCCCGACTGGTACACAGGGCGCCCTCAGGAACTGGGGGCTGCCAGCATTCAGCGCCCAGTGACTTTGCTGTCAGTGCCAAGCCCTTGCACACAGGTCACAGTTGTCTGGCCTGGCCAGGCAAGGCCTGAAGCCCCCACCCGTGGGAAAGGGCCCAGAGCGCTGGGCTTCCTCCCATTTAACCTCGGCTTCCGCACTTTATCGGCCCCACACAATGGGCCTGGGGACCACTCCCGCCCCGCCCGCCACCCCAAGGCTCTGCACTGCTGGGAACCAGGCTCTTCCTTCCACTGCTGGGAGGGGGTCATCTTCTCCAGGGCCGGCTCTCATCAATCAGCCTGAGAGAGGGGCCAGGGAGCTCAGGCCCTGGGAGTCGGCCCCCCAAATAGCCAGTGAAACCCACACACCACGAGGGTGCTGTGTGCTAGAAGGAGACTGAGATGGAAAGTCGGGGCTCAGATTTCCAGGCTCAGCGTGGCCCCCAAGTCTCCTGTCTCCGGGAGCTGCAGTGAGGCCTGCCTGAGGCTCAGCACACAAAGGGCCTCTCCTTCCCATCTACTCCCCTGCTCTCCTCCTTGGCTCCTCCGTGCTGAAAGGTGACTGGAGACGAACCCAGAGCCACTCAGCCCGCCCTTCACTCCAGACAGTCCCTGAGGCCCGCCCAGCTCCCACCCGGCCACCTCCAGGGACTGGAGGAATAATTACTGTTTATATTGTTATTATGACTATTACAGTAGTCATGGTTAAGAGTTAAATGCTAAACTGCCTGGGTTTGAATCCTAGCTCAGTCACTTATTAGCTAATCGACTTCAGCCAAATTATATCCCCTCTCTGTGCCTCGGTTTTTTTATTTGTAAAATGAGGATAGTAATTGGACCTCTCAAAGGGGTGTTACATGGATTAATGAACACCTGCGGAAGTGCTTGATAACTCGTAGCTATGGTGGTATGAACTGAGACTGTCTCCTGCCATATCAATAAACAAGAAATGTCACAGCCATCAATGATCTCTAGCCTCCAAATGTGAACGAGGGCTCCCAAAACTGCAGTCCAGCGGAGGCTGCCCGCCCCACCAACAGTGACTGCTGAGGAGCTGGGGAATGCAAGAAGCAGCCATCTGCCAACTCCTTATGAAACAGGATCAGCCCCAGTCAGCTGAGGTGCACACGCAAGGAATGAATTCAGTGAGCCCAGAGGTTTGCATCTTCCCATACACAGAATGCTAAATTCCTTAACTTGATCTTTGATGTTCAGACTGTCTGCAAACTTGTATATAGCTTGACTTCCCCTCCTGTCTCCTTGGAGCAGTTTTCTCAGATATACTGAGATGCTATCTCCCAGGCTCGGAGTCATTCCCACCAAACTAAATAACTCTCTACTTGCAGGTTGTGACTGTATTTTTTTAGTGGTTAGAGCTGTTACTCACTACGTGCCAGGCAATGTGCTAAAGTGCTGTGTCATACTTGAACCTTCTCAACAATTCTAAGAGCTTTTTGCTGTTATTTCCCCCCAGTTTACAGCTGAGGAAACTGAGGCCCAGAGCTGTGTGCTAAGTCACTTCAGTCATGTCTGACTCTTTGTGACCCCATGGACTGCAGACTGCCAGGCTCCTCTGTCCATGGGATTTTCCAGGCAAGAGTACTGAAGTAGGTTGCCATTTCTATTTGCCTGGGCTCTCAGAGCTGGCCAGTAGCAAAAAAAATTTCAGGTCTGGCTGCAGACCCCACTCATGACCGAGGGGTCTCCTATAAGCAGGGCCTCACCTGATTCCCCCTGCTGGTCCTGACCTGACTTCTGGGGCCACGTGGCCATGCCTGGCTCCTCTCTGACCCAGACCATCTTGGCAGACCACATGGAACTTTGCAGAAACACTGGGACTAAACTCTACACTTATGTGTTTAGACAGAGGAACGAATCCTTTAGGCTTTTTACAGGTAGGAGGCTGGAAGATGCTATCATGCCTTGGAGCTGGAAGGCGTCTTAGGGGCTCCCTTGTCTGAATCACAGCCTAGATGGGAAACTTAGTGCAGCAGGGTGGGCACCCTCCCCTGACAGCCTCTGCCCAGGCTGGCTTCCTGCAGGAGGGGAGAAGGAAGCACCGCCAGGGAGGGGCCACAGCCTTTTCTCCCCGCTGTCAAGGAATGACCCATGATTCTGGGCTGAGCCAGGCCAGGCTGGGGTGAAATTCACAGATGCTCTTGGAGTGTCCCTGGCCCCCAGGAAAAGGACAGACACAGGCCCAGAAAATCTGTCCTGCTGGACCCTTTTGGGAGTAGCTGGCAAGATGCGGGTCTGGCAGAAGAGGGCACTGTGGGACAACTCAACCCAGCACAAGAGCCAGCCAGCCTCAGGATACCCTACAGGATAACCCCAGGGGACCTTCTCTTCTCCAGACCTCAGGCAGCCCACCACCCGTAAGATGGTCCTGGCCGAGAGCTCCATCTCTCAGGTCTGTCTGGTTCAGATACTCCTGAACACAGCAGAGCGGAGGGGTAATACAGAAACTGTCGCCTCTGTGACAGATTGCACTATGGCCAGCCTCAGTTTAGCCACACGGCAGCACAATGACCCACCCAAGGCCACAGGAGCTCTGTCTGGCCCTCCTGGGTCTCACTGTATCACAGGCTCACTACCGTGGGCACAGAGCTGTCAGTATACCGCAGTTGTCTTGAATCCCTGGGGCAACTCCCTGAAGACTTAGCCACTCCTGTTTTATAAGAGAAAAATCAAAGCTCAGAAAAAAAAAAAAAAGAAGCTCAGTAACTTGGCCAAGGTCTCAAGACCAGGAAGGAGGGGGCAGAGCTGAGACTGAACCCGGTCTGTCTGACTCCACAGCCTGAAGACCTCACCCCTCTCCTCTTCACCTCCTGCCTGGCTCCGCCTGGAAACTGTGGTTGGTTGGCATCCACGGACCCTCCCTGAAAAGCCAGGCCCAAACCGGGAAAGTGGAAGTCACAGGAAAACCTGCCGCCTCCCCCAGCTGCCAGTCCCCAGCCCGCTGCCCCTCACCTGCTACAGGTGTGCAGGGTTTAGGACGGGCTCAGAGAGGACTGGACAGGTGAGGCCACCGTCCAGCTCCACCGTCATGTGGCCTGGGATAAACCCTTCTCCCTAGGCTTCAGACTCCCCACTGTAAGATGAGTACAACAGGTCCCAGCTTGCAGCAGTGCTGTGAAGGCTAGAAAGGCGGTGGGGGTGGGGGGGGCCGCTGGGAGGACGGCTACTGCTCTTGCTGTTCTCCTTTTTCTCATCACAACCACCGTCGTCAGCATGATCCCTTTATGGAGGACCCAGCAGGAGCTGAGTGCCAGGCATTCTTTTGAACGCTTAACCCAAGTCAGGCTCTTTAATCTTCCCAGTAACCCTATGATAGAGGTACTATTTACTCAAAATACCCATTTTACTGATGAGGAAACTGAGGCTCAGAGAAGGGCAGGGATTTGCCCAAGTCCCACCGCCAGTGAGGGATGGAAGGGGACACCAGGGTTTCTGTCCAGCCTAGACCGCACTTCCCCTTGACAAGGGTTAGCTTCTTACTGAAGCTGGCTGGAAGGAGAAGGATATGAACAATGATGGACTCGAGGCCTGGCAAGCAGAAGCCAAGTGGTAGGGTGGCAGCCTCTGAGGTCCCTGCCAGCTAGTCACTCAAGCCCAAGAAAGGAGGCAACAGGCCAAAAGAGGGTGGGGGGTGGGAGGATGCCAGTGGGAACCTTCAGCTCCCAAAGGAGGAAGCTGGGACAGGAGAGAGAGCTGGCCTAAGCATGCTGGACTACCAGGCGGAAATATCTGCCCCCAAATTGGAGCTGAGATCAACTGGTTTGGGGAACTAGAAGTATATGTGAGAATGTGTGTGAATGTATCTATATATAAATATCTGTACTGGAGCAAGAGCAGATGGGACAGAACTGGGAAGGGTCTGGTGGGGACAGTGAGATTGGGAGGCCCAAGATGGGTGTGGGTCCTTGGACCTCAGCCGTCGTCCAGAGGAGAATGTCCAGGCCTGGCCTGAGTTGGCCTGAAGCCTCACTTCAGTAGGACAGAGATCTGGACTCCTCCCTATAGAAACTGCCTCCGAAAAAATGGCCTTAGATGGTGATACTCAAACTATGGGAAATGTCCCAATCCCTGAGGGACTGGTTTAAAACACAGGGTCTGGGCACTCCCCCCTGGAAATTCTGATTCCAGCTTCTAGGGAGGGGAATTAGAAATCTATATATTAATGACCTATCCCCCTGATGATTTCAGAGCACATCAACAGTGCTTACAGATGAGGAAATAGAGCCAGGCCCCTTGCCTTTGGAATTTAGTGCTAATTCCTGGACACAAAGTTTAAGGTCCTTTGCTGGAGGGCCCCAACCTACCCTTCCAGCATAGGCACCTTTCAGCAGAAGGTGTTTCCCTCGTGCCGAGCAGCCTTATTGCTAGTGGCTGAGAAGCTACAGAGGCTTCTGAGGCCATGTCTCAATGGTGGGGAAGTGTGCTGAAGTCCATTAGTCACGTCTGCCATCGGTTTAGAGGCAGGAATGGCAGCACGCATGCCAGGCATCAGGCATCCATGCGCCTTAGAAACCTCTTGTTCTAGCTAAACTAACTTCTGCAGAGTTTAGTCCAGGTCATGTTCTTTCACAGTATGCCTACCTCATCCTCTCTGTTTATTCTAAACCTGCTCAGCTTTCAAAGCCAAGCTGAGGAGCATCTTCTGCTAGAAGCCTTCCCTGGTGGCCCTCTGCCCTGGGGTCTCTCCTCCCCGAACCTGCACCACCACCCGCTCCTCAGCCTCACAATAGTTGTCATAACAGCACCTTGCACCACACTGACTGTTAGCACCTCCACAGCATTTGCCTGGCGCCTAGACTAAGGACATCAGGCACCAAGTTCTTTAGAAAGTGAAGTGAGAGTGTGGGTAGCCCAGCCGTGTCTGACTCTTTGTGACCCCATGAACTGTATCCTCTGTCCATGGAATTCTCCAGGTGAGAATACTGGAGTGGGTTGCCATTCCCTTCTCCAGGGGAACTTCCCAACCCAGAGATGGAATCGGGTCTCCTGCATTGCAAGCAGATTCTTTTCACTGTCTGAGCCACCAGGGAAGCCGCAGGCTCTTTGGGCTCACCGTGCTATTAATCTCTGCTTTTCAGAGAAGACACTAAGGCTCAGGAAGGCTGAGTGGCTCACCCAAGACCACACAGTAAGTGAGAACAGAGACCAGATTCAAACTGGCTAGTAGGCCTCAAGGGCTTCCCAGGTGGCTCAGTGGTAAAGAATCCACCTGCCAAAGCAAGAGATGCAGGTTCGATCACTGGGTCAGGAAGATTCCCTGGAGGAAGAAATGGCAACACACTCCTGTATTTGTACCTGAAAAATGCCATGGACAGAGGAGCCTGGGGTCGCAGAGTTGGGCTTGACTGAGCCAGTGAGCGTGAACACGGATGGGCTTCAAAGCCATGATGTAGTCTTTCCACTGTTAGGCCACCCCGCTGGCCCACACAGAAAACACATTCCTCACAGGCTGAGATCAGCCTCATGCATCTCTGTGGCCCCTGCTGTGGCACGGAGCACAGGGCCTGGCACACAGCAGGAAATCAATAAACACTTATTCATCTATTTATAAATATTTGCAAGAGACAAAGAGCACGGTGGTTGAGAGCTCCAGCCCTGGAGCCTCATTCTAATTCTGGTTCAGACATTTATAAACTGTGCAACCCAATGCGAGTGACACAACCTCCCGGTACCTCAGTTTCCTCATCTGTAGCAGGCAACAACAGTGTCTACCTCCTAGGGCGGCTGTGAGGGTTAATGAGTTCATATAAATTGCTTAGAATAATGCCAGCATGGAGGAAACACATGTTGTCATGCTTGTGGGCTGACAGATTTCTAGTCTGGCTAGGCTTGGACCAAGTGTAAGTTTTGACTATTTCTCCAGTTAGCATGTTGGATCTTATAGATCCAAATATACCTGCTCTACTTTTGGTGGATTCCCCCGGTAAAATGGAGCTGTAAGAATATCTGGAGTCAGAAAGTCTTGTATTTAAGCCCAAGTTCTGCCTTCTTGGTCCCTCTGGGCCTCAGTTTTATCATCTGTTAAATGGGTAGAAGGCTTATTGGAAGGTTGAGACAAAAGCAGAGGTGGGACAAAGCCAAGATTCATTCCCTGCAGCTCTTGGACCCATCCAACCGTGTCATGTACCCTGTTCCCCTCCACCCTTGGGCTCCTTACCTTCCTGTGTCCTGTGAAGAAGAGGGAAAGGTGGTGCATGGAGCCTCCATTGCGGCCCAGTTCCTTCTTGAGGGTGCGGGGGGAAGGCATGGCCCAGGTGGACGCGGCGCCCTCGCCATCCGAGCAGTGCAGGGTGGTGTCGGAGGAGAAGCAGGGCCCACGGTTCTCCTGCAGCAGGCTGCCCTCGCTGTGCGTCCGGCGCCGCAGCGAGTTCTGCACGCGCAGCGAGAGGCCGCCCTCGGCACCCTGGCCCGTCTCGATCATGCTGCTGCGCTTGGCCTCCCCGCGCTCTCCGTAGTTGTCATCGCTTGTGTCCTCGTCCTCGTCCTCCTCCCCCTCCTCAGCCTCCTCTGCGTCCTCCTCGTCGCCCGAGCTGCCCCCCTCCGCCCCTGCCTTCTGGCTGTAGGTGCTATCCAGCCGGACCTCGGGGATCACGAAGTTCGGCTTGGAGGCCACGGGCAGGTTCCCTGTGGCTGCTGGTGGGTCCCCAGAGCTCGTGGTCTCCTCAGCAAGGGGCTCAGCTGCCAGAGGGGCCTGGCCAGGGGGCAGGTCTTGACAGGGCGGAAGGTCCTGGGCAGGGGGCTCCTGGAAGGCAGGGAGGTCTTTGCTGATTAGAGGGTCTTGGCCGGGAGAGGGTTCTCGCCCAGCAGGAAGGTCCTGGCATGGAGAGAAGACTGCGGCTGCAGGGTGTTCCTGGCCTGGTGGGGAGTCCTTGCTGGGCGAGCGTTCCTGGCGCACAGGAGATTCTTTGCAAGAAGATGAGTCTTTGCTGGGCGTTGATTCCAGGCCAGCAGAACGTTTCTGGCCAGAAGAGGAGTCCTCTTTGGGTGGAAGCTCTTGTCCAGGAAGAGGCTCCTGGCCAGGAGAGAGGTCCTTGCTGGGTGAGGGGTCCTTGGTACCCGGCCCCTTCCCTTCCTCCCCGGGCATTTCCTTCTTCTCATCCGCCTCTGATCCCTCAAACATCTGTGAAACAAAGAGAAAATGAGAAAGGCTTACAAGAGGAGGCTACCGGGCACGAGTCAGTGTCATAGAGACGGAAAATGAGGTGGCAATCCGCAGCCCACAGCCTGCACCCCACGGTGTGAAAGCCGAAGCGCCCCGTGGAGACCCGACAGCCCCTTTGGCTGAGCTGAATTCGGGCTTCCCACCCTTACTGCCTTGCTAGAAACTTGCGCTCCATCAAAACATGGGTGGTCATTTAAGGGAGACAGGGAGAGGTTAGTTACCATTATATGGCTTCTCTCATATGCCAGAAGCCATGCAGATTAAACCCTTCTTATGTAATGTTCCCCAGGGGCTTTCTTGGTGGTTCAGAAGGTTTGAGAAAAAAAAAAAAAAAATCCATCTGCAATGTAGGAGACCCGGATTTGAGCCCTGGGTCGGGAAGATCCCTTGGAGAAGGGAATGGCAACCCACTCCAGTATCCTTGCCTGGAGAATCCCATGGACAGAGGAGCGTGGTGGGCTACAGTCCCTGGGGTCACAGAGAGTCAGACACGACTGAGTCACTAACACTAAAATGTAATGCTCCCAGTGGCCCTCGAAGAGGAGTGTCATGGTCCCTCTGTGAGTAAGTCGCTCTGTGAATAAATGAGGAGCAGACAGCCTTGGCCTTCACGGACCAGAATTAAACCAAGCCCCAAGCCAGAGCAGCTACCAAGTGAGAGAATCCCAGACCCAGCCAAAGGATATCTTCCACCTGAACAAAAGCCTTTCAAAAGCCTTAGTGAGTCGTTTGAAGAACTTGCTCTGAATGTTCAGCTCTTTTTGAAACTAGTAAACTGGAAGAAAACCAGAACTTCAAAATACTGCACATTCCTTTACTCGACAGATGTCATTGACACGTGGAACCTCACTGAGGGGTCACTCACCCCGTGCTTTTTAAACTGTGACTGGAGGACCTCAGGAGTTGCACGTACAAACAAAAGAGGAAGCATTCCCGCCTCACACACCACCCTCAGAATCCTTGGAGTTTTCGCTGGGTTCCTGAAGATTTCATTTGCAAAGGGAAAAATACTGCCCTTACTCCGAGTCTGAAAAGCAGCTGTCTCACAGGAAGACTGGGGCTCAGAGAAAGTCAGGGGTGTCCCAGTGTCATGGCCACACGGGAAAGTGGGTCAGGCTTGGGCTAGGCTGGCCCCCGCCCCCCTGCCCCCCCATCACAGTCAAGGACCTGGAGCGCTGGACCGGGAACTGCTCAGAGCCCAGGTTCCGTCCATGAAGAGGCCACAAGGACATGGAACTAATGAAAGAGGAAGATGCCACACATTTATGAGAGCTGTACAGATAAGCGTGCGTGCGCGCACACACACACACACACAGGTGGAGAATTTCAGGGGAAATGCCTCAGAACATAGGTTAAGAGCTCTTACTGGAAAGACCACTAATGTCCATTTGGTGGATAAAGAAGCTGGGCCCAAAGAGCAAGGACTTACCCGCTATGGCACAGCTGCCAGAGAATGGAAGGCCATGCCCGCAGCTGGGAACTCTTTTAAGCCCTGGGCCAGCCAGGCCTCACATCTGGGAATAAGGGGCCCAGCCGCAGCCCAGGGCAGCTGCCGCACCCACGTGTCGGGGGTCAGAGTGGCGTCTGGGAGCACCAGAGTGGATGTGAAAGGCCAGTGGGGTAAAAACCACCGCCTGGGAGGATGAAAGTGAAAGCCCCTCCCACCTCCACCTCCTGGGTTGTGGGAGGGTGAAAGTTGCTGAGCCAGGAGGGGGAGCCTCAGAGGACTGCAGAATGATCTGGCCAGAGTTTGGTTCCCAGGTACAGGCAAAGACAGGGGCCCACTTACGCCAAGGACTGCCTGCCCTGCAAATCTTGCCTGCAGCTCCACGGTGAAGACTTATCCACCCAGGAAACTCCCAGACCATACTGCCTCAGACCTGGGAACTTTGGCGAGCCCATATCCCCACTGCACAGATGGGGAGACTGAGGCCCAGAAAGGAGAAGGGGCCAACCTTGAATCACACAGCGGGGCCAGGAAGAGCCGGTTCCTAAGCCCTCTGGACCTCTGGCTCGCCACCTGTGAAATGGGATAACCAAGGTACCCAAGTGACACACGAGGAGAGAACACTATGAAAGTCCAAAGCTCTGAAACGGGATGGTGGTGGTGGTGTGGCGATGAAAACATTGTTCACGAAACTTAAACAGCGGCACATCTTTCTCATGGACCCCCTAGAAGCAAACTGTCAGGCTCCCAGAATCGAAGCTGGCAATTGTGATTCCAGGCACCCCAATCCAGGAATCTCATCTGGGAACCTTAGTTTGTTCCCAGCGGGGTCAGAGAGACTCTCCACTGAGCTGAGAGGACGACAGAGGGCCTAGCCTGGACAGTGACCTAGGGACTTGCCCAAAGGCACCCGTAAACGCAGGGCTAAGCTGGGGCTAGCGCCTGACTCCTGGCTCTTTCTTCCCAAGCCCCCTTCGGATCTCAGTTCCCAGGGCAGCCCAGCTCCTGCCTGCCCCCTCCCACCAACGAGCATTCTCCATCAAAAAAAGCAAACTGTGGGCAACGCCAGCTCCCTGGTGTCCCACATTCTCTCACCTCCCCCTCTGCCAGACCCTTCCATCTAGAAGCACGGACAGTCGGAAGCAGCAATTGGTGCCCTCGGGAACTGGCACTGGGCCCTGAGAGAGGAGGAGGCCACCTTTCCCCTTCCTGGGGGTGGAGTGGGGCCAGGGCCGGCACCAGTAGTGACTGCAGCAGAACCGCCTGCCCCTCAAGAAAGTGCAGCCCCAGACCCAAAACCAGAAATGCAAGTCAGCCTGCCTCTGCCAATCGTGCTCAGCCAGGCCAAAGCAAACAAAGCCAGGAGGGGGCGTGCCTCTGTCCTCAGGGGGCCCCCGCCCCGGGGACGCTGAGAACCGCTCAGGACCCAGGGCGCTCACAGCACCCCGCGGTTCCTGCTCAGACGGCCCGAGTCAGACTTTGGTTTTGCTTCCAGCAGTGTCATTTCCTAGCTGTGCGAGAATATGGCCAAGCCTCCCCGAATTCTCTGAGCCCTGATTCCTTACCTGGAACAGAGCCGTGATATCACACCAGACTCACAGGACTAAGTTCATGCTCTTCACGGGGCCTGGCCCCAAAGAAGCATTTGATAAAGTGGGAGCTATTCTTAGTCTAGGCTTATCTTTGTCACTGCTGTTGACTCGCTCGGTCGTGTCTGACTCTTTGAGCTCCCATGCACTGTAGCCTGCCAGGCTCCTCAGCCCATGGGATTCTCCAGGAATTCTTACTGGAGTGGGCTGGCATTCGCTTAGAGATCAGGAAACTGAGGTCCCAGAGGCTAAAGGAATTTCCTAAGAAATGGGAGGCTGATTCAGTACTAGAACTCCTGTCTCCCAGTTAAGCGTCTCTCCCCACTTCCCTGGATCTTTACACACAAGGGCAGGGGAGCCCCAGGGGTCTAGACGGAGGGGGAGCAGGCTGTGAGCAATGGCCCTTCACCCAGGCCCATCCCCCACAGGGCAGACATTGGCAAAGAAGAACCAGCTCAGAACAGACTAGGTTCTGTTTTGTGTGAGCACCTGAGTAGGCTTGGTCAGATCTGTGTTCCTGGGAAAGCTGGAGTGTGGGGTACCTGAGCGGGTAGAGGGCCTCTGAACAGAAAACCTCAGAAACCTTAGGGGAGAGGGTAGCAAGTGAAGAGTATTAGGATGGGAAAGGAGAGAAAGATGAGAGCCATGTTACAGAATGGATGCCAGGCATGAGCTGGTCCTGGGAGCAACGAAACGACGCAAGCCGAGCTGAGCTATGTGAAACTGCTCTGGGCGGGGTGACGGGACGCGGGGGCGGCGGGAGGACCGGGGAGCACGCGTCCACGCAGTCATTCATTCTCCGGGCACTGAGTTAGGTCCTGGGGTGGGGGTGGGGACAGCAGCGGCCAAGTCAGACGCAGTCGCTGCCCTCCCCTGAGCAGAAAAGCAGAGGCTGGACAACCGGCCTTAAGGAATGTGGTGAGTGCTCTGAAGGAAGTACAGGCAGCTGGGGACACCCCGTTAGGCAGCTGTTACAACAGGCTGGGGTGCCAAGAATCCAGCCAAGGTGGCCCAGAGACCAGCTGACTCGCCCAGGGCTCTGGGTCCGAGCGCGCCAGGAAGCTGCCCGTCTGCCGCGGACAGCGTGTATCTCTCCGCAGTGCCTCTCTCCCATCCATCATTGCTTTGGCTCGGCTGGACCAGGGTTAATTCTGTGCATGCCTCGCCTGCTAGAAGCACACAGGAAATGAACCAGGCCTTCTAAATGGAGCTGCTGTTTAGGATATAATCAAATCCTCTCCCCAGTCCAATCCAGGGCTCGGAACAGGCTGGGGAAGGGTGGCAGGTGTGACACCCAGAGGCCTGGCTCACACCACCTGCGTCCCCCGGGCCCTGTGGTGGCTGGAAGTGACTTGCCCAGTGTCACAGAGCTACTAAATGTGGAGCGAGGCTGGCTGACCCCAAAGTCAACCTGCAGTTCTAACATGACTCATCACCTCCACCACAGATGCTGGGCTTGCATCTGCCCTTGAAACCACTTCCTCCATTGGGCAGGGCAGGGCCCGGCTGGGGTGGTGGAGGTCGGGGTTTGGGGTGGGGGGTGGTGTGCCAGGGTTTGCCTCTATCTTAGGGTGGCCCTTCTGCAGGATTTTCAGAAAGAACCTGGACAGAAGGCCGGAAGACCCCAGTTGGAACCCCCACCCCATCATTCACTAGCTGTGAGATCCCAGGCGATCACTGTTGGGGACCAAGTCTGAGAAAGGACAGGAAAGAGCTCTGTGAAAGGGAAAGCAGCTGGACAAAGGAAGAGGCCACGAGATTCCCACCCGGCCATTTGAGCTCCAGGCTTGCCTTTTGAGATGGGGGTGCTCCTCCGAGTTTAGCAAGCTGTCTCAATGCCGGCTTCCAGGAACCCCTCTCAGCCTCAGGCCTGCTCCTCAGGCCTGGCTTCTTGACACCCGGAGGCCAGAACCACCGCCCTGCCTCTGCCACTAGCTCAGGGGCCTCCAGGCCGTTTCCCTCCCCAGCCCTCCCTGTGATGGATTCAGCAAAGTCCAGGAGGAGGGAGGCAGCAGGTACCTTAAAATGGGGAGAGCTCCAGAGACGGATCCCCGCCTTCACACTTGCTGGCTGGGTGATCTCGAGGCTAACTTCTCTGGCCCCAGTTTCCTTAGAGGTAACACAGCATGCCGGGGAGGAGTGACTGAGCAGGCATCCACCCAGAGCTCAGCCCTGGGCTGGTACACAATGCGCTCCGTCAACGGCAGCCAGGACCACCGCAGCACAGCCTGGTTCTGACATTTCCTCCTCTGGATCTCCTCCAACCGAGCTGATGACCCCCTCCTCCGCTCCAGCAGGGGCCTCTTGGCCTGTGTCCTGCTCATCACACCCTGCTCCCGCCCCTTCCCCCGTGCACCCCTCCACTCCCTAGGCAACAACCATCGGACGACACCCAGTACCCGCTGCCAGCCCAGACCTGTCCTCTCTCAGAATGTTCTAGGCTCTGTGGACATCAGAACAAGAAAGACATGATCCCTGTCCTGGTGGAGCTCACAAGCTGGAGAGGAAGCGCTGGTGTGAACCAGGTCATCACCCCCAGAAACAATCTGAAGAATACTATGATCCATAACGTGAAGGAAAACTGCAAGAAAACAGAGGGGCGTGTGGGAGAGGCCACCCTGTGAAAGGACCCTGAGGCGGAAATCTGCTCAGGGGGCAGGGATGGGCTCACAAAGGAGCAAACAGCACAGAGGCCCCGAGCCTGGAGGGTGAGCGCCCTTGAGGGCAGAGAGGACACCTGGGTGGTTGGAGCCCAGGCACAGAGAGGGGGCCATTCCTTCCGAATGGCCCACCAGTGTCCCCAACTCGACATGCCCCATCCTGAACTCATGACCTTCCCCCAAGTCCATTCCTCCTCCTGGAGTCTCTGAGTCAATCCCAACCCCACCAGGTGCCCGAACCAGAGGCCTGGGTATCATTCTCTCTTCTCCACTACCTCCATGGCCAATCAACAAATCGTCCTGATTATCTCTCGTAAAATCTTAAGAATCTTTCCACTGGGGGAGGTTATGTGTGTGCAGGGACAGGAAGCATTGGGAACGCTCTGTACTTTCCTCTCAATTCCTAAAACCACTCTGAAAAATAAAGTTGATTAAAAAAAAAAGAAGCAGCAGCAGCCACTCTCGCTACCTCCACTGACCACCGCCTGCCTCAGTACCACATCATCTGGCCCTGGGATTGACACTGACTTCCCAGCAGTGGTCCACACCCCTCTGCTCACTCTCTGCATCCTGCCCGAGGAGTCTTCTAAATGCGAATCTGACCCTGCCACTCCTTGGCTTAAAAACCCTGGTTCCCCAGGTCCCTCCAGACAAAGCACAAATTCTGTAGCCCTAGAAGAGTCTGGGTTTTGTGGGCTTTGTCTCTCCCTCTAGGCTTACCTCTCCCCACTCCCCATCTTAAGTATTGATGATAAATGAATGAATGGGCAACCCAAGAAACTTCACAAACCATCTAAATTGTTATTACTCAAAGAAATAACTCATGACCCAGCAGCAGCAGTACCTGGGAGCTATTACGAAATACAGAATCTTAGGCCTTAATGAGATTAGAATCCACATTTAAAGATCCCAGGTGATTCATTTGCATATTAAAGTCTGCAAAGTACAGATCCAGCCTATCAGTTCTCAATAAAGAGACATACTTTAGAATCATCTGGGGTGCATTTTAAGAATATCTGTAACGGGGTCCAATCCCAGACCTACTGGATAGAAGACCCCAACAGGAGGGCCCGGGCATCTTGACTTTTTTCGACTTTCAACTCCGCCCGAGAATTCTGGGGAGTTGCCTCCATTAACAGCCAAGGTGACTGAAGCTCAGGAAAGGGAGGCAATACGCCCAAGGTCACACAACAGAATCAGGACTGGAATCCAGATCAGAACCTGGTATGGTACCAATTCAAAGGCATGGTGTTCCCTCTGTAAGGAAGCCCATAAAGAAGCAGCAGCCCCTGGCCCACAATGGGCAGCCATCCAGCCCACTGGAGTCAGCTAGCCCGTTCACGCTCCCTCTGAACAGAGGACCAAATGCAGGAGGAGAGAGCGGAAGGAGGAATTTGACCACACACTGAAAATTCTCTGTCCCTGAAGAATCACACCACAACTCATGGATCTGTCAGGGGCTCCAGAGGCAGGCAACGCACAATAGCGGGGAACATACCCATTGTACTGAAAGCAATACTGAGGCACGGCGGAGAAGTAGCTCACCCCCTTCAGAACCTCTCAAGACAAAGCCAACACACAGAGAAGAGGAAGCCCTGAGGACTGAGAAGAGAGGGGACCCCTTTGAGAAACCATCCCTCCTCTTGGCGCTGCCACCTGGCTGAGTCAGAACATGCCCTCAGGCCTGCCCTGTGGAGCCAGAGATGCAGAGATGCTCGCTTCCCTCTGGATGCCCAGTTTCTCACTGGGCAGTCTTCCCCCCCAGCCCTGCAGCCCCAAAGACCCCTTCTAGCCCCAGCCCTCTTCTCAACCGAAAGCCATGCATGTGGACAGCAAAGTTCCCCAGCATCTTCCTGACCCCGTGGTAACTGATGCCTCCACCAGAAGGTGAGCGCGGCCCTGTGGGCCTCTCTGGCCCCACCCTGGGTCTCTCCGCTCAGAAACCGGTTCTCCTGTGGGCTCCACCACCACTCCCTTACCCCCGGGCACCTTCCTTCTCTCCCTGATCCGGGTGTGCGCACCTGCGCTTTCTCATTTCCTTATTATCCCGCCCTCCTCAAGTCCACTTCCTGCCCATCCCATGCAGCCCAGTTAAAGGCTCCCTGGGATGCCCTAGCTAGAGGGCTCTCTGCTCTCCTGCCAAGGCCCGGCCTGCGCTGCTCATGTGGCCCTGGGCAGGCTCTGCTTCGGCTCATCAGGACTGTGTCCCAGGCTCACCCACCTCACCCCCACCCCCACCCCCAGAGTTACTCAGCAAATACCTACCCAGTGCCAGCCACGTGCCAGGGCCTGTGCGGGGCGCTGGAGCCCAACAGTGGCAAGACATGTGTCTCTCCCTGAAGGCGCTGGGGTCTATGGGTGAGAGCACCAGGTCAAGGGCCCATGTCAATCTCCCATCCACCTACCATCATCTCAGGGGGTTATGGACGCACAGAGGCAGCAGGAAAGACTGGGGTGGCTCTTGGAGGAGATGGGGAAGAGGATAGGAGAGGGTATCCAGGCCAAAGCCAGAGACGACATATGTGAGGAAGCACAGGTGGTTCTGTGGAGCAGAGGCACGGTTATGTTAAAGAATTCGGACTTTATCCTGAAAGCAATGTTTACTCGGTGTTGTAAAAGATAGGGAAGGTGGAGCTAGAGATGGTGAAAGCAGAAAGCAATGGAAAAAGAGGAGTGGAGACGGGAAGAGCGAGACCATTCAGTGAGCCTCTGCTAGACCGCTGCAGTGACAGCTGATATACACACATCTCATGTCCGGCCGCATTATGAGGTCGGTATCACTGGCCCATTTTGCAAATAAGGGATCCGGGACTCAGATAACTTGTAAAACTTATGCAAGTTCAAAAACTGAGTAAGTAGAGGAGTCAGAATGGTCCGCCTGGCTCTAAGCAGCTCTTTCTGTGGCCCCCTGACCTCCTTTCCTGTCCCCTTCACTCCCCCTTCCTCTCTACCCCCCTGTCTGTCTTCAGAAGACCTTACCAAGCTCCCAGCCTGGGCCCGGCCAGGCAGTGCTGAGCAATTCCAGATGCCTGATCCCAGTCCTTACCCCTAAGCTAGTGAAGATTGAGGGGCGAGGGTCTGACTCACCCGGTGGGCAGTGGGCTGGTTCAGAATCCCCAAACCACCTCCCTCCCAGGGACCCCTTGATGTGTGGGAAGAGTCAGAAGCGTGTGGTTTCTCTGTGATGTTCTACACTAGGTTGAGCAAACGAGGAAGCTCTGCCAAGCCGGGGGGACCCCAGAGAAGGACACAAATGGCACTGTGGTCAGGAGACGAGGATCTGGACTCAGGCAGGGCGGGTTGAATCCCGCTTCTTAATCGTGTGGCTGAGTCAGTGTTGCCTCCCTCTAAGGGATGCTAGTGGGCAGGGGGCAGGGCCTGGGGCATAGCCCTGGCTGTCACCTTCCTCTTGCTGCTCAATTCTTCCTCATGGCAGGCACCGGAGACCAACCCCCAAATCTCAGGCTTAACTCCAAGCAACAGATCCCCCCTCTCCCAGAGGGGATCTGCCCAGCTCTGAATCTCAGCCAGCCTGGGAGGGTGTGTTCTCAGGGCCCAAGGTGAGGCCAGGATCCTGGTGGGTACATCTACGGCCGATAGAGTAGAAAACACCCCCTTTCCAGAGACCCATCCCCACCCTTGTCTGTCTGTTCCAGCCCCTAAAATACTCCTCCTTCTGCCTGCAGCGCCGGGGCATCTGGGTGGGGGACTGGGGTAGGGGTGGGGGAGAACACTTGAGGATTTATCTGGCTGTGGGACTCAGCAGCAAACCTGCAGTCAAAAGTCACCCTCCAAGGCCCCGGGCACCTCCGCCTGCTACCTCCACCGCTGCCTCCCCAAAGCAGACACCCTGTGTCTCTGCTGGGGCTGATGTCAAGGCTGGGTTTGTCTGGGTTGACTGGCTGCTCCAAACTCACCCTCTTTTCCTGGGGCTCCTGAGTACACTCCACCTGTTGCTTAACCCTCCCCTTCCCTCTGGGACAGTCCCAGCTCCCTCCTCTGCGTGTTCTGTCCCTGCCAACCCAACTCCCCTCTCCCCTCCAGCCGGGCTGAACTATTGGTAGTTCCCCAAACACCTGTCTCCTCCCAGGCATCTCTAAACCTGTGCTCACTGCACTTTCTCCCCTCCTCTGTCCACCTGAGAAGTCCTACTTATCTCTCAAAACAGCTTACCCACACATGCATTGCCCTTGATTTCTGACAAAGGTGATGGTGACCGACAGTGAGAAAGGATGATCTTTTGAATAAACTGGACATCCACCCAGAGAAAATGAGTCTTGACCTCGGTCTCCACCCTATCTAAGAATCTATTTCGAGTGGATTTTAAAGCTAAATATGAAACATAAAACATCCAGAAGATAACATTGGAAAATATATCCAAAACCTTGTAACAGGCAAAGAAACAGGATTCAATAAATATTTTCCATAGAGACAAAGATTGACAGGTTGGACCACCAAAATGAAGAACTTCTATTCTTCGGAAGACACCCTGAAAAGAGTGAAAAGGCAAGCCACTGAGTGGGAGGATATATTTGTAATGTGCATGTCCAACAATGAACACATATCCAGAATATCTTTTAAGCTCCTTCAAATTAATAAGGAAAAAGACGGAAGATCCAACAGAAAACTGGAGAAAAGACTTGAACAGGAACTTTCCAAAAAGATTATCCAAATGGACAATCAGCATATGAAAGGGTGCTAAACCTCACTAGTCACCAAGGAAATGCAAATAAAAGCCACAGTTAGATGTCACAATAGCTACTGTCAAATCTGTTGGTAAGGACGGGGAGCAACAGGTGATCTCCTACGTTTGTTTGAAGAGGGTGTACTGGTGTCACACTTTAGAAAATTATACAATGGAATCTACTAAAGCTAATTATCTGTAACTTTATGACTCACCAATTGCAAACCTTAGGTATTTGCCCAACAGAAAAGTATAGTGCACCAAAAGACATGCATGAGAATATCCAAAACAGTACTGTTCACGATGACCGTCAACTGGCAACAACCCAAATGTCTGTCAGTGATCGGATGGATATAGTCACACAACGAAATTCCACACAGCAATGGGGCTGAGCAAAATAAGACCACGTCCAATAACACTGACAAATTTCACCATCAAAATGCTGCTCCAAAGAAGTCAGCATGAAAGAACACACACTCAAGGATTCCACGGATACAAAATTCAAAACAGGCAACACTACTCAATGAGAGAAGTCAGGACAGGAACACTCTTTGAGGTGGTAGTGACTGCGGTGGGTGGCAGCTAGGGGGTGGGGGAGGTTTCCAGGGTTCTAGAACGTTCTGTTTCTTGACCTGGGGAGTTTGTTCACTTTGTGATAATTCATCAGCTACATACTTCCATCCTTGAAATGAAAGAGGTAATTTAACGTTGCAACTTAAAGTTTATTTAGAAAGCAAATAAAAGCCCTCATCCTAGGGTCTGATGGCACCTTCCAATTGATGCCTCCCTGTCCTCCCTCCAAAAGCTGCTATACCACCTTCCGTTCAGCAACTGCCCGCTCTGTGTCGGGTCCCGTGCCGAGCGCCTCACTCCACCCACAGCATCTCATCCAACAACAGCCACCGGTAAAGGAAGGTGCCAGGGGCACCCCCACGGCCCCCATGACTCAGTGCCAGCATGCATGAGGCCTCCCTCCACACACATCAGCTCATTACCCCAGCGAGGCTGAGCCCTTGCCTAAGGAAACGCAGGCACCGAGAGGCTCTGGGTCTTGCCCCACTGCAGAGTGGGGAGTCCCGAGCCCAGGCACCTGCACACAACATGATACAGCCTCCCTGAGATAAGCCGGAGTATGTGGCTGGAGACATAGAGGTGATTCCTATGGCTGGGTTAAAAATCATCGCTCCACCCTGGAGGGGTGGACACACTGGGATGGAGACCTGCTCCTTCAATGGACATCCAGATGTGCATACAGATTCAGTCTCGCCTCCTGCAGGAAGCTTCGCTGGGGCTCCCGGGCTGGGTTGGAAGTTTCCCCAGGGTTTCCCCTCCCCAGGCCTCCCCACTGAAGCTGTCTTGTTACCATCCATTACATACCCATCCCCGGCACTAGACTGAAGATGGGAACTATACCTCCAGCCCTTGGCCAGTGCATGGTACATTGCAGACATCTGACACATGCGGAGGGAAGGGACGGAGGGTGGGGGCAGAGAATGTAATTACAGAGCCGCTATTTGAATCAACAGGAAACTTCATGAACTGAGGTCTGAGTAGTGGAGCTTTCAGAGCTCTGCGTGGACACAGTTAAAACTATTAACCTGAGGAGCGGGATAGACACACCACCTTCCATTCCATGTTCCTCCGTGTGGTGGTCTCCAGCCTTTTATTCAAGGTTGTGGCCAGCCACCTGGCTCCCAGAGGCTCTGCTCAGCTTTTCCTCTGCCTCTCCCCTGCCCCCTACCCTCTGCCACCCTGCCAGGAGTTATCCGAGTCACCAAGAGGCAACCCACTCCCATATTCTTGCCTGGAAAATTCCATGGAGGCAGGAACCTGATGGGCTAGCTACAGTCTATAGGGTCACAAAGAGTCGGACACGACTTAGCAACATCAACCCTACCAAGAGGTAACCAAGGATACCACAGAGAGCCGGGGCTATGTGGGGGAGGGTGCGCCTGGTTCCAAATAACTCACCACCACCCACCCCCCCACCTTCCTAAGTGGGGAGCCGCTGACAGTTTTCCGGCAGCAGCCCAGCCCCGGTGCCAGGGGCAGGCAGGCCAGCCCATGGTAGACGGGGAGGGGAGAAGCCTGGGCCCTCTGGAGCAGAGGCCACACCTGGCGGCTCTCCACACATCTGGAGCCATGACCTAGGCCCCTCACCAGAGGAACAGTCTCCTGGGACCCCTTCCCCTCTCCTCCATGCCTGGAAGCTCCAATCTCTCAAGCGGCTCGTGGCCCCAGCCCGCCTCTCCCCCAGTCCTGCCCCCACCCAGCTGGTTGTGCAGGCAAAGCTGGTGGCTCCCTGGGGCTGAGCCTGGCTGGCCTGCTGTGAGCAGCTCCAACCTCTCCAGGCTTAGCAGGCTGAGCCATAAGCAGCCTGTTTATCCCTGGGAGGAATGACGGTTTTCCCTGAGCAGTGACATCTTGGAAACGGCCTGGCTCCACAAACAACAACAAACCTCCCAGCCTCAGCCCAGGATCCAGCTTGAAGGAGAAGGTTTCTGATCAGAAGGGCCCGAGGAACAGGCTGGGGGCCACTTCCCCGAGAAGCCCAAACCTGGCCTTGACTGATGACTCTCAGGACCCAGGAAGAGGAGAGGGTGTGCAGGGGATGGAAGAGTCTCTGGATAGCAGGAAGGGGCCTGGCAATACCTGGTGCAGTCCCTGGTTGCTCCAAAGGGGAAATTGAGCCAGAGAAAAATGGAGATTGGCCTGAGATGATCCAGCAAGCAGGACCAGGCTGCGCCTTGGTCTCCAGTCTACTGGCCGGGCCAGGGCTTTCTTTACCATACATGCTGCTTTTCCAGAGGAAAAAGCCAGTAATGTGGGGGTCCTGGAAAGGAACGTGTCACTAAGGGGGTCCCCCAAAAGTGAGCACCAAGATGAAAGCCAGGTGCTCTGAGTTATGTAGCTGGTGTGATGGAGAGAAACCTGGGCGGGGGACCCGCAGACCCGGGTTCTTGTCCCTGCTGTGCCACTGAGTGGCATGGAACCTCAGGCAAGTCCTTCCTGGCCTGCCTCAGGCCCGCATCTGGGCAGAAAGTAAACGCACTCAGCTATTCTGGGGCCTTGGGAGACCAAACGGGAAGTGGCTCTCAGGGTCCCCAGGAACCTAGTGGAGCGTGGGCACTCCCTCCTCAGCTGTATCTCTTTTGAGGAACCAGGCAGACCACTGGTTGAGAACCACACACCACCCCTCAACCCTCCAATCCACCTCCCTGGTTGGCACGTCTCGGCGGGGCCCAATCTGAGCTCTAAGCTGCCATAGTCTATGGGAAAGACCAGAAGCACTGCATTCAAACCAGCTGGGGCTTGTCCCTTCCACCCTCCATGGCCCAGGCCATAGTGTGGCCATCACGCCACCCAGCCCAGCCCAGCCCAGCATGATTCCTGAGCGGGCTTTCCCTGTGGGCTCCACCAGGCTGAAGCCAAGGCTTTCCCTGCCTCATCGCCTGTCAAATCCCATCCCCCCACCCTCGGCCAACCCGACATGAAGAAACGAGGGCCCCTCCAAAGGGGCTCCTCACTGGAGCCCGAATTGGCAGTGCCCACTGTCTGCCAGGCAGAGCTGGGAGATGAAGAGGAACAGCTGACTTGGACATCAGAGCCGGTCCTCAAGGAAACCCACCTGAGCCCATTCCTATCATACTCGGAGCCCCAGGCTGGACCCTTGGGACCAAAGGATGAATCAGGCTCAAACTCCACGTTCATAAGACATGAAGCGACCACGGTGGGTACCACCACCACTGGACATATTCCAACCGCGGTGTTCGCTCTAGCTAGGGAAGGCTGGGTAGGATGAAGACCTGGAGGGAAGGGAAGAGAAGAGATGGGCTTTCCGGGCAGCAGGGACAGCATGTGCAGATGCAAGAAAGCAAGGAAGTGGGGTGGTTTCACTGACCCCAGACACTGATGACCAAAAGCCCCCTCAACCAACTCCGGTTCAAAGCCCCAGTGACGTTCCCCACAGGGGGCCACTCACCTCAGTTGCCTCCATCTTCACCAGCCCCCCACCCCCGGGTGCAGCAAGATGCCAGGCTGGGCCAGGAGTGGGCCCTGCGGTGGAACTTGGCTCCCCAAAGGGCCCGCCCTGGGCTAAGCCTTGCAACGTGCTAGGGCTGGGGAAGAGGGGAGGTGCCCCTTCGCTGGGTGTGGAGGACTCAAGGGGCCCCGGTGGAAACTTTGACTGTGGCCGCAGTGCCCTGGCTGGGATCCCACGGGCACTGGCGGGGCAGGCACTGCGGCTCCCTTCTTCCAGGAGACAGACCCAGTCCAGCCGTGAGGACAGGGGAGTCCGATACCCCCAGCTGTGAGGCCTGAGGGTGGCGGCACGATGTGGCGAGCTTTAGGTGAGGGACCTAGTGGCTCCATACTTAGCTAGACATCTCAAACCAGGAGTGGCAGACTCCAGACTGAAAGTCATCACTGGGGTTGGGGTGATGACACCCACACACCTGGTCCTTGCTGTTCCAGGAGGCAGACATCCTCCAACCTGGTCCAGCCAGAGATCTGCCATGTGAACTGAGCCATAGCCCCTCCGCTCTCTGCACCTGGCTCTCCTCGGCCCTGAGCTCCCAGGGCAGGATTCTTCTCGGACACCTCAGGACAAAGTAGGAGAGATGCGGGCTCTCTCCATGTTGACAACAGAATCGGCCTCTGTCTGCTCATGGCACCTAACTCTGCGGGGTGAGCCGGTCCCTAACAATGACACCCTTCCTCACAGGTCTCAGTGAGAAGCCAAAGGAGCAGGCGCAAGACCTTCCCCAAGGGGCTCGGGAGGCAGAGCATCTCTTATCTCTGCCTGGACTTTCAGTGGACATTTCAGCAGATGCCTCAGGGATCAGCCACCGCACCCCTCTACCCAGACCAGCCCCCCGAGACCACCACCTCCTTCCCCTCATGGAACTCGGCAAGAACGGTCATCCTGGTGCCGGGTTGGTGGTCAGCACCGCGGGCTGAGAGCTCCCTCCCCACTCAGAGTCCCGACTTCTGGTCACCAAACATTCCTTTCTCGGCAAGAAAAGCCGGCTGACCAGTCTAGAAGTGGTAGCAGCACAGAGTGCAAGCCCACCCCAGCCCTGCAGGGTCCCCACCCGCTGAGACAGACAGACAGACAGACAGACAGACACACAGCTGTCTCAGAGCAGAACATGACATGGTTTGGTTGCAACATGCCTATCAATGGCTGCCCTGGGGAAGAAACAATAGAAACAGGGGCACGGGGTGGCCTGGACACGAGCCCCCAGCCCACCACACACGCACCCTGGCACCCAGGCACCTACCCAGCACACTCCAGCAGGGACCCGGGGACTCCTGGCTGCCGTTCCTGCCAGCCCGCCCGCCCGGCTCTCCGCCTGGCTCCTCCCGCAGGCGGGCAGGCAGGCGGGCGGCCGGGGCTGTGGCAGCTCCCGGCGGCCGTGTCAAGCAGCTGCCTTCCCCAGACAGAGCTCCTTTGTGTCAGCAGAGCTATTTATGGACTTACCCAAGTTCCCCAGGGGAGCGATACCTGCTGGGAAAAGCAGAACCAAATGACCAAGTTCCACCTCGCACATTTAGGTAGCCGTTTTCAAAACCCTTGCATCACTCGTCCCTCCGCCTCTTCCTCCTCCTCTCTGCCCTCCTCCTCTTCCTCCCCCTCCTCCTCCAGCGCCCTTCCCAAACACACACCCAGTCCAGCCCGCTGCCGCCACTCTAGAGAGAAGCTGAATTTCTTTCTTCCATCAAACAGAAAACTCTGCAATTTCCCAAGACACTTTCATCCAAGCAGGAGACCGGGATGTCTCGAGGAAGAGTCCACCACCCCGTCCTTCAGCTGGCAAGGGGCCCAGCGGCTCCTTGGATGACAGGTTCACAAGCGCCAGCCCTGACTCCCCAGCCGCGCCCGTCCCCAGGACTGGGGCTGCCCCCCCCAGACCCCCAGAGTGCTGCTCTGGAGAGAGAGGCATCCACTGCTCACGGTGGCAATCCCGGGCACTGAGGATCCCAAGCCGACTGCACCCCCACACACATCCTGAAGGCTCCCCCAGCTGGGGCATCCCAACCCACTGGCCGCAGCTCTGGGCTCCTCCAGCAGGGGCAGGACGGAGCCAATCACCGAGGCTTTCCAGGCACACCCCCACCCCTACCCCAACCCGCCTCTCATTCCAGTGGGCAGCTGCAGTTTAACCCAGGGTCTAGCAGCCAACACGCACGGACTCCAAGAACGCCACGGCCCCCACTGCGGGGGAGCGGCTGCTTCAGTCACCTCTTGACCGAACCATCAGCGCAGCCCAACACACGTTTTTATTTAGCACTTTTGTGTGCCGTGTCTGGACCATCAGAGGTGGACAGGGACCTTGGGGCTTCCCCCCCGCCCCAGCACGGGGGCTGAAAGGGGCATGTTACCACAGCCCAGGAGTAAGGATCGCAAGTGAAGGAGATGTCCCCACGGGAGTGGGAGGATGCGGGGCAGCAGGCGAGGGTCCCCCGTTCAGGTTCCAGCTCCAGCCCTGGCTGCCCGGACATGACTGAGCAAGTCCGGACCCATCTCTGAGCCTGGGTCTCCTCATCTGTAAGATGGGACTGACAATCTTTGACCTGCCCACTTGTGGGGTTATTAGAGGATTCAGTGATTGTGGGGCAGGCACTCTTCTGAGAGTCTGCTGCTGCTACTGCTAAGTCGCTTCAGTCGTGTCCAACTCTGTGCGACCCCACAGACGGCAGCCCACTGGGCTCTGCCATCCCTGGGATTCTCCAGGCAAGAACACTGGAGTGGGGTGCCATTTCCTTCTCCAATGCATGAAAGTGAAAAGTGAAAGTGAAGTCGCTCAGTCGTGTCTGACTCAGCGACCCCATGGACTGCAGCCCACCAGGCTCCTCCGTCCATGGGAGTTTCCAGGCAAGAGCACTGGAGCGGGGTGCCTGGCCTTCATTAATTCATTTAATCCTCGTCGACACCTCGTGAGGCAGGTGCTAGTATCACCCTATTCACAAAGGACCCGAGGTGGGGAATGGTAGTGGAAGCGGCCCACAGCTTGTTGTTTGAAGACCAGCAGGATTTGCAGGAGCTTCCCAGGCGGCGCTAGTGGTAAAGAACCCATCCGCCAATGCAGGAGACATAAGAGACGTGGGCTCAGTCCCTGGGTTGGGAAGATCCCCTGGCGAAGGGAATGGCTACCCACACCAGTATTCTTGCCTGGAGCATTCCATGGACAGAGGATCCTGACCGGCTATGGTCTGTGGGGTCCACAAAGAGTCGGACAGGACTGAGTGCCTAAGCAGAGCACAGATCCACGTCCAGGATGCCCACTCGGAGCCGCTGCAGGAAGCTGCCTTGCCAGCGCAGAGCTATTTGATGGTGAGGCTACGGTTGCTGCAGACGCTTGTCTGATGTCCTCAAACACACCATGGACTCTGCCTGAGGTTCCAGTCAGGGATGTCTGTTCCATAGCCAGTTCCAACCTGAGCACGCTTACCAGCCTCGTGGCCAGCTCCCTGGATGTCAGCCCAGAAAACACAGAGCAGGAGCCCTGTCCTCTTTTCCACCTCGGCCACCCTGGGCCAAAGCGCTCCCCCTCTGCCTCTTGCTCCCCCTAAATGAGTCTCAGCGCCCCTGAATGTCTGTCTCTGCCTGCCTCCTGGCCCCTGTCTCCCACTCTCTAGTCCTGTCTCTCTCACATATACCAGCATACTCATGCATGCTGACATAAGAAAACATCCTTTATTAGGGTCAACTCAGAACAGCCCTCATCTGAGCTGACACTTACACTCCCCCATCAACACTTCGTCTTGTCCCTGGGGGCTGAGCCAAGGCAGTCCTTGCAGGCCCCAGGAAACTTCCAGATTGAAAGACTATCATTTGCCAGGTTCCTGGGAAGCAGGGCCCACTCCTGTCCTGGAAAGCCAAGGAGGTAAGTCTCAGGAGATGGCCAGTGGGCAACTGACAGTTCCCAGGAGGGAATTTCTGGCGCTTGGGATAGGATTTCTCAGGGTGGAGAGCCTGAATATAGGGTCTTCCTTGAGATGAGAGGAGTCCCTGAGTTCAGCTGAGTCTTCACTTCTCAATCAACATAAAGCTCCAAGCACCAGCTACAGGCCGGGCTCTGTGCTGGGCCATGGGGCTGGGGTGGAGAACTGGCAGACCAGGACCCTGTCCTCACCAAGCCAAAGGACATCCGGCACACAGTCAGACTAGCGAGCACATCATTAGATACTGTGTCAGAGCAGCCCTGCCAACCCAGGGCGCTGAGTTGGGAGCAGATCCAGGATGCATCCATCAGTGCCCCGGACCACTAGAATGACGACGAAAGGGCACAGCAGGAAAGTGCCCTGAGGCCCAGGAGGAGGCCAGGCCAGCCTGGGAGAGCGCCCAGTGCCTGGGAGCCCAGGGGGCCACTGCCCTCTGCCTCCCCACAGGTCCAGATCCACAGAGCACGCGGCCCCTCGCTGTGTGCAGCCTGGGCAGGGTGACACAGTCACTGTCAGTCAGGCCACCGAAACCAGAAGGACCCCCGGAGATCTTTCATTCCTATTCCCTTTTTACAGCCAGTGAAGCTGAGGCTCAGAGAGGGTAAGTGACTTTCCCAAGGAAACAGGGCGAGTGAGTGACAGGGCCAGGACCAGAGCTTGCCAACTCCCAGCCCAGTGCTTCTGTCGCATCCCAGTGCCTTTCAGTTCAGTTCAGTTCTCAGTCATGTCTGACTCTCTGTGACCCCATGAACCACAGCACGCCAGGCCTCCCTGTCCATCACCAACTCCCAGAGTCTACCTAAACCCATGTGCATTGAGTCAGTGATGCCATCTAACCATCTCATCCTCTGTCATCCCCTTCTCCTCCTGCCTTCAATCTTTCCCAGCATCAGGGTCTTTTCAAATGAGTCAGCTCTTTGCATCAGGTAGAGTTTCAGCTTCAGCTGAAGTTTCAGCTTCAGCATCAGTCCTTCCAATGAACACCCAGGACTGATCTCCTTTAGGATGGACTGGTTGGATCTCCTTGCAGTCCAAGGGACTCTCAAGAGTCTTCTCCAACACCACAGTTCAAAAGCATCAATTCTTATGTACTCAGCTTTCTTTACAGTCCAACTCTCACATCCATACATGACTACTGGAACCCTCAGACCTACATAAATGATGGTGCTGTTCAGGACAGGAGGATCTAGGGAACATCGAGATCCAGGTGGCCCACAGGGTCAGCACCTGGGCCCTCAGAGCCGGGGCCCCACTCACTGACCTCCATATTTTATTTAAGCTAGCTAAGTCACTTCAGTCGTGTCCGACTCTGTGCGACCCCATAGACGGCAGCCCACCAGGCTCCCCCGTCCCTGGGATTCTCCAGGCAAGAACACTGGAGTGGGTTGCCATTAACAAACACCTATTTGACACTTAGCTTGTGTCAGCACTGCGCAGAGCACTTCCCGATTACTGACTCGGGAAACCTCCCTAACCCTATTAGCTACGATGTCTTGTGTCCCCATTTAGTTGTTGCTGTTTAGGCGCTCAGTCATGTTCACTCTGTTGCGACCTCATGGACTGTAGCCCGCCAGGCTCCTCTGTCCATGGGGATTCTTCAGGCAAGAATACTAGAGCGGGTTGCCATGCCCTCCTCCAGGGGAATCTTCCCGAACCAGGAATGGAACCCGTGTCTTCTGAATTGGCAGGCAGATTCTTTACCACTAAGCTACCCAGGAAGCGCATCCCCATTTTACAGAGAGGTAAACGGAGCCAAAGAGATGATTAAACCTGTTTAAGGTCATCAGTAGGTACAGAGCCACGGATCGAACCCAATCTACTGTGCCCTGCACAAGGCGGTCCGTGGAACAGAGCCCTCCGGCTCTGTACCGAGAAGCCTGTTGGCTACACAGCCCAACCATATAGGCAAACATCTCACTGTTCAGACAAGCTGGCAGCGGCTTCCAGGGCTAGGACCAGGGAGGGTTAGCAGGGAGCTGGTGAATGTGCACCTCCCATTTTAAGAGAGGCGGCACCCATAGGCTCCAGGGAGGCCCCCTGGGAGGCGCAGCAGCAGCAGGATACGGCCCAGACACCCTGGCCAAGACGCGGCCCTGCAGTCGGACCACAGCACGGCTCCCTCCCTCTGTCTTCCCTCACTGCCTCCGCTGTGTTAAGCCTGGGACCTCTGGAACTGTGTTTGCAAGACCCTGTCCTGAGCCTCAGGCAGGTGGAAACCCACCCACCTTCCTTCCCCACACAGCCTCCATCTGGGGGAAATGGGGCCTTGGCGATACCTTCCTCAAAAAAAAAAAAAAAAGAGGTACCTGCCGAAGGCTATTTAATGCACTTTCCCGTCCCGGCTTCTGATGCAAAGTCCACTGGGATTTTATTCCAGGGTGGGGAGGAGAGTGACGTCACTTGGCAGAAACAGGGCACCAAGCCAAGGGAGGCGGGGCCCCAGGAATTCCAGAGCGGGTGACAGACTAAGACCACCCCCAGTCCCCACCAGCAGAGGTTCAGGCTTTTCATTCCTCGGACAATGAAGGGGCCAGGCCTGTGTCATGGGTGACGGGGGTAGTGGGAGCCGGGGCCCACACACAGAGGCCCCACTTTCTACAGAACCCTGCCCTCCTCCAACCTGGGACAGAAGAGACTGATGGCCCTGGGCTGCCCTGGGCAACTGTGGAATATCTGTACACACCCCTCCAGTCCAAGCTCTGAATTTGCTAACCCGCTTAGGGAGTTCTGGGCCTTTAACTCACTGGGTCTCAGAGCCTTGGTTTGGGTGTCTACAAGTCTCCATGCACAAAGGCCATCCCCACAGAAGAGTGGGCCAAGAGACACCTGCTGATTATTTCAATAACTACGGAATCCTTGTCGTGTGCTTGGAACTATGGGCACCGACAGAGAAGCAGCCTGCTCCTGGGCTCTGACTCGGAGGGTGGGCGGTGACCTTGGTGCTGATACTTCAAACAGGAACTGTTCTGCCATGTTCTGGCCTCTCTGGCCCTAACACCAGGGCAGAGGACACACGCTTCTACCGCTTGCTAAGGGCATGCTCCTGGCTCTTTCTGGGGGCACTTGCCTTGCTCTTGGGGGCACATGCTGCAAGTGGGGGGCCGGGGCAGCACAGAGCAAGCATCCATCCTCAGGTTCAAATCCAAAGGGAGTTCTGGACTGTAGTCTGCAGAACCCAGGGCAGGGCCCTTCCCTGTTATGGGTCTGTCTTCCATCCCTAAGAAGAGGCTGGAGATAGGGGTCCAGTAGGCCTCTGGGTCTACTCCTCCCCTTCAAAGTCAGTCCCAGGCCCCACAAGCTCCTCTCCCTAAAGGATTAGGTTCCGGCAGTGATATTTAGAAACAGCATAGACTTTGCAAACCCCCAAGATTTGAGTGTGAGTCATCTTGGGCAAGACACTTTAATGGCTATGAGCCTTGGTTTCCTAATCTGTAAAATGGGGCTATTACTGCCTGCCTCAGTGGGCCCTGTGGGAGAACGAGTGAGGTAGTGCACGTGGAATGCCTGGCACTCAATAAATAAGAGCTATCGCTATGGTTGTATTGTCATTGTTGCTGCTCTCATCTGGAGAATCCCATGGATGGAGGAGCTTGGTGGGCTACAGTCCACGGGGTCGCAAAAAGTCGGACACGACTGAGCGATTTCACTTTCACTTTCATCATCTGTCAAAGGACAGAACTGACCTGGAGTGGGTTGGTGAAGAGTAATGTAAAATGCGAAAACAGCTGTTGAAGGTCAAACAGATGAAGTGCTAACATGGTGCTTGGTTCAACTAACAGCTGATAATCACTAACGTTTATTGAGCAACAGGCTGTCATTATTCCCAACCTACAGATGGGAAAACTAAAGGCAGAAAAGAAACATGGCAAAAGCAATGGCAAAAATGGCAGCATGGCGCCCGGGTGTGCGCTCTTGAGCTGCGTGTCCTGCTCTGACTCGTGTTCCCCAAATGTCCCTGCTCTTGCTGCCGGCCTCTTCCTCGGGAGCTTCAGGCAGCAAGGTCAGTCTCCCGTTTGCTCATGGGAACTGCATCTCCCAACCACAGCGAGGGGGAAGCCCACATGCCGCAAAAGCCAGGAGTCCAAAGTCCCCCAGCAGAGCTGGTCCTCAGAACTGCGGCCGGCCAGCTTCTGCCTCCAGCCCGGGGCGTGCATGACAGTCACCTCAGCAGCATCAGCCTGGCCGTGGGTGGCTGCAGCAGCACAAGATGGCCAAAAGCCACCACTATCTTCCTTCCTGGCTCCAGTCCAACCAGCCACTCATCCGCCTGGGATTTCAGGCTTTGGGGAGGAATCCTCGACCCACTGGGCTTGTGCCAGCT
This sequence comes from Cephalophus harveyi, assembly GCA_006410635.1. NCBI lineage: Eukaryota > Metazoa > Chordata > Mammalia > Artiodactyla > Bovidae > Cephalophus > Cephalophus harveyi. Next base: position 423,472 of record SJYT01007876.1, read on the forward strand.
CCAGGGTCAGGCCATCTTGACCACTGGAGTACCTGGGAAGTGTTTGGCACAGACTTGGAGGCCAACTCTGTGACCCTGGCTGCTGCTGCTGCTAAGTCGCTTCAGTCGTGTCCGACTCTGTGCGACCCCATAGATGGCAGCCCATCAGGCTTCCCCATCCCTGGGATTCTCCAGGCAAGAACACTGGAGTGGGTTGCCATTTCCTTCTCCAATGCATGAAAGTGAAAAGTGAAAGAGAAGTCACTCAGTCATGTCTGACTCTTAGCAACCCCATGGACTGCAGCCCACCAGGCTCCTCCGTCCATGGGATTTTCCAGGCAAGAGTATTGGAGTGGGGTGTCATTGCCTTCTCTGGACCTTGGCTGCTAACATCGTTAATCCCCGGATTCCCCCAAGTTAAGCGCTTGCTTGGACTGTTAGGCCTAAAGCCAAATTACCAAAACAGAGGGTCAGCAGTTGAAAGACTGCCCTGAAATGCTGGCTTTGCTGCTGTTTAATGCAAGATCTGGGGCAAGGCCAGTGCCCTCTTTGGGCCTCAATTTCCCTGTCTCTAAAATGGGTACAGGGGTTGAATGAAATCAGATCTACCCAGCATGCAGTCTGTAGAATGCACTGGTCCATGAGCGGCTTGTTACTGGTTTATAATAAGATAAGCAACAAAGTCAACAGTGTTTGGAAACTTCTGTAGCAACTTGACATGGCTGTGACATCCAAGTACAAGACCGTGGACTGGTTGGATTGAAGAGGTACAAAGCCGGGTTCGGCGCTGTCAAACCGGCAGGAGAGATCCTACTCAGTGTACGTTTTAACTAAGTATAAGGCTCTTCACCGCAGGTGATTTAAGAAGCCCTGGTGAAAATGATGCTGTTTCTATGAGAACTCACTAACTAGGCCTCTATAACAGCACTCACACCTGCAGGGGACTCACCATCCTGTCACCTGAGCAGTTTCCTCTCTGGGGCTTCCAGCTCAGAGAATGGAACCACCAATCGCCTATTTGCCTATACCAGATGCATGGGCGTCATCCTTTTCCCAAACTCTCTCTCCACCCAGCAAATCCCCACATCTCGCAGATCCCGCCTCCTCCGCACCATGCGGAGCTCTCATCTCTCCTCATCCCCGCTGCCTACCAGCACCTCTTCCCAAGGTGAGGGCAACAGACTCCTCACTGCTCCCAGCCTCTCACCTTGCCATCGTCCACACCATTCTCCGCAACAAGGCTGCAAGCTTTCCATGACACACGTCGAACACACAGCTTCCAGTGCCCTAGGATAAAACTCAGATCCCCTACACAGCCTCTCAGGCTCCTCCAGCCTCATCCTCATCTCTAGCTCCATTCCCCTCCCTCACACTTTCAGGCACGCTGGTCTGCCTTACGGTCCTCCCCCAGAATGATCTTGCCTCCACCTCCCTCCTGCCGCTTGCCTCCTGTTCCTGACTACCCGCGCTGGGCCTTTTGCTATAAATGTCATCTTCTCCTTACATATTTTTCATACTTGGTTGGTGTCTGTCTTTCCCCCAGTTGTCCTCCACTACATCAGACTATGAACTAGCTCTAAGGATATGAGGACTCTGTTGGCTGATGAACCATAAAGTAAAGGACATCTGGGACTCTGCCTGGCCAGTTTCCAACTGCCCTTTTTTACCACCTGAGAAACTACCTGCCCTTCCCTCTCAAAACAAGTGATTCACATGAAACTGACCCACCTCTCACTCCAGGGATGGCCATGTGACTCAGCCCTTGGTCAAGCACTTTATCCCACCCTATTGTCTTCAGCAACTGGGATAGGCACATGATCCAGCTTGAACCGCTAACACTCAGACCCAGGAATACTGTTGAAATGATTGAGGGCATCACACTGTAAGGCCATCACCCTGGTACTTCTGGCAACTATCTGCCCTCACTAAGGGAGTGAGCCAATATATAAACAGGTAGAGCCCAGAGACAGAGCGAAGAACGCCAGTTCTGGTGATACTGCTCACGGTCCTGAATCCAGCTATGCCTGAAGGCTACCCTCCTAAATCCAGTAAATTCCATTTCCGGGCTGAAGCTAATTTGAGTTGGGTTCTTGTCACTGGCAACTGGAAGATTCTCGACTAACGTGTGCTGAGTCACCAGTATTTACCACAGTGTCTGACATACAGTAGCTACTCTGAAATTATTTTTCATTCATGCAGTCATTCAACAAACACTCAGCAGTGAAACCGTGACCTGGCTTGCCCTATCGGAAGGGTCATCTTGGCTGCCGTTTAGAGAGGTGACTAAAGGGAGAGGAATGGGAACTGGAAGATCCCCTACTACCATGCAGGGGTTCCAGGGACAGAGATGAGACCTAAACAGCGTGGCTGAACAGGAGGAAGGGTGCGGACAGGAAGAGTCTCAGTTCTGAATTCACTGGAGAACCTCTGGTGATCTTGGCTCCTCTCTGGTGCTCAGTTCCCCGGTCTCTTTCAACTCCGTCATTCTAGCATCCCTATGCTATCTCCCACTGCCTATAGAGTCCCTCTCTGTTAACACTCAAATTTTCACTGAAGGCTGTTGAGGTCAGCGTCAGGGGCGAGTCCAGAGACTGGTTTTGACAGAGAGCGAATACAGCGTAGTAGCTAAGAACACAGGTTCTGGAGCCAGATGCCTAGGTTTGGATCATGGTCTACACCTCCCAGCTGTGAGACCGTGTATACAGTCTATTTAACCTCTCTGTTCCTTTGTTTATTCATCTGTAAAATGGAAATAATAACAAGAGTGTTAAGCAGATTAATATTAATAGCAGAAGGAAAGCATATCTGATAACTATTAGGTGGTATTATTATTGTTTGCAATAAGAAATCCAAGAAGAGAAAATTTTAAAACGTAGAAAATACAGACTTCCCTGGTGTTCCAGGGGCTGCTAATGCAGGGGGCCTGGGTTCAATCCCTGGTCGGGGAACTAGACCCACATACTGCAACTAAGAGTTCTCACGCAACAACTGAAAGATCCTGCGTGTCGCAACTGAGACCAGACGCAGACAAATAAATATCAATAAATAAAATAAGCAAATATGTTTTTAAAAACATAGAAAATATTCCAAAAATTAGTAGACAATTTCCCTGAACTAAAGACTTGGGCCTTTCGGCTGAAAGGACTTACCTAGTGAGTACCAGGAAAAATTACCTAAAAGAGGACAAACAGCTAGAAATAATCCGATGAAGTTTCTAAATTCCAAAGAGCAGAAAGGGAAATCCTGCTGCTTCCATAACGAGACCTCAGAGATTCCAGGGAGTGCTGCACTGCTTACAACACCAAATTCAGGGGCAATAGAGCCCTTCTCTCAGGTTCTAGGGAAAGACTGTTACAGAATTCGCTACTCAGGAAAAGATGACTCAAACATGAGGGCAAATATTTTCAGACTTAACAAAGACTAAGAAGGTATGCCACCCACAGATCTTTTCTGAAGAATTTATCCAAGAAAGCTCTCCAGACCAAAGGTAAGGTGAAGTCGTTCAGTCGTGTTCGACTCTTTGCAACCCCGTGGACTGTAGCCTACCAGGCTCCTCCGTCCAAGGGGTTCTCCAGGCAAGAATACTGGAATGGGTTGCCATTTCCTTTTCCAGGGGATCTTCCCGACCCAGGGATTGAACCCAGGTCTCCCGCATTGGAGGCAGACACTTTAACCTCTGAGCCACCAGGGAAGCCCTCCAGACCAAAATGAATCAAAATCCAGAAGTCAAGAATAAGCTGCTGTCGGATACAAGAGACGAGCAAGCAATGAAGCCAGAAGCATTTAGACATTTAACTACGTATAATGTAACTGAGAAGTTAAATGCAATCTTAAGTAGATGATTTCTAAAATGTAATAGAACAAATGTTTAAGAATAGTAACAATCAGAAAGTACAATTTCAGGCGATTTTAGCAATACTTAGGAGTCATGGAGAAGAAAAGCAAAGAGAAGTATGGGTCAGCTGACATGGGTTGTAGGACATGAGGGTACACTCTGGTAGATCTGATGTCATTCTCGATAGTAAAACATGTTTGTGAAAAAGATTTGGGTAAAATTACCCAAGGAGCCTGGCATGCTCAGTCCATGGGGTCACAAAGAGTCGGTCATGACTGAGTGACTAATGCAACAACATATAACTTCCAAGGAAATTTAACAGAAGAATAATGAGAGGTTGAAAAGTGAAAGCGTTAGTCACTCAGGCATGTCCAACTCTTTGGAGCCCCATGGACTGAAGCTTTCCAGGCTCTTCTGTCCATGGAATTCTCCAGGCAAAAATACTGGAGTGGGTAGCCATTCCCTTCTCCAGGGGATCTTCCTGACCCAAGAATTGAACGTGGAAATGGCAACCCACTCCAGTACTCTTGCCTAGAAAATTCCATGGATGGAGGAGCCTGGTGGGCTACAGTCCATGGGGTCATAAAGAGTCGGACACGACTGAGTGACTTCATGAAGACTTCCTGCATTGCAGGGAGATTCTTTACCACCTGAGTCACCAGGAAAGCCCAATGAGATGTTAGCCTTGGATATTTAATACTACTAAAACATATTATGAAGCTACAGTGATGAAGTTTCAATCTGTTGTAGGAATAGATAGATTAATGAGGGAAACAAGAATTTAGAAATCAACCCACTAATGTGTGGACATTTGGTCTATGATAAGTGAATAAAGGAAGAATAACTTAAAAAATAGGTTTGAAAAAACCGGTCAACTCGTGGGGAAAAAAATTAATAAGAGTTCCATCTGACACCATGTACTAGATTAAGTACAAATGAATTAAAATATGAAGATGAGACGTAAAAGGTTAAAAGTACTTGAAAAAGATATAGGAGAATATTCGTTATAATTTTGGAGAGGAAAGGCCTCAGCAAGCACAGCCCCCTATGATCAAAAAACAGAGTTGACTACAAAAATACTTGATTATTTAAAAATGTTAACTTCTGAATGACAAAAAAGAGTATAAATAAAGTTAAAAGACAAATGATAAACTGGAAAAAATATTTGTAACCTACATAATAAGCACATGGTTAATATTCTAATATCATAAATAAAACAACTGCCCAGTATAAAACTGGGCAAATTATATTAACTGATGGGCCAAAGAAGAAGAAATATGAAAGACAAATAAATATAAAGAGAAGCCCAACCTCACTAATAATCAAATAATTGCAAATTAAAATGGTGGTAAAGAATCCGCCTGCCAATGTAGGAGACGTAAGAGATGCGGGTTCGACTGAGCCTGGTGGGCTACAGTCCAAGGGGCTGCAGAGTTAGACACAACTGAAGCGACTTAGCATACGAAATAAAATATAAATTTTCCCCTCTCACACCAACAAAGAATTAAAAAGCAGGGACATCCAGTATTACGTTGGGTGTAGGAAAAGTCACTGTCATTCCCTATTAGGTAAACTGTACTACGGATGCACTTAAGCTCCCTGTGTCTTTGTTTTCTCATCTATCAAAGTGAAGGTGTTAGTTGCTCAGTGGGAATAACGACAATAATGGTGGGGAGATCACACATTTAAACAGAAGAAAAGCATCTGTAGAGCGCTCTGGGAGTGTGCTTTTCTCTACCCTACAGAAAAGTGCAGTAAGATGTAATGAACAGGACATTCTCAGACTGTTTACTGCAGCAACGCTCATAATGTCAAAACATCGGAAACAACCTGATCACACATCAATACGGGAGCAATTAAATAAGTTATGCTCTATTGGCTACAAAAAAGAAAGGAGAACTCTAATACTGATGTGAAAGATTTATGCTTTCCAAGTGGTGCTAGTGGTAAAGAACCCACCTGCTAATGCAGGAGACACAATGAGACTTGGGTTCGATCCCTGGGTGGGGAAGATCCCCTGGAGGAGGATATGGCAACCCACTCCAGTATTCTTGCCTGGAGAATCCCATGGACGGAGGAGCCTGGCAGGCTACAGTCCATGGGGTCGCAAAAGAGTCAGACATGACTGAAGCCATTCAGCATGTACACACATTAAGCTTTAAAAAATGAGTTACAGAAACTTTTGTATGATACCATCTAGCAAAAATAAAATAGCATATGTCTACATATGTGTATGAAAAATATTTGGAGGAACACAGCAAACCTGTAGCAGTAGCTATCAATTGGGAGATTTTCTTTATTTTACTCAGCTCAGTAATGTTTAGGATTTATCTGTACTAAGTATTATACAAGTATATCATCAGGGAACATATATAAACATTCCCATTTGTAATATATAAATAAATACATAATTTCAATTTCATCAAATAAGTTTAACAACAAATGTACAAAACCAACATGGAAATTTTTTTTCCCAAAACTTTTCTTTTGAAACTTTAAAAGAAGATTTGCATAAACAAAGAGCCGTAATCTGATTCTTAGATGGGAAAATAGTGTTTTACAGACTTCAATACCCCCCTTTTGATAGTTTTTTTCCCTGATGTGACTTTTTAAATTTTTTTATTAAAATAGAATTGATTTAAATGGTGTGCTAGTTTGAGGTGTACAGCAAAGTGATTCAGTTTTATATGTGTGAGTGTGTGTATATGTGTATATATATATATACTTTTTTAGACTCTTTCCATTTGAGGTTATTATAAGATATTAAGTAAGGCATTATATAGTAGGTCCTTGCTGGCTATCTATTTTATATATTTTAGTATTTTAAAATATATTTTAATATGTGTATATGTGTATTTAATGTGTGTATATTTTACTCCTAAATTTGATGTGTATTTTAAAATATAATTACAATGAAATCTCAAGGAGATTTTCGGGGAGACACAGGGAGGGGGTGGGGACTGAACAAAATTACACTGAATTTCATTTGAAAGGATAAATATGTGACAAAAGGATTTTTTAAAGAAGAGCAATGAGAGGATACTTATCCTAACATAATGTACAAGCATTGCAGCAAACCACTGCTTGGAAAAAATGAAAAATGTTCCTGCTCATACTATATACCAAAGTAAATTCCAAGTAGACTAAGTACTAAAAGTTGAAAAATAAACTGTAAATTTCAAATGTGGGGGGAAGTGAATGTTGTATAATCCTGAGCCTGAGATGGATACCACAGAACTAAAGGCAAAAAAGTTTTTTTAATTTATGTATATAATATTAGTCATCAGAAAAACACAATACAAAACCACTATGAGATACAATTTCACACCCACTAGGATGGCTATGATTTAAAAAACAGGAAAATAAGAAATGTTAGAGAAGATGTGGAGAAATCCTTCTGTGCTGATGGTGGGAAGGCAAACTCATGAAGCCACTTCCGAAAAGTCTAGCAGTTCCTCAGAGTTAAACACAGAGTCACCATCTGATCCAGGGACTCCACTCCAAGGTACACAGGTGAAATAAATGAAAAGACACATCCACACAAAAACTTCTGCACAACCACTTATGGCAGCATTATTCATAATAGCCCAAAGGTGGAAATAATCCAACTGTTCATCAACAGACGACTGAATAAATGAAACGTGGTATGGCCATATAACAGAATGTTATTCCATCATTAAGAGGAGTAAAGTCCTGATACACGCTACAACATGGGTAAAACTTCATGCTTGAAAACCTCATGCTACATGAAGAAAGCCAGTCACAAAAGACCTAATATTACATGATCCCATTTATAGGAAATGTCCAAAATGAATCTGCTGCTGCTGCTGCTAAGTCGCTTCTGTCGTGTCCAACTCTGTGCGACCCCGGAGACAGAAGGCAGACAGGCGGTTGCAGAGGGATGGGGGAGATGGGGGAATGGGTGGGGGACAACCAAAGGGTATGGTTTCTTTTGGAAATAATGAAAATGTCCTAAAGTTGACTGTGGTGGTGGTTGCTCCAGTCTATGACTATCCAAAAAGACCATAGAGTTGCACACTTCAAATGGATGAATTGTATGATATGTGAATAATACCTCAATAAAACTGGTACAAAGCAGTTTACAGACATGGCGACTATGTTTTAAAATGATAAATAATAAAAGGATAACATACAAATATCCTCCTTATATAAAGAGCTCTTGTGAGTTAATAAACTATAAACAGCCCAACAGAAAAATGGGCAAAAGATTTGAACAAGCCACTCACAAAAGAGGCAGTGTAAATAACTTAAAAGGCATACAAATATTCAATATCTCTAGTAGTCAAAGAAAGGAACGTACTAAGAAATGTAAAAAGGCACATTGTTGGTGAGTGCGTGGGGAGAATGGTCTCCTACCCAGACTATCTCAATTTGCTTGGGTTTCCCAGGAAGCTAGAATATCCATGTTAAAAAAGAACAGTCTAGAGTTAAGCAGGATTAATTGCTCAATCTGAAGTGGGATTATTAAAATCAGTACATTCATTCTGGAGAGTCATTTGGCAATAGGTATCAAGAAACTTCTTTACAGATATATATCCTGTCTCCTGGAAATTCTACTACCAGGAGTTTATTCTAACAAAACGTTCATTCATCAACAAGTATTTGTAGGGGGTCAGACACGTACACTGAATACTGAGGCTAAATCTATAGATTTTCATCTCAGGTTTTTATAACAATGAAATATTCAGTTCAGTTCAGTTGTTCAGTCGTGTCCGACTCTTTGGGACCCCATCAATTGTAGCACGCCAGGCCTCCCTGTCCGTCACCTACTGGCAACAAGCTAAACTATGTAGACCTAATGGAGATTTTTAAAAAACAAAACCTGTTTCATCTACACAGTGAAATACTGTGTAGGCACTAAAAATGATGTTGTAGAAGAACATTTATTGATGTTACACTGCTAAATGGGAAAAAAACAAGTCAGAAAATTGTGTGCATTAGCAATGCTAATTTGCAAATAAGGTATATGTGTGTATAAACAAATGCCCGACAGCATGCATACACTCTAAAATGTTAGCAATGGTTATCTTTGGGTGTTGGGATTAAGGGTGAAAACTTCATTTCCTTCTCCTAGTTCAACTGTATTAAATATTTTCTTCATAGTAAACATGAACTACTTTTGCAACAATACAACAAAAGTCGACTGCATTTAACAAAAATCCCCACACTTGCCGTGCCCCCATGGATGAAGGACCCAAGGAAGGGGGTTGCAGAGTCAAGCACACGTTTACACTTGATCTAGCAACGACAGCTACCGTTACTAAGTACAGTTGTCCCTCAGTATCCATGGTACCCCAGCTGATACCAAAACCCAGGAATGCAAGTCCCTTATACAAAATGGCATAGTATCAATATTTGCATAGAACCGACACATATCCTGGTGGCTCAGACGGTAAAGCGTCTGTCTACAATGCAGGAGACCTGGGTTCCATCCCTGGGTCGGGAAGATCCGCTGGAGAAGGAAATGGCAATCCACTCCAGTACTATTGCTTGGAAAACCCCATGGACAGAGGAGCCTGGTAGGCTACAGTCCATGGGGTCGCAAAGAGTTGGACACGACTAAATGACTTCATTTTCACTTTACACATATCCTCCCACATACTTTAAATCATCTCTAGATTACTTAAAATACTAAGTGATTAGGTGAAACTCATTCAGTTGTGTATGACTTTTTGTGACCCCATGTACTGTAGCCCCTGTAAATGCCATGTAAAACATTTTAAATGCAATAGAAATATTGTGTAAATGGGACTTCCCAGGTGGTGCTAGTGATTAAAAAAAAAAAAAAAACCTGCCTGCCAATGCAGAAGACATAAGAGATGCAGGTTCGATCCCTGGGTAGGGAAGATTCCCTGGAGAAGAGCATGGCAACCCACTGAAGAGGAAGTATTCTTGCCTGGAGAATCCCATCGACAGAGGAGCCTGGTGGGCTACAGTCCATAGGGCCACAAAGTCGGACACAACTGAAGTGACTTAGCACACACACATACTATGTAAATAGTTGCCAGCTCAGCAAATTCAACTTTTGCTTTTTGGAAATTTTTTCTGGAATTTATTTATTTATTTATTTATTTCTATCTGGGGTTGGTTAAGTCTATGGAAGCAGAACCCACGGGTATGGATGGCTGAGCATACCTATTACACTCCAGGCACTTTGCACAGACCATTCCCCCTAGTCCTCAGGAGAACCGGTGAGAGAGATGTCCTCTCATTTGACAGAGGCTGGGTGACCTGCCAGCAATTCCACAGCTGGTGAGAAGCAGAGCTGGGATCTGAACCCTGGCCTGCCCACTCCTCAGTCAGACCCCGCCCTCACCTTAGCTGCTCCTGTAGGTTCCTGGGGTGGGCAGAGGAAGGTCCCAAGCAACCAGGCCCTGTGTCCTGCCGGCTGGCTCTATGCAGGCCCTCCCTCCCTGCAGATAGCCTAGCGGGCAACACAAGGACAGGTCAGCAAGGGCGGGGACCGCAGCACAGGGAGGGCGTGGCGCTGGCGGGCCAGTTGGCTGAGGTCAGGGCTCAGGGCAGACCGACTGGGGACTCCTCGCCTGCTGGGCGACAATCAGGAAGCCTGACCATATCCGGCCCCAGGAGTTCCCAGGCCCTGCGTGCTCCCAAAGGCAGGGAGAGAAAACCTTGCCTGGCCTGCTACCACCCTGGTAAACGCAGCAGGAAAATAGCTTGCCATCTGTGACCGTCTCCCTGGACCCCGGACAGCTGGCCAGTCCTTTGCCCACTTCCAGGCCTCTTCTTCTGTGTGAGGAGGGGCTGTGAGATCTGATGGCCCCAGGACCCTCCCAGGTCTAAATGCTTTGAATCCGTGGCACGCTTCCTTGCAGGGGGCCCAGCAGGAAGAGGAAGGGGGTAAGGCGTCCCACCCAGGTCCCGAAGGAGCCCCCTCCCCTTCCCCTCAACTCCGTTCCCACTGCTATTTTTAGAACGGGGAACATCTCAGCCAGTCCCGTCCTGCCCAGAGCTCCAGGTAAAACACAGCTGCCTCATTCATTCCACTCCAGCCAGAACGCGGTGGGGGGAATTTACAAACAAGCCAGTCGACTAGACAACCTCTCCCCAAGCCATTAGCCAGGCCACTTCTATTTCCATTACAACCCAAAGCGGTGACTTACTTTTCCTAAGACAACACAGCTGAGGGAGATGAAGAGCATCTCTAAGACAGTCTGTGCCCCTCCCTGTCCCCAACCTGTCAGGCTCCTGAAAGTCCCCAGAGAGGAGTGCTGGGGGGAGGGTCCTAGTTCTAGCCCCAACTGCATGACGCTGGCTGGGAGTTCTTACCCCTCTCTTGTCTTGGTTTCTACAAATCAGCTTGCTAATCGATGAACCCCACTGTGGAAGAGGGTAGCCTTTTCGGTTCTACACTCAAAGATTCTGTACTTCTATCAAAATTCTAGTCATTCATGAAATAAATATTGCATTCTCTATTGTTGGGTGTGTGTGGAACTGTATATCATAAAGTTCATCTGAGAGTTGACGGTGGGTCTCGGAAAGTATTTTCCCATTGAAAATTGTGTTATAAATGGTGGTCAGCTTCCTATGCTAGCCTACTGAACCCTTAATGTTCTCCCACAAGGAGGAATAGCAGAAACCTATACTGTGATAGAATTTAACCAAAATGGAAAACCACTAACATTTAAAAGACACTGAGAAAATTTACCCTAAGTAGTGTTTGAGCAAAAGAAAGTGAAAGTGAAGTCGCTCAGTCGTGTCCCACTCTTTGCGGCGACCCCGTGGACTGTAGCCCACCAGGCTCCTCCATCCGTGGGATTCTCCAGACAAGAATACTGGAGTGGTTGTCATTTCCTTCTCCAAAAGAAGGAGCAAAAGAAGGTACACATTAAAGGCAGTGAGTTAGTGGCAACTTCTGGGGAAGTCTAAAGGAGACTTCTGACCACACTAGAAGCTGCAGGCATTGCACACCAATTCTTACAACTTTCACTGAAACTTAGCTGCATGCCATCGACCAGGAGTTAGAGAGATTAAAAAACATATGTGTATCCTTATATACATGAAATTAAAACAAGAGTCCAGTGAGCAGGAAAAAAGAAGGAATGGGAGAAGATTCTGGGCTTGAAAGCTATCGTGCTGTCTTCCCAGGAGTAAGCCAGGAAGGGGGCACCTTTGGTTGGGAGGAAGCAGGGTTGTGCTTATAATTTGAGTTCTGAGATGAGGACCTCTTCCTGTACAAGATCCACTGATATATTTATTTGACTCAAGTACATGATGAATATTAACCATGTACAACACTTGCAATATGGGCATTCAGGTGGTTCAGCGGTAAAGAATCCACCTGCCAAGTGGGTCAGGAAGATCCCCTGGAGAAGGAAATGGCATCTCACTGCAGTATTCTTACATGGAGAATCCCATGGACAGGGGAGCCTGGCAGGTTACAGTCTATGGGGTTGCAAAAGAGCTGGACAAGACTTAGCAACCAAACAACACTTGCATATATTCACACACACTTGTTTCAATATGAAGACCAAAATGTCTGATTCCTTTTTTCTTTTAACCTCTTGTTTAAAAAGCCCTGGGGCTTTGGAGATGATTCCTGGAGATCACCTAAATTCAATACCCTCATTTCTCTTGGTAAAGAAACAAATGATCAGAGAGGTGAAGTAATTTGCCCAAAGTCACACAGCGAGTTACAAGCAAAATCAGGATTTGAACCAAGATCTTCAGAATCAGTTTTCTCTGAGGGCAAGGAGCTCAGTGAGAGGGGGCTGCACAAACCCAGGAGAAAGAACCGGTGCGGTTTCCATCAGGTCTCCTTCCCTGATGAGTCAGTATGGATACGAGGCATTCACAGCCCTGAAGTGAATCTGGCCAGACTAGATTGCTTAAGACCAAGTGTGGATCCAGGCTCTTGTCTTACAGAACTGAAGTGCAATGGAAAACGCTTTGAGCCAAGAAAGTCAGCAGACCGGAGTCAAGTCCTAGCTCTGCCTGCCACTACTTTGTCCCACGAACCTGGCCAGGTCACTTCCCCTTTTTGAGCCACAGTTTCCTCATCTAGATTCTAGAATGTGACAGGCTTGAACCGTAATCCAATTCTACAACATCTAGTGAGTACCTACCAAGGATCAGGCTTAACAGAGTCAGAAACAAATAAACTATGACCCCCCCACTACAGACCATATGCAAGTTTATTTAAATAAATTAACCCCGCACAGAGAGCTAATTTATAAGTATAAAAATAGATGGTTTGTCAACCAAATGCAATCACCACACAGAAGCACACACACCATCGGGCCTTTGGAAGATTAAGGCAACATTAATATCTCAATTTTATGAGAATACTTATGATAGTCAGATGTTATTAAAATATCTCAAAATATGCAGAGCCCACGAATTGCTGACCTCTAGAAGGAGGGGAGAGGAGCGCAGTGAGGGTGACAAGGGAGAGGCCGTAAGAGAGGCCGGCACCCTGCCTGGGCGAAGGGTGGGTGTGGATGTCTGGCTCCCACGAAGCCCATGGTCTTGCAGGTGAGACACAGCTGCCTGACACACTGTGCTAAAGATGAACAAAATACTATGGAGCACAGACGGGGAAGTGGGGACTTCTGAGGCAAGCCAGGGAGCCCTGAAGCCTGAGGACTGTATGTGGCCGGAACAGCAGAGGAGGGCAGGCAACATCAGGCAGGAGAAACAGCCTCAAGCGGAACATGCGTGGGGAATTTAGAGAAGGGGAATAATTCAAAATGGCTGGGCTGTGGGCTCAAAGCAGGAGGGCAGAGCAACCAGGGAGAGAGCCGGGGTGGGACCATGGCCTCGCAGGATCGTCTTGAAGCAGGGAGTTGAACTGCTCAGCCTCCCCAGCTTTGATGGTCTGTGGCTGCTGGAAAGTAGTAGAACAGAGCCATCCAGAGTCAATGCTCTGGGGCTGGGCCCCCCAGGTTCCAACCCTAGCCACCCACCGGCTGTGTGACCTTGGGCAAGTTTCTCCTCAAAGACTCAGCATCCTTATCTACCAGCTGGGTATAGTGAGAGTAAATGTGTAAAGATGACAAAGAACCTCAAGAGGCTGTAGTGAGGATTAAGAGAGAATATGTAGGTGAAGAGCTTGGCATTGCTCCAGGCTCACAGTCTTAAGCGCTCACTTATAAAGTACTTACTGTTATTATTATTCTACCCTTAAACTGAGGATCTGGGAACAATTTGGAGGATGGTGGCCCTATTCAGAGAAAGGCTTGAAGAAAGATAAGGTCAAGGCAGAGGGTAACGTTGTGCAATCATCTTTAAGAATAACAACAAAAAAAGACAGCAAGATGGCTGAGGCCAAGAGGAAGGTGGGGAAGAGGATGATCTTTCTACACCCAGATGGGCCACAACAAGGGGAGGCAGGAAAGCTGGAGAGACTGGAAAACAATTTTGGTGGGGGAGTGGGAGCTGTGGGGGTGGGGCGTGGAGAATATCTGAAATCGAGTCCATTTGACTCCCAGTTACTCAGTACTGGGCCTTCCCTGGTGGCTTGGCAGGAAAGAACCCTCCTGCAATGCAGGAGACGCGGGTTCGATCCCTGGGTTGGGAAGCTCGCCTAGGAGGAGGGTACAGCAACCCACTCTAGTATTCTTGCCGGGAGAATCCCATGGACAGAGGAGCCTGGTGGGGCTACAGTCCACAGGGTTGCAAAGAGTCAGACACGACTGAAGCGGCGGAGCGCACACGCACGTACTTAGTGTTGAGATTTGCAGTCAGTCAACTAGCAAAATCTGGGCCCAAAACCTGGAGCAGGCTCTCACCTCATCCTTAACCAGGCAGAGGTCAAAGGGCTGAACCTATCCCTTTCTGCTTTCAGCCACTGTTCTGTCAAGACCAGGTACCCCAAGACTCTGTTGTTGGTACTCTTGAATGCCAGACTGAAAAAGGAGGTAACCCGACCGTCCCAGTGCTGCCGAGTGTCTGTCTTCTAGAGTTCCTCCTTGTCTTTCACAACAGATTTTTCAAATCTTCTATAACCCTACTCATCTTGTCAGCCTGGACCACCCCTGGGCCATATGAACTCGAAGTTTATTCTCTAGTGTGTAGAGAATAAGACATCTCATTTTATTAGTCCTCAAGGACTCCATCTAGAGCTTAAGGGGCCACAACTTCTACACAACTTCTATCTTCCCTCCTGGCTCTTCCTGAAGGCAATAATTGATTTCTCTTACTTCCACCCCTTAAAAGGCAAACCGTTATATCTGAAAAGAGCAATGGATTAGGTTGAAATGCCTTGGCTGGAGGACTAGCTCAGCCTCAGGACTAGCCACAGCTGGGAAGTTGTGTGACCTTGGATGAATCACTTAACTTCTCTGAGTCTTAGTCCCTTGCATCCATAAAACAGGGCTGCTGGGAGGCCTAGGGGAGATAATGCCTGGGGATCCCAGTTGACATCTCTGATGCCCATATTCTTGCTGTAGGGGCTTACCCACGTTGTGAAATTGCCTGTGCCTTCAATTTGCAGAATGCTCTAGGTGCTGTGTATGAGAAATACAGGCTTTGGTGGCAGAATTTATGAAAAAGAATTTAAAATAAAGAATAATTTTTTAAAAAGCCATACATAAATAAATGTCTTCATTATTTCCAACAGGTCCCAATTCCCAAACTGCCAAAGGACCCAGGCAGCAGAGACTGGGAGTTTCAACAGACCCAGAACAAGAGACTACAAAGAAAACAAGAAAATGGGATCAAAGGATGTGCAGGGGGTGGGGTGGGGAATTTAAAGAGTCACTTTGTATTCAAATCGCACAGATGGCCTTTTCAACAATAAATGGTTGTGCTCCCGTGCTCCCAGCTCTTAGGTCCCCAGACACACAGCAAGACAATTGGGCCATCAGGAAAGAGACCATTGTGTGAGCTTCTTAGAGTGATTTGTGTGGAGGGAGGGGCTCGGCCATGTTTCCCGTGATTATGGCTCTCGAAGGCAATTTCGATGCATTCATCATCCTGGACGGCTGGGGATGGACCGGGCTGCTGAGAAGCAATGGCCACCCGGTCGTATTTCATCTTCTCGAGCCCGTCGAGCCAAATTAATTGTCTCATCGATTTGAAAGGCAGAGCAGCAACGGCGCTGTGGCACACCACAGTCAGCGGGAAGACAGGGCCCTCCAGGCTGATGGCTGCGTCCCCAGCAGCAGCTTGCTGGGACAAGCGGAGGAAAGCGCCATCCCCAGGGCCAGGGGCCGCATTTAGTCTCTGTTGCCCTGCCACCAGAGCTCCCAGCCTCTGCACCTGTGTGGTGGGCAGAGGTAGGTCCCCAGGTCCAGAAGAGAAAAGCTGGCTGCCTTTCCAGACAGGCGATTCTCCTGGGCCTCACTCTCCCCTTAATGTCATTTTGTAAGGGAATCAAATGAAAACATGATGCGGCTTGCTGTCTGTGCAGACCCAGCTGTTTCGCCTCCCAGAATTAACCCTGCAGGCGGAGTCTCAGCTGATAGACACTGCTTATCCCACTCTGGCGGCTATTCCCCTGCTGGGTGGGGCACCGGGCTGATCCCCTGTTAGATTACTGCTACCACATGTCTGATCTTTCCTAGGCTGGGAGGAAGGGCCATCTGTGGAAGGCTAAGGGAAGAATTCTCTACTGGGCCACCCTTCTTGAGGTTCAGGTAGCTGAAGCAGCTGAGCAAATTCAGCAGGGCACAAGACTCTTCTCTAGAACACAGAGAGGATCTTGCAGGACACAACGCTGAGTGTTCAAGGGGACTTCCCTAAACTGAAGCCCAGCCTCTCTGACCTCCTTTCTAGGCAAAAGGCCCTGCTCCTACACATGCCCTTTGTTTGTGAGTTTTGTCTGGACAGAAGGATGTGAAAGCTGCCCCACACTGGTCTCTCACCGCTATCCCCTGATAGGTCACCAATCAGCCTCACAGCTGGACGGGTCTCCCCTAGCGGTGCTAAACCACACTTAGCCCTGGTCCCTGAGTCTCGGGAGCTCCGCGGAAAGCAAACCCAGTCAGCTTCCCAGGGGCTGAATTCCAGTTTCCTATCAGCCCATTCAGCACCGGATGGGCGGACAGCACAGGCCACCGCTGCTGAGGCCTGGAGAAGCCCCACTACTCCCAGCTCCCGGGGACATTCTCAGTACTCGGCCCTGGTCCCTACCCAGGCTTCACTAGGAGCAAGCTCTGTGAGGATGGCCTCGCCCTGACTTGCATCCCCTGAAAGTCAGACATGATGGAGGGTGAGAAAGGTGGAGGACGGAGACTCTTATCAGAGCCTTTGCTACCCCCAGGGTCTGGACACGCACATAATGACCTTCCCAGCGCCCCTCCAGGACAGGTCGCCATTGCCCCTCATCTGGAGGACTTAAGGAACTCCCCAACTTGGGTTCTACCATCTTCTAGAAATGGTCCCCAAGACCCTGTGACTCCCTTTCTCAAAAGCTTTCAATGGCTTCCCACTGTGCCCAGACCTGAACTCTCAGTACAACACGAACCACCACAGCCCCGAAACACCTGGTCCCTACCCAGTGGTCTTTCCTCCTCACTAAACTCAAGCTCCAGCGGCCTGGCCTCCACCCCTCCAGCCCGCCGCACCTCTACCAGGCACTCTTCACAAGCTGCTCCGGCCTGCCGGGAACATTCCTTCCAGAGTCCCTGGCTGGCTAACTCCTTTCTGGCCTGCAGGTCATGGCATCAAGGTCAGGCTTGTCCCCTGCCCCTCCCCCACCCCTACAGCCATCTACACAACATTCTCTCGAAAGAATCCTTTTTTTCCCTTCATAGATTATCTCAGTTCGTAACCACGTGTGCGAGTGTGTGTGTGTGTTAACCTTTACATAACGCAGAGCTTCTTAGAGTGATTTGTGTGGAGGGAGGGGCTCGGCCATGTTTCCCGTGATTATGGCTCTCGAAGGCAATTTCGATGCATTCATCATCCTGGACGGCTGGGGATGGACCGGGCTGCTGAGAAGCAATGGCCACCCGGTCGTATTTCATCTTCTCGAGCCCGTCGAGCCAAATTAATTGTCTCATCGATTTGAAAGGCAGAGCAGCAACGGCGCTGTGGCGCACCACAGTCAGCGGGAAGACAGGGCCCTCCAGGAGCTGATGGCTGCGTCCCCAGCAGCAGCTTGCTGGGACAAGCGGAGGAAAGCGCCATCCCCAGGGCCAGGGGCCGCATTTAGTCTCTGTTGCCCTGCCACCAGAGCTCCCAGCCTCTGCACCTGTGTGGTGGGCAGAGGTAGGTCCCCAGGTCCAGAAGAGAAAAGCTGGCTGCCTTTCCAGACAGGCGATTCTCCTGGGCCTCACTCTCCCCTTAATGTCATTTTGTAAGGGAATCAAATGAAAACATGATGCGGCTTGCTGTCTGTGCAGACCCAGCTGTTTCGCCTCCCAGAATTAACCCTGCAGGCGGAGTCTCAGCTGATAGACACTGCTTATCCCACTCTGGCGGCTATTCCCCTGCTGGGTGGGGCACCGGGCTGATCCCCTGTTAGATTACTGCTACCACATGTCTGATCTTTCCTAGGCTGGGAGGAAGGGCCATCTGTGGAAGGCTAAGGGAAGAATTCTCTACTGGGCCACCCTTCTTGAGGTTCAGGTAGCTGAAGCAGCTGAGCAAATTCAGCAGGGCACAAGACTCTTCTCTAGAACACAGAGAGGATCTTGCAGGACACAACGCTGAGTGTTCAAGGGGACTTCCCTAAACTGAAGCCCAGCCTCTCTGACCTCCTTTCTAGGCAAAAGGCCCTGCTCCTACACATGCCCTTTGTTTGTGAGTTTTGTCTGGACAGAAGGATGTGAAAGCTGCCCCACACTGGTCTCTCACCGCTATCCCCTGATAGGTCACCAATCAGCCTCACAGCTGGACGGGTCTCCCCTAGCGGTGCTAAACCACACTTAGCCCTGGTCCCTGAGTCTCGGGAGCTCCGCGGAAAGCAAACCCAGTCAGCTTCCCAGGGGCTGAATTCCAGTTTCCTATCAGCCCATTCAGCACCGGATGGGCGGACAGCACAGGCCACCGCTGCTGAGGCCTGGAGAAGCCCCACTACTCCCAGCTCCCGGGGACATTCTCAGTACTCGGCCCTGGTCCCTACCCAGGCTTCACTAGGAGCAAGCTCTGTGAGGATGGCCTCGCCCTGACTTGCATCCCCTGAAAGTCAGACATGATGGAGGGTGAGAAAGGTGGAGGACGGAGACTCTTATCAGAGCCTTTGCTACCCCCAGGGTCTGGACACGCACATAATGACCTTCCCAGCGCCCCTCCAGGACAGGTCGCCATTGCCCCTCATCTGGAGGACTTAAGGAACTCCCCAACTTGGGTTCTACCATCTTCTAGAAATGGTCCCCAAGACCCTGTGACTCCCTTTCTCAAAAGCTTTCAATGGCTTCCCACTGTGCCCAGACCTGAACTCTCAGTACAACACGAACCACCACAGCCCCGAAACACCTGGTCCCTACCCAGTGGTCTTTCCTCCTCACTAAACTCAAGCTCCAGCGGCCTGGCCTCCACCCCTCCAGCCCGCCGCACCTCTACCAGGCACTCTTCACAAGCTGCTCCGGCCTGCCGGGAACATTCCTTCCAGAGTCCCTGGCTGGCTAACTCCTTTCTGGCCTGCAGGTCATGGCATCAAGGTCAGGCTTGTCCCCTGCCCCTCCCCCACCCCTACAGCCATCTACACAACATTCTCTCGAAAGAATCCTTTTTTTCCCTTCATAGATTATCTCAGTTCGTAACCACGTGTGCGAGTGTGTGTGTGTGTTAACCTTTACATAACGCTCACTCCTCTACTAAGATGAGAGCAGAGACCACGTCCACCTCACCCTCCACAGTTATCTCAGGCTCCTAGCACAGAGTCTGGCATAAAGCACGCGCCCTCAAAATATCCGACGAGTGAAGGGATGAATGCTTGAGTACAGACGACAAGCGAGTGAAGCGGTGGAGATATCTTCTGGCAGCCGGGCATCTTGGCGTTGTTCTCCGTCAGCGCTGACCTCTCCCGACCTCTCCCCCTGCCCTCAAGGCAGGTGCTGGACCAACCGGAAGCCCACGTGCTATTTCACCTCCTTCTTCCCTGTAGGGAATAAGCTTCTGGTTCTTCTCCACTTGGGACTTTTGGATCCAGTCTGCATCTGCCCACAGGGCCTCTGACACCACTGTGGTCCTTCTGATGCCAGTCCACACACACTCGTGGGGCCACTCCCTTCAGATGACCCTAGGCCCAACATCTTGGTCCTCCGATTTGGGTCCAGCTGAGGTGAGGTTACTCTGTGGTAGGGGATGCCCAAGAAAGGGTTAAGTTGCCAGAAGCAGAGTCCCGCCCTTGGGTTTGCTCAGCCAATCAGAGTCTGTCCTGATGAGGTAAAGCTTCTATCCTGTGTAGCATTGGTTGAGTTGGCCGGCCCCATCTCCTGCTGGAGAGAGCCATAAGGGTGGAGTTTCTGTGGAACCAGACAGAACTGGAGTTAGCTCGACTCAGGCCAGGGCTGCCTGACTCCAAGACCTGCCCTGCTCCTTCCTACAGTGCTCACACGGACCCTGGCATCTCCAAGGCCCCATCTCTGGGTGCTGCAGTGGAGACGACATGTGGCATGCACCTTGGTGTCTCAGCTAGGAGAAGTCTCACAGCCAGACCAGACCTAGGAGGCCTCAGTGTCCCTGCCTGGTCCCAGGGATATGGCAGGTGGCTACTGGGAAGTGACGTGGAACGGTCGTCACATGTGGTCAAAGTGGCAGCATTCAGCCTCAATAAACAAGGCCACTAGATGAATCTCCTATACAGACATAACTTTAGTAATAATTCAGAGAGTTCTTCTTGTGTGCCTCTTTGCTGAGCATGTTACACGAGTTTAGCCCTCACGAGAACCCAGTTCATCCATTCGCTGTACTCATGAAAAACCCGAGTCTCAGAGAGGCTCGGTGCCTCACCTGAGGTCATAGAGCAGTTAAGCACTCACACCTCCCATATCACTCACTAGGTTATTTTAGAACCATCTGCTGGCATATCTGTCATCACCACTGGACCGCAATTTCCCAAGGAAAGAATGTGACAGAGTCTTCGTGCATCCCCAGCACTGAGCTCAGGGTGCACCCCGAACAGACGGAGCCAGCACGTGCTGCACCCCACGCTCTCCCTCCCTGGCGGCTCAGTCGAAAGCCTGCTTTCCTCAGAGGCTTCCTATCGCCCTGGCTGGGGCTATGTACGTGGTAAGGGCTCAGTGCAGGTCCACTGAGTGGACAATGAATGGGCAGCCAGGAGCTCCCCTCAAAGGACCCCAACTTGAGTCTGGCCCAGAGCAGGCATTTATTTCTATGCTGCTGTGCTCTGCTTAGTTGCTCAGTCATGGCTAATTCTTTGCAACCCCATGGACTGTAGCCCGCCAGGCTACTCTGTCTACGGGGATTCTCCAGGCCAGAATACTGGAGTGGGTAGCCATCCCCTTCTCCAGGGGATCTTCCTGACCCAGGGATCGAACCCAGGTCTCCCACACTGCAGGCAGATTCTTCACCATCTATGCCACCAGGGAAGCCCGAGAATACTGAAGTGGGAAGCCTATCCTTTCTCCAGGGTAACTTCCTGACCTAGGAATCGAACTGGGGTCTCCTACATTGCACGCAGATTCTTTACCCGCTGAGCTACCAGGGAAGGCCATTTATTCCTATATTTGACTGAATAACCAACCCGATATGTGTCTGTCTCTCCCTATTAGCTTAGAACCTGAGCAGCTGTCTGTGAGTTATTCCAGATTAGCTTGGCAGCGTTCCCCATGGAAGGGAGTTTAGTAGAAGTCACCCCAGGTGAGAGTAGACAGGTAGTTACCCGCAAGGGCAGATGATGAGGCGAGAAAGGGTGAAGAGTACGGATGGGGAAGAACGGGGTGCTGAGAAGAAGGGAGCTAGGCGAGGAGAGGAAGCCAGCCACTTATTTCTACAGAAAGAGGGAGCACAAAGGCACACCGGGAGCAGCCTCCCACCGGCCGCGGGCAGCCAGGAGAGAGCCGGAGAGACAGTGGAGCCGTGGAGAAGGGACCCGGTCGGAATACTGCCTGTCTCCTTATGTCCACGGGTGCCAGCTGGGACCCCCAGACCCCCACACTGCAACCCCCAGGTCACTGCAACCCTCAGACACAGCACAGAAAGCCTGTGGTTGCCCCACCCCACCACCAAGAGGGGAGCAGACCCGGCCACTAAAGGCACATTTCATAGGCAATCGAGTGACGCAGAAATCTCCAGGGCAGATTCTCTAAAAGAGACTGGACAACCCTGCATCCTCAGCTTTCACGGGAGTCACAGAGCTTGAGGAGCTGGGACGAGCATGCAGATGGGACCACCAAGGGCCCGGTGAGAAGGTGTTGCCCAAGGTCACGCAGCCGGGAGTGGTACACCCACCTTGCAACTGTTCTCTAAATCCACCTTCCTCCAGTACCCTCTGTCCCTCCCCAGGAGCATTTCATGTTCAGGGCATATCACATTTATTATGTTTTGCAAATGGGGGAAGAACTTTTGCATTCCTGGAGATGTTTGAGCAACAGCACGTTCCAAGGGTCAGCAAACACTATGGAAATGAGCAGGGTTGAGAAGGGTCAGCACGGGAGTTCGGGGAGCTGCCTTGCAAAGTGTCTTTTCTCAGAAAAGCACTGGAGTTGGGGGGGACAGGGAGTGGCTTAGGCAGCAATTTCCGTTCTGCATACAAGGAGGAACAGTTCCAGAAAGAACAAAGAAATAGCATTAAAAAAATAATGTCTTGCTCCTCTAGTCAGGACTCAAACAGATTTCAAGCAAAAGAGCTCTGCACAGTGCAAGAAGCCAGTCCAGGCTCAGCTTGGCCTTCCCTCTTTCTCCCCTGGTGGCAGCAAGCCTAGTGAAAAGACTGCAGCCCAGCCCCAGGCAAGGAGGTTCACGGTCACCGGCAAGGCAGCCGGGACCTAATAGAGCTGAGCACAGGTGCTCAGCCTGTGCCGGCTGGACAAGCCACCTGGTCCAGTGGTTAAGGTGATTTTTTAGCTGAAACACTCCTGGAACCATGCGGGGCTAGAGAAGATCCTATTTACTGGAACTTCTCTCAGGCAGCATTCTGCAAGCAACTAGAAAGAAAGAACTGCTAAGACCCTTCAAGTGTGTATGATGTGGGTAAGGAAAGTGGGCAGTGAGATCCCTAAGGGGGCTGCCTAACAAAAGGTCATTACTAACTGCTGCCCAAGGAGAGTGGGCCAAGTGGGGTGTGCCAGCTGGGCAGGGAACGCTCTCAGATGAGGGGGCCATTTGAGGCCATCCCAGTGGTTAGACCCCTTTCTTCTCCCTCCTCCAGCCCAGCACAGGGTTTCTCATTAAGCACACATTTAAAAGAGCTTTAATCTCAAGTCACGTCCAGCTGTTGCCTGCCCAAGATGCCCATATATCCTGGCGCGGCCCTGAAGCCAGGCCCCAGATCCAGGGTCAATCAGCCAACCCTGCATTCCTGCAGGGACCCACTCTCAACCCAGCCTGCCTTCAGCTGCTCAGACTGTCCCCTGACTCCCCAAGCGAAGATGGAGAGACTCCCCAGGGTGCTGAGAAGGCTGTTGCCAACCTACTCCAGAGCCAGCAGACACAGAAGTTGAGGCAAAAAGAACTTTTTCCGCAGACCAGGAGGAGCTAAGCCTAAAACACAAGAAAACTGAGGAACACAAGTGCAACATCCCAGCGGCCGCCCCGGTGAGGAGGAAGTGGCCTGTTTTCTGACTGTGACCCACCCCAGATCAAGGAGGCCAGGCAGCCCACAGCCTTGGCAGGTCTCTGTGGAACAGCAGAAGCTGAGACTGGGAACCAGCCAGCTGAGCAGGAGCAGCTGGGCTGTGGTTGACTGAGCACCTACTGAATACCAGGCGCCAGGCTATGAACTGTGGGCGCACCGTCGCCTTTCCTTCACACGACGCTTTGGAGTGGAAACTGTTCTCTCCAGTGGACCCTAGGGACGCTCAGTGAGTGGTAAAACAAGGTAACTGTCGAACCTGAGACGATATAATCCTCAGACTATTTTAGGAGCTGCCGGCCGCCACCGCACCGCCAGGGGTGGCGGTCCCTTTCCCCACTCCCGTCCTTGGCAGCCTGCCCCGCCGGGCTACCCACAGGGCAGCCTGAATGCAGCCAGAAGCAGCGCGAGGCCTGCGAGCTGACCGGCTGCCGCTTGCTTTCCTTTACCTTCTTCTCCCTGATTCCGGCCGGCCAACCACCTTGGTTCCTTTGGCAGCCAATCAGACCAAATCCCCAAATGGCCAGCACGTTCAGCAAGAGAAGGGACTCACAAATGGGGATACAACTGTGCCTGGCGGGCTTCCAGGGGACAGTGGGTCCAGCTCTGGTCTCGTCGCCCTCCCCAGGCACAGGACCAGCTGCCCGTCCCCAGATCAGCTTCAGCTGATCTCTTCAGGACATCTCTAATCTCCCTGATGCTCCAGCTGGCAGGGCCCCAGTCCCCGGAAAACTCCACTTGCCTCCACTTGGCTGTGGCCTGCGTTGAACCAGCATGGCTTCTTTCTGCCATAAGCGTCCATTCCCAATTATGTCTGCCTCGGGCCAGTTTTAAACACCAGTGTGCTGTCCCTGGGCACGACCTAGAGGGGGGACCACGTGCCAGGCAGCAGCAGGAAGGCTAGCCCGAACTAGACCTTGCCACAGGCTAATTAGAGAACAGGGCCGAGAATTGATGGGTCACGCCCAGTTAGGCTCTGCCGCTCTACCCGAGTGCCCTCGAACTCGCTCAGCGGATCCAGTGACACGCCAAGGAGAGAGACGCTCTCAGCTTCTTGCCAAGAGCCTGCTGCCCAGTTCCAAGCGCTGAGCTCGGGCTGGTCCCAAGCTCAGTTCGGAGGCTCGGGGGTCCGGGCTGGCCAGGGTGGGGGACCAGGGCTGCGGCCCAGCTCAGTGAGTGGTAAAACAAGGTAACTGTCGAACCTGAGACGATATAATCCTCAGACTATTTTAGGAGCTGCCGGCCGCCACCGCACCGCCAGGGGTGGCGGTCCCTTTCCCCACTCCCGTCCTTGGCAGCCTGCCCCGCCGGGCTACCCACAGGGCAGCCTGAACGCAGCCAGAAGCAGCGCGAGGCCTGCGAGCTGACCGGCTGCCGCTTGCTTTCCTTTACCTTCTTCTCCCTGATTCCGGCCGGCCAACCACCTTGGTTCCTTTGGCAGCCAATCAGACCAAATCCCCAAATGGCCAGCACGTTCAGCAAGAGAAGGGACTCACAAATGGGGATACAACTGTGCCTGGGGCGGGCTTCCAGGGGACAGTGGGTCCAGCTCTGGTCTCGTCGCCCTCCCCAGGCACAGGACCAGCTGCCCGTCCCCAGATCAGCTTCAGCTGATCTCTTCAGGACATCTCTAATCTCCCTGATGCTCCAGCTGGCAGGGCCCCAGTCCCCGGAAAACTCCACTTGCCTCCACTTGGCTATGGCCTGCGTTGAACCAGCATGGCTTCTTTCTGCCATAAGCGTCCATTCCCAATTATGTCTGCCTCGGGCCAGTTTTAAACACCAGTGTGCTGTCCCTGGGCACGACCTAGAGGGGGGACCACGTGCCAGGCAGCAGCAGGAAGGCTAGCCCGAACTAGACCTTGCCACAGGCTAATTAGAGAACAGGGCCGAGAATTGATGGGTCACGCCCAGTTAGGCTCTGCCGCTCTACCCGAGTGCCCTCGAACTCGCTCAGCGGATCCAGTGACACGCCAAGGAGAGAGACGCTCTCAGCTTCTTGCCAAGAGCCTGCTGCCCAGTTCCAAGCGCTGAGCTCGGGCTGGTCCCAAGCTCAGTTCGGAGGCTCGGGGGTCCGGGCTGGCCAGGGTGGGGGACCAGGGCTGCGGCCCCCGGTGAGGCGCTTACCTTGCTGTCGGGGGATGGAGTCGCCAGCTGCTGCTGCTTCGCGATGTTCTCCGACAGGCACCAGCACACTCTCTTCTTCTGCTCCTGCGAGTGTGCTTCCAAAGTGAATAAGCACTCTGCCTTCTGACGTCAGAGGAAACAGAGAAAGGGGCAGTCAGGGCTGCTCCCTGGTTCAGGGGGCTCCCGGCCCGAGCCCAACCCTAACCATCCAGTGGGTGAGGCTGCAGCAGGGCGGGGAGTGACCGCTAACAGCCACAAACGCGCGCACCAATCCCCGGCGACATCGAGGCAGCCAGACAGCAGGGGAGCTGGTTCGGGGGCCAGCTGGCAAGCCCTGTGCCCACGGGCTAGGGAGAGGGAGGCAGTGGTTCCCAACACAGTGGAGTCCTGTGGACAGCCGTGGACTGCCGTGGTGAGGTCAGCCCCGGGGACAGGCAGCAGAAGGCGACTGCTGGGGGAGTGTGTGGGGGACCCAGAGGGCCGAGGTCTCTGCCCCGCTTACGTTCTGTGGAGCGAGGACCCCTCCCTGACCTCAGCACACTCATCTAATCACAAGACCAGGGTGAGATGGGTACCCACACAGGACCTGGGTCCCTCCGGAAAGTCTTTGGAGAGCGGTCGCATGGCCTTCAACAGCCCCGCTGCTGCCTGACACATGAGCTGGGTTTGATCAATGACTGTTCAGCTCAGTTGAGTGCAAGCTTCTGGCACTGCTGCCATTTAAATCTCGCTTTGCTATTTAACCTTGTTAAATGCTGCAATCTCATCTCCCCAACTAGACCCGAAACCCCTTCTAGGAAGGCCTTTTTCACCCAGGCCTAGTATAGCGCTTGGCCAGTCAAGGTCTCAGTGAGCTCTGGCTCCCAGGAGACTCTCAGAATGAGGTCAAATCCAGGCCAGCCTTGGCACAGGCACCAGGGAGCTGCGGGGACCCAGGGAGTCAGCCCCGAAGGAGCCAGAATGTGCTGGGGGCGGGGAGGGGAGGAACAACAGGCCCCGCGTTATCATCCTCTCCAGGACGCTCTGCGCAGGGAGTGGCGAGCTCTTTCTGTCTCCGCTGGAATTTGATTATAACCGCAGAGGGCTGCGATTTGATGAACTCATCCAGGGAGCTAAGGGTGTGAGCTGGATGGCTCAGAACATAGAAAAGGACAGTGTAGAATTCTATGCAATCCTTCCTTGTTTTGCAGTTGGAGAGGACTGGTCTGAATCTCAGCTTTGTTGCTTCCTAGCTGTCAACCTCAGAGAAATCTGAAAGATGGGAAAGACCATGATGTCACCTGCCTCTCAGAGCTATCAGGAGGGCAAGCAATAACCCAGGCCTCAACAAACAGCTTCCCTGGCGGCTCAGATGGTAAAGACTCTGCCTGCAATGCAGGAGACCTGGGTTCGATCCCTGGGTTGGGAGGATCCCCTGGAGAAGGGAATGGCTAGCCATACCAGTATTCTTGCCTGGAGAATTCCATGGACAGAGGAGCCTAGCAGGCTGCAGTCCATGAGGTCACTAGGAGTCAAACACGACTGAGCGACTAACACTTTCAACAAACAGCAGCTGTCTTCATTCTTGGTACTTCATTTGCTTAAGAAATATTTATTGAGCACCTGTTTTGTGTCAAAGACTGTGCTAGGCCCCTGGGGGTAAAGAGGGAAATAAGAGAGGCTGAGTTCTTGCCCTGAGGATGGGGGCAGAGACAAGAAACAATTAAACAATGTAATCATAAACTGTGGAAAGGCCGAAAGGGAGAGGTCCTATCTGAGCCCAATAGACAGACCCAGCCTTTCTGGAGGGGCAGCATCCAGCCAAGGCTGAATGAGAAAGAGCTGCCAAGGAAAGTGCTAGGGAGAAACCGTTCCAGGCAGAATGAACAGCAAGGGCCAAGGCTCTGAGCTGGGATGGTTATCAGCCTCATGGAGGAGCATTTGAGTACTTTCTCTCCCCTACCATCTGACCCGGCGCTCAGGGAAACCACCCTTCAGGCAAGGGACACCTCCCAAACTAAGTATTCCCAGGGTGCCGGCCCCAAAGTGCTCAGAGTTGTTCTTCCTAGAAGCATCAGAGGAGAGCGGAAAGCAAGCCCCACCTCTTGGTTTCAGGGAACTGAGTGGATGTGGTGAGGCAATTCTACCGCTTAGTAACAGACTTCCACTTGCCAGAACCCCCAGCCCACTGCAAGGAAGGACTCACCCCAAGATGCCCCAGAGAGAAGCCAGGTGGGGCAGGAGCTGATCAGAGAGCCATCTGCTCCCTGTCTTGTCACATTCACCCAGCGAGAGGAGGGGCAGGGCAGGGACTAGGGTCCCTTCTCACTTAGAAACGCTGTCAGTGTGGAAAGGCCACAAATTTGGCCCTGGCCTGAACCCCTGGAGGAAGGCATGGCAACCGACTTCAGTATTCTTGCCTGGAGAATCCCATGGACAGAGGACCTGGCGGGCTACAGTCCATGGGGTGGCACAGAATCGGGACACGACTGAAGCGACTTAGCATGCACGAATGCACGCACAAGCCTCCCAGGCCTGCCTCTACCTAGCTATTTGGGCTTCAGCAAATCCTTTCAACTCCCTGAGCCCCAACTTCCCCCACTCTTTCTGTTCTGAAGCAGATTCTACCTTAATAATAATTCCCTTTATCTAATCATCCATTTTAAAAAGCACCTTCCCATCCATGATCTTAAGAAGGTGTCTGAGGCCCCAAGGACCTAAACCTAGGCCCACTTGAGGGTTGGGGGCTGGCTGTCTTAGATGCTCACACATTCCGGGGAGGCCCTAGCTCCCAAGCCTCCTCTCCAAGTGCCGCCTGGAATTTGGGAGGCTGGCCTGGACGAGAGGGAGAGCCTGGAGCCAGCCCCCTCCAGGAAGGCTGAATTCCCATCTGCCTAAATCAGGGGCCCCCACTACCTGCCTGGGTCTCTCTTGGTCTACTCTGTGACCTGACTCATCAGTTTGAACACTCATATGCACTGTGTCCTCAAATATCAGGCTCCAAGGTCAAGGTTGTAAGCTGCCCTGAAACCATCCTCAGGAAACTCACTTGGAGGCAGGGCCTCTTTGATCACCAGCTGGTGAGCTAAGTTCTCTCCAGATGCGACAGCACTGGGCCCAGACCTCTGCATTCAAACATAGTGTGTGTGTGTGTGTGTGTGTGTGTGTGTTTGTGTGTTGAGTTGTGTCCAGCTCTTTGCAACCTATAGACTGTAACCCACCAGGCTCCTCTATCCATGGAATTCTCCAGGCAAAAATACGGGAGTGGGTAGCCATTTCCTTCTCCAGGGGATCTTCCTGACCCAGGACTGGACTTCTCTTGTGTCTCCTGCATTGGCAGGTGGATTCTTTCGAGCAATCCCAACTCCAACTAGAAACCCAGCTCCTCTTGCCTTCCTTCTTTAAAACCCCATCTTGCCTCAACTTCCTTGTTCCTGAATTAATATTATCCTTATAAAAACAAAAACCTCTTCTGCTACAATTTATGTTTGTTCACTTGCTGTGACAGATGTTCTCTCACTTAATTCAATTCTCCCAGTGACCCTACGACATAGGGAGGAAGGAAAAACACAGCCGTTACCATCTTTTAGATGAGAAAACTCAGGCTTAAAGAGGTTAAGTCGGCAGCCCCAAGAAGTGTCGGGAGAGGAGGGATTCAGAGTCTGTCTTCTGCCTCCTCCAGAACCTGCGATCTTGCCTCCTTTATTTAACAGTATATGTACATTACAAAGAATGTGAGATACTCTTAGTTTTTATTTTAGAGGATCGATAAATCATTGGTGATGTTGCTAATGGAGAGTAAATGAATACGAAAAGCTCTCCCCCTGTTATGACGCTAACAGGAATAATAGGTACCATTTATTGAGTACTCACCATGTGGCAGGTTCTGTGCTAAGTGCCTTGGACACAGTATCTTATTGAATCTCATTTAATCACTGCAACAACCCTATAAGGTAGGCCTCAACAGCCTCGTTTCAGAGATGAGTATGTGACTTGCTCAGATCGCTCTGTTAGGAAATGGCAGGGTCAAGATTCCAGTCTAGGTCTTCCTAACCCCAAAGTGAAGACTCTTAAATTAGTAGAGCCAGGATCAAATTATCTGCGGATAGTCCCCAGCCCATGTGCCCTTTGACCCCATGCCCCTGGTACAGCCAGTCATAGGCTGATCTGTCTCAAGGATTTGCACGGGCTGAGGGACATCTGTCCAGGGAAATTAAGGCCCCAGGGCTGAGAAATGCTCAGGTCAATCCAACCCACTTGATAACTAACCAGGACCTACTGCTGGGGGACAATCAGAGCAACCCCCCCTCCCCGCCCCCACCCGCCCCAGGCAGTTGGTGCGCTCTCAATGCAGACTGGAAAACCATCCCTAAAATCCTGACTCCCTGGCCCTGGTTTCTTCTCTGGACACCACCTGCATGTTAGGAAACAGAGAAAAACCACTTGCTGGAAATGCCAACTAAGACACGAGTCTGGAGTTCTCCATGGGTTTCAAAACCACGGTTGGCAGGCCTGTTCTGG
This sequence comes from Cephalophus harveyi, assembly GCA_006410635.1. Lineage (NCBI taxonomy): Eukaryota > Metazoa > Chordata > Mammalia > Artiodactyla > Bovidae > Cephalophus > Cephalophus harveyi. Next base: position 453,600 of record SJYT01007876.1, read on the forward strand.
GCTGCAGGGCAGGCAGGGATCTTGTCTTCCGTGTGTTACAGACATGCCTCTTGTAAAGAGCAGCCCATTAAGAGAAAAGAGAGGCTTCTGGCTGCCTGTGAGCTTCAATCCTCCAGCCCCTTGGGGTCGGATCACCTGACACTTTACTGAAATAAAAGGGCCCGGATCAATATGCCTTCATCAGTCTTTGGAGGGCTAGGAGGTCACAGCTGCCTGGAGCAGAAGTGCTTTTCTCTGGGAAAAATAACCCCAGCCTGGCAGGAATAGCTCTCTTGGCATTAAAGAACTGGGAGCCTCATTTCAGGCCCCACTGGAGAGAACTGGAATCCAGATGGGTGAGGTTGGAAAGGCAAAAGCTCTGACACTTCCCAGCCTGCCCCCCAGCCTCTCCTAGGCTCCTCGCTCGGCTCCAGGCCAAACGAACTCACGCCAGCCCTGAAACGTCTCCACCAGCTACTTCCTGTGCTCAGCAGGGATACACTGACACGGGAGGATACTGATGCCTTTTCAGACCTCAAATGGCCATCCCAGGCTGCCGGGGTCCCCAGCTCAGCTCCAACAATGTCTACTGCCTTTTGGACTCCCTGCTGTCCCCTGAAGCTAACATCTCATCAACTGTCTTAACCTCAGGGGTCTGGTCACCTAAAGGGGACATGCCTGGAACTGAAGGAATGATCTTCCAATCACAAACAACATGCAAATTCCTTCTCAAAAGGGTGTACTCCTCTTGGCCAGCCAGCGCAGACCAGGCCTCACCCATAACGTGTGGCCAGTGCACTCTCCCACAAGAAAGACAGTTTCCCAGGGCTGTTGTTGGGTAAGACAGACAAACAGAAGCAGAGGGAAGGAATGGGTCTAACAAATCCCTGCTTGCAACTAATAGCAGACTCATATGAACAGAGGTACAAGGAGTAAGAAAATTTGCTGAAAATTGAAAAAAATTTGAATGGCTCAGTAGTTCTGTTTTTCCATCACCAAGGCCTCCTTTGATTAAACCCCTGGGTATGATATTTTTGGCCACCTGATGCGAAGAGCTAACTCACTGAACAAGACCCTGAGGCTGGGAAAGACCAAAGGCAGGAGGAGAAGAGGGCAACAGAGGATGAGATGGTTGGATGGCATCATCAACTCAACGGACATGAGTCTGAGCAAACCCCAGGAGATGGTGAAGGACAGGGAAGCCTAGCATGCTGCGGTCCACAGGGTTGCAAAGAGTCAGACACAACCGAGCGACTGAACTACAACAATAAATAATATTTCATCTCCCAAAACACGTCAAGCAGTAAGCTGTTTGCCTCCAATTAGCACAGCAAAGGCTCAATGTCCAGCTGAGCTTCTGATGGGACTGGGATAAGCAGCCTGAAGAAGGGAGGAGCATCCAACCCACTGAGTGGGTGTCACTCCAGCCCAAAATTTAGACGCTGGATGGTTTCTTCCATGTGCATTTTCTGGCCCAGGTAAAGGTACAGTTACCTTCAGGCCTTCTAAAAACATTGATAAGACCCTGCAGGAGGGGGACGTAGGTGGTATCTTCCAGAAAGAAAGGAGGAAAGAGGTGGGCACGAGAATCAGGGCCGTGTCTAGAGGACTGTTGTCGCGAGTCACTCAGTTGTGTCCAACTCTTTGCGACCCCGGGGACTGTAGCCCACCAGGCTCCTCTATCCACGGGATTTCCCAGGCAAGAATCCTGGAGTGGGTAGTCATTGCCTTCTCCAGGGCATCTTTCCAACTAAAGGAGAGAACCCAGGTCTCCTGCATTGCAGGCAGATTCTTTAGCCACCACGAATAGGGTGATGCCTGACTTGACAGGCCCCATCCTCACTGTGACCCTTACAGGGACTGGAGACCAGGAAGTCCTGAGCAGGAGGCCATAGGGTCCTTCTTTCCCCTTTAAGCATTGTCACGCCCACTGCTCTTCTACACAGAGGTAAGAGGCCCTGGGGCGGAGCACGCTGTCCCAGTCCCCAGAGCAGGGCACTGCCATCGTGGGCCTGCCCAGAACCCCCGCGGGAGTGGGTGTGCAGAAGCCTCAGAGCCGGCACTAGCATCTTCCTTCCAGCCCCAGGACACGGAACCCTTTCCTCAAATTCAGGGGACGCACTCACCTCTGCGAGATACAGCACACAGAATTTCAGGTCTTCTGAAGAACCTTTGAGGGAACAGAAAGGAAGACTTGCATTAGAATTGGCTACAGAGTCTCAACCACTTGCTTGAGCACCACCAGGTCTCGCACCCACAGGACTGTGTGTGGTACTTCCTGTAAAAAGAGGAAGAAGGGGCAGGCTCTCAGGAGGAAAGCCCACTTGATCACGAAATAGCTTGAGGTGCAGCTGTGAGGCCTCTGCCTGCAGGTCGGCCTGATCCAAGGAGTGCTGAACTCTCCCTCCATGCGAGGCAGCCGGGAGCAGCCTCTGGGCACCACACGCGGGGTGCAGGGGACTGTCAGCCATCCCGGGGGGCGTCTTTCTCGCCATGCCCCTGGCGATGAGGGACACGGAGGCAGCACACTGCCTTTGTCATTGCGAAATGCCACAAGGAGCAACCAAGGAATGCGTGGACTCTGTGGACTACGCGGTGGGGTGAGAGGAGTCCCCAGTCACAGGCTGGGTGGAGCCTAGAGATGGTTTCCCAGCCCAGGCCCAACCTCTCAGTGTGTTCTCCTAGAGCTTTCTGCCCCTTGGTCTAGAATCCAACACTCAACCACTCACCAAACCCTCTCCACCTGGGCCGCAGCTGGGAGGCCTGTCTGCCGCTTGCCCCTCCTCCAGCAGAGCAGCTGAGACAGAATACCCACCCTAGGGCAGAAGGTGATTTGGTCTGCGTGCTTTGGAAAACACAAGAGCCAGGAGATAAGCCCCAGCTGTCGGGGAAGGCTTCCTGGAGGAGGACCTTTCTGAGCTTGAACTCAAGATGGGAAGAAAGGGCACTCTGGAAGCTGGGAACAACATGAGCAAAGGCATGCGGATGGAGAATCACCAGCTGTGCTCAAGGGATCGCCAGGGTAGGGAAGCCCCTCCTCCTCCTCCAGGCTGCCTTCCCTGACCACTGCGGGTTGCTCCTCAGAACCTGGCAGCCCTCCCCACAGGCCACTCATCTAAGCACAGGCCAGGGGTGGTTAGCAAATTCCTGTATTTCAAGCATTCAACCTCACCAGGCAGGTTGTCCTTTCTGAGGGAAATAACCACATCGCACATACAACAGCAAACACTTAAACTGCCACCAAGCTTTAGCGTATCCAGTGATGGGTGCCAACCACGGCACCAAAAGTTTCACGTGCATAAACTGGACCTTCATGACAACCCCTGTGAGGCGGGGGGTATGCTCACCCATGATTCATGTAAGAAAACCGAGGCAGAGGGGATGAGTAACCCGCCTCAGGTAGAAGGGGGAAGAACCAAGATTTATACCCAGGAAACCTGGCCACAGAGCCCACACTCTGAATCACTGCACACCTACCTCTCAAGGGCTCATCACGTAGGCCTGACCCAGCCCCTTGAGGAAGCAAGACCAGTGCTAGGCTCAAAGCAGAACCCTCAACAGTCACTTGAATCATAGAAATTGTCAAAAAAAAAAAAAAAGCCAAGAAACCCAAAACCAAAATGTGTTGCAAAGTAAAAGTGGCAAGGAAACAAACAGATATTTTTTTCCTAAAAAAGAGAAAAAACTTTTCTATTCCTAAGAAAAGTAGTAAATGAGGCCCTCATGTGGGTGGAGGCCAGGCCCTCTCGAAACAATATATGGGCAATTTCCTGGGCAAGTCTGTCCCTAAGGCTAGGGATGCCAGCCAGAGTCAGATAAAAATAGCTCCTAAGTAAATGGGGGTATGCTTTGGACTTAGAATAAATCCTTCTGCTTCTCCCCACCTAGAGATGGGCTGGTGGGGGGAGGGGAACCCTGCATAAGAAGTCAATCATGTTGAAGAAACCTCTAATTTCAAAGCTTCTGCCAATTACTTGCGTTGTTGAGGGTGGAGACAAGGGGAGGTGGTTTCTTTTGTTTAAGAAAACAACCAGGATGTTTCTTTGATTTTCCAGAGCAGACTTTAGTGCCAAGGGAGAAATAAAAAGATCTGTGTAAGAGAATAACAGAAATTTGGGTTTTAGAAGCTGGCAGTGAGAGAAGAGAAGGTTCTAGAAGGGAGGGGAAAGCCAGCATGCTGGGAGCCTCAGGGAGACAGGAGGCCAGGGTCGTGGGGATATGACCTAGGACATATATTCCCAGTGGCATGGGATCACTGATGGATTGCCTTGAAACTTCTCTGTGCTTTGACAGCCCCCACCCCCTGCACCACACCCCCACATTACTGCAGACCCTCACTGACATCCGCTCCGTGTCATGGCCTTGTGCTGGCAGCACTCTGGGAGAAGGACGGAAGCGGGACAGCACTCAGCATGGCTCAGAGCCTCAAATAAGGACAGCAAGACTCAGAACCCAGGGGTGCCTGTAAGGAGCTGCAGCGGCAGAAAGAGGAGGCTGCAGGGTGGCTGAGCCAAGAGAGAAACCCCAAGCGTGGGGTATGGAAACGGGGGCGAGTGTAAAGGAAAGGGGACACGAGGCAGCACACGTCTGGGCTTTCCATCCAACACTCCAACCACTTGCACCATTTTGAAGTTTAACAAGGAGCCACTTGGTTTCTGGGTGAACCCAACCAAGGAATGTGGGCTGTGGACCTGGGGCTGGTTGGGTAGTGGTTTAGTCGCTGAGACGTGTCCAACTCTTGCGATCACATGGAATGTAGCTTGCCAGGCTCTTCTGTCCATGGGTTTATCCAGGCAAGAATACCGAGTGGGTTGCTATTTCCTTCTCCAGGGGACCTTCCCGACCCAGGGATCAAACTCATGACTTCTGTATCTCCTTCATTGCAGGTAGATTCTTTCCCAAGTGAGCTACAAGGGAATGGGCTATGCAAGGGCAATCCTCAATCATAAGCTAGGGGAGCCCAGAACTGGCTTCCTGGCCCAGGTCTGACCCCTCTGGCACTTTCCCAGAGCCCTCTCAAGTGTGGCCTTAGATCCCAAATCAACCAGTTACCAAGTCCTCTCCACCCGTGAGACAGGCCAGGAGGGCTGTTGTCTCCCTTTTACAGATGTAGAAACTGAGGCCTGGGGAAGCAAAACACCTTGCAGAAGGCAAGCAGTGGGCAAATGGCAGAGCTGAGACGAACCGAGGACCACCTGCCTCCAGAGCCCATGTCTGACCACAAGGTCATGCTCTGTCCCTCTCCCGGTTTACTCATCTGTCATTTCACCAGGTCATGGGCTCCTTAAGTGGGACCATGTCTCTGTCTCTGCTATTAACCCTGGCGGCCAGCACTGAGCGGGGCTCTGAGGAGATGCTCAGAAAATGTCAACCGGCTAAATTTAACTCCAAGCGCTCCCGCAGCCAGGACCCAAGCAGCTGAGGCTCCAAGACCGGGCGCCTGGGCTCCTCAGGGAGGTTGGGGAACCCAAGAACCAGCTGGACATTTCCAGGCCATCCTGAGACCAAGGCAGGTCAGGAAGACACACTGTGGGCGGGATGCGGGCCGCCTAGGAGGCAGAAACACAAAGAACAGCAAAGCCAGTGAGCGGCAGAGGCAGGAAGAGACCACAATGGGCCCCGGCTGACCGGAGATGTCCCGATTGTTAGCGCCAGCTCTCCGCCTGTTCCCATTACACTGCCTTTCAGCCCCGGCTGAAGCCTGGAAGAAGCTGGGCAGGAGGAGGGAGGGCAAGGTTTAAGTGGCCATCAGCCGGAAGCGAGGGAGGCGTGCACCCCGGCCCCCAAACCCAGGCCTTGCTTCCCGTCTCCCTCCGGACCTCCATTCATTCACCCAACAAACATTCACTGCGCACCACAAAGTTCCGTGCCCAGGCCTGGCCCTGGGAGTGGGCTTGGCCAGCGGAGCCAAGCACCCTTCAGACACATCTCATGGAGAGTCCTTGTTCCCTGGGTGGGGCAGACTCTCCTCTGCCAGGGAAAGGCCCTCGCCAGCCCCAGCCCACAGGAAAGGCTGGGTGTGCTCTGTGTTTACCGTCTTCTCTGCCCCAAACTGAACTCCCCACACGTGTCGATTTGAAAGAGACAAGAAACCTTAGGAGTAACTGGCAATGTTAATCAGAGACCATTCTGCCAAGAGAGGCTCCAGCTGAGGCCGCAGATACATCTCCTAAAAGCCAGCCTCGTTGCTGCCGTGGGTCTCTGGGGGCGTGGCGGTGGTGGGCAGGACTGTGGATGCCAGGACTCAGGACACTGGGCCCTGTGGCTCCAACTCCAACGTCTGGAGAAGGGATCGCTGGGCTTCTCCAACCCCAGGACCCACAAGGCTGTCTCAGGGAGCAGGGGCAGGGGTGCAGGCGAGAGCTCCACAAATGCCTGGAAAGCAATCTAAAGCCGTCTAAGCGCTGGAACATGCACCTTGAGAGGTCAGTCTCTGGGCCACTTCCTTTGCTCCCAGCAGTTCCTGGGATCCCTGGAGAGCCATGCTTGCCGTGCTTGCTGACTGACACTGCTGGAGAACGGTGAGACTCTTTGCAGCAGAACATCTGGCTGGCAACCCAGGACAGGCACACACACACACACAGCCCTCACATAACAACCCAATAAGCTCCAGTGGCTGTGGGCAATCTCTCCTGAGCAGGGCTGGCCGTGGCCACCCCCAGTCTCCAGCCCGGGGAGGCCATGACTACACAGGCAACTCAGCATAGGGGGGGTTTCTCCACAACACCCCAAGGCCTCACACCACCCACCCTGGCCAGCAGCCACCCAGTGGTAGATAATGTTCACCCTGCCTCTCCCTTCAAGCCTGGGGTTGTGGCCTCCAGGAAGGGAAGATTCAACCAGTTCTCAGTAGACTCCACCCACCCCGTCTCCCCAAACCCTGGCCCAGGCCAGAGGTGGAGGCCAGATGAATGGGCGCTGGCCATCTTCTCACAGCAATCTCAGGTCCATGTGGGCACGGCAGGGCTGGGAGGGAACGTGAAGGACTGTGCTCCAACCCTGGCTACTGAAAGAGAAACTGCTGCCCAGAAAAGGGAGAAAGGACCAGCTGACGCTGTTCCCCAGGTCAGCAGCAAGGCGGAGCCCAGGACCCCCCTCCCAGCTATGACCCTCTTCTCGTCCTCTGCCCTATGGCTCCCAACCCCCACCCAATGCACAGCCAGCTTGTAACTCTTCCTTTCCCTCCCTCCTTATAGCAAGAGGCTGAGAAGACCAGGGTCCTGGGCTTGCAGGCCCCAGACATGTGTGGTGAGCACAACAGAACAAGAGATGGCTCAGATGGTAAAGAATCTGCCTGCAATGCAGGAGACCCGGGTTCAGTCCCTGGGTCGAGAAGATCTCCTGGAGAAGGGAATGGCTGCCCACTCCAGTATTCTTACCTGGAGAATCCTATGGACAGAGAAGCCTAGTGGGCTACAGTCCATAGTGTTGCAAGGAGTTGGACACGACTGAGCGACTAACACACTTTTCACTTTGGTTCTTATCACCAATCAGTGTGTATTCCTGAGCACAGCCTCCCACCAGCACCCCTCAAATCTGACAGGGTTCTAGATTGTGTGAGCCAGGGGTGGGCAGGCGTGTGAGTGCATGCGTGTCCAAAGGGTGGGAGGGACATGGGAATGGGTGTGCAGGGGAAGCTGGGTGTGAGGGATGGGGGGTGGTAGCAGCAGGAAAGTCAAGGGCAGAGTCGCCCCCCTCCTGCAGGCACTGGGGGGCTCCCTGGAACCTCAGGATCTGAGCTGAACTTGCTCAGAGGGCTGCTCCTCATCATGCACTTGGTCAGGCCCAGCCCGCCCCGCAGAAGAGCCTCGGCCGCCAGCGAGATGACTTGCTTTCTCCCCCTCGGTGGCTGCCCTGCTCAGTGGGCAGGAGGAAGCCAGAGGCAGAGAAGGAGAAGCTGTAAGTGGCTTCCTGTGGGGCTGCGGGAGTAGGGCTTCTCACATGGCCTGGGCTTCTAAGGAGGAGGAGTGGGGGGTGGGGGCGCCGAGTGTGCAGGCCGGGTTTGCAAACAAGCAGGAAGTTTTCCTGGAGCACAAGCCGTCAAAACAGAATTCTTTCACTGGGTAATGTTTTCCTCCCTGCCCCTGCCACCCGGGCTCAAACAGGTCTGGTGTTGTTTTCATAACCTGGGAGAGGAAACTGAGCCCCTTGCAGCAGAGACCTCGGGCGCCAAACCAAACCACTCAACAGATACTCCCGCTGGTTTCCCGTTCCCGAGTGGAGGGCAGAGCCACCGTGGCAAGTTCGGGTAGGGACTTGCTCCACGCTCCCACGTGCTCCTGCTTGCCAGCCCCGGCCAGCTCCTTGCGCCAGCATCCCAGACTCTGGCCTGGGGCATGTGGCTGGGGGAAGCAGCCGTGGTCTCCGGTCCTGGATATGTGTGGTGAGTCGGGAGCCACGAGCATTCCCTGGGTGCGCGGTGTGAGCCAGTCACTTTGCACAAACAACCAAACTTAATTTAACCTCCACCGCAACCTTCTGAGATACTACTGGCATCCTCACTTGCACAGGAGCAAACAGGCTCAGAGAGGTCCAGGAACTTGCCTGAGGTGGCACAGGTAGTGAGGGGCCGGGCCAAGATTGGAACACAGGTCTGTCTGAACCCAGCACTCTTCCCACTCCACTCCCGAGCCTTCCCCAAACCTCGCTGGAGCAGAAATCTCCCTGCAAAGTTCAGGGTGTACAGCGGGGACTGCTAGCCGACTGGAACACCAGTGACTGAGAGCCAAATCCACGGGCGTGGCCTGACCACACATCCCATGCGTGCTGCTCAGACCAGGAGGAGGACTCAGGGCGAGAGCAGAGGCAGCCCAGGGCGTCTCGGGCAAGCACCCACCTTCCTGCAGCTTCACGCTCTGGAGGTAGAGGGGGTTCCTTAGGACGTTGCAGCGGCCCGGCTCATCCTCCTTGGTGAAGAGCAGCAGGTCTGAGTAGGCAAACAGCGTCACCTGCATGGTGAGAGAGCAAACAGAGCCAGCTGCCCCACTGTCCCAGAGCCCAGAGCCACAGGCTCCCCAGAGGGCCAGGGAACAAGCTGCCGTCATCTTGTGTCTCTGTCATCTTGGGCAGAATCAGGAGCAGACACTCAGCGTGCCTGCTTCTCATAGTGGAAAAAAGTAACAATAAAAATCAGCCTTCATCCTCAGCCTCCAGGCCTGATGACCTCTGCCTGCCTGTCAATATAGCAAATGGATGGGGAAAAGTGGAAACAGTGACAGATTTTCCTGGGCTCCAAAATCACTTCGGATGGTGACTGCAGCCATGAAATTCAAAGACACTTGCTCCTGGGAAGGAAAGCTATGACAAACGTAGACAGCATATTTAAAAGCAGAGACATTGCTTTACTGACAAAGGTCTGTCTAGTCAAAGCTATGGTTTTTCCATTGGTCATGTACGGATGTAAGAGTTGGACCATAAAGAAGGCTGAGCACCGAAGAATTGATGCTTTCAAACTGTGGTGCTGGAGAAGACTCTTGAGAGTCCCTTAGACAGCAAGGAGATCAAACCAGTCAATCCTAAAGGAAATCAACTCTGAATATTCATTGGAAGGACTGATGTTGAAGCTGAGGCTCCAATACTTTGGCCACTTGATGCAAAGAGCCAACTCATTGGAAAAGACCCCGATGCTGGGAAAGATTGAGGGCAGGAGGAGAAGGGGACAAAAAAGGATAAGATGGTTGGATGGCATCACTGACTCAATGGACAAGAGTTTGCACAAACTCCAGGAGATAGTGAAGGACAGGGGAGCCTGGTGTGCTGCAGTCCATAGAGTCACAAAGGTTCAGACATGACTGAGTAACTGAATAACAACAAGCCTCTCAACAGCCAGACACCCCACAGGCCCACCTTCCTGACCAAATGCCTCTCCAGACCCGGGCCCTCGGCTTGGAAGCCACCTTGAGCTGCAAGAGATACCACATTCACATGCATCCTCCTCTAAGTGTCTGGCTGAAGAGCACTGGACTTGGAGTCAGAACTCGAGGCTCCTGTCCCACTAAGCAGCCACGAAAACCTGGTGAAGTCCCCAAATCCCTTCAGCCTCAGCTTTCTCATCTGAGAAAGCCATGCAAGCAGGGAGAAAGCCCTGCCGGGCTCCCTACGGGCTTCTTTCACAAGCTCTGTGTAGACTATGAATTGAGGCACTATGCCATATGCATGTTCTTACCAAGTTCCTTGCAGATAATTTCAACTGCATCCATGCACAATCACACCAAGAAAAACTCAAGTTACTTACGCTCCAATACAGACACGCACAGAACTTTTATCTCTTTGAGGCATTAGCTGCTCCGAAAATAAAGGAGAAAGATATTTTTAGACTTTATAGGTAAACCACCAGGCATGCTCCACATAGTTTTATGCTAAAAAAAAAATCCACTTGATCCTCTAATGCCAGTAAAGATTACACTGAGCTCTGTTTTGCAAATCCTGCAGTGGCCTTTAGTCAAAAGCAATAAAAATTCCTATTTTAGATTCTCTGAAGAAAACAAAATATTATTAATTATGTGGACTTCCCTTTGAGGTATCAAAATCTGACATTTCACATCATCTGGAGTAGGAAGAGTCTGCCAGAGGGTCGGCATGCACTACAGAAGGGCCACAGTGAGTGTGCGCTGGGTTGTTGCTCAAATTCAGACGGTCAACATGCTGCCATTTAGCTGTCAGACTGTTGGAGATGACCTAACAACTCCACCTCTAAGACTCTAGCCTATAGAAAGTCTTACAAGGACATATAAATGTGAACGTGTAGGGATGTTCTCAGTAGCACTTTTGTAATGAAAAAAAAAGAACATAAATGCCCATTAAGAGAAGATGAATAAACTAACTGATGTACCTTCATATGGTAGAAGTTTATGCAACTATTAAAAGAATAAAATAGAGCTGTGTGGGCAGAAATGGAAATCTGTTTGTCATAAATCGGAATACTGCAATGTGCAAAAGTACCTAGCATATAATCCAAATTTGTAAAGCAGAACTGTAAATCTGTCTATATTTTTGAAAAGTATTTATTTCTTTGGCTGGATTGGGTCTTAGCTGTGACATGAGGGACCTTCGTCGCCTCATTTGGGCTCAGTAGTTGTGGCCCATGGGCTTAGCTGCTCAGCAGCACGTGGGATCTTAGTTCCCTGACCACAGATGGAACCCACGTTGCCTGCATTGGAAGGTGGATTCTTAACCACTGACCACCAGGGAAGCCCCATAAATCTGTCTATATTTCTACATACTTTCATGTCTAAGGTACTCATCACAGTCTTCACTGTGGGGAGGATTTTACTTTATACAGTTGTTTGATTTGCATTATTTGGCAACGAGAACCTGTTACTTTTATAATTTAAAAACACATGTTTTTCTTAGGATGACTTAGCACACAGAGATTTGACAGAATCCGGGCCACAGAGACAACAGAGGGCACTCTTGAACAGGAGGCTCCCCGAGGGGCTCTGGCTTCTCCGACGGGACCAAACATGAGGACTCCTGAGTGCTGGGCTGGAAGGGATCCTGGTGGGGACCCTCTCCAACCCCCTTCCCATCACAGCCCTGACTCAACACGGCCCACAGAAGTCTCCATTTATCGAGCACTTACTTTCTGCTCGGTGGATCCTGACTTGTAAACATCATTGCCCTCTTGGATAGAGGAGGACCCTGTATCTCTGAGAGGTTAAGTGACCTGTCGGAGGCCACACAGGCAGGGACGGACCAGTGCCCAGGTCTGGCTGACCCCAGAGCTCTCACCGTGTGGGGAGGCAGCCATGGGGGCTGCCAGGGGGTTCCCCACGCTTGCTCCAAGGACACTTCTGTTTTCCCAAAGGGTCAAGAGTTGAGGGCTTGTTTGCTTTGGAAATCCTTGCAACTTAAAGGATCACTAATCCCACGTGGTCCTAACCACGTGGTTCTTCCCAGCAATTTTACCTACAGCTGTCCCATCCCTGAATGTGAAAGAATCCAAGCTGGAACCCAGAGAGAGGGGCGATGGAGACAAGACCGTGAAGTTAAGGGAGGGGACGAACATGGGCCAGAGTTCAGAAGAATTTTAGGTGTTGGTTCCTGAGAAGAAGACGTCAGCATCCAAGCAGCGGAAAAGAGAAAGGCCCTGCACGAGGCACACAGGAGGCGAAGCCTCAGGCCCCCCTGATGACTCAGTGGGAATCGGGAAGCGGCCTCCGGACCCGCAGGGGAGCTGGCAGGGGAGGGGTCAGAGGCGACAGTCTGTGAGGAGACTAAAAAGTAAAAAAAAAACCCAGCCCCAACCCACGAAAGCCAGCTGGAGGGCACTTGGAAGAGCCACTAGCAAGGTGAGAAAAGACCCAAGCCGCTGCTCTGGCCCAGATTCCCAGAGCTGAGAATGTGGTCTAGACAGGAAGTGATTAAGGCCTGAATGAAGAATTTCCCCAAAAGTCGGGTCAGGGAAAGGACAGAGCTGGCGCACGGTGGGAGGCAGGGCAGGGAGGCCAGCGTGCCCCTCTCCCACCTCCCCAGCAGCCCAAGAGCAGTGACCGGCTCGCCTCCCACAACAGGCCACGGGGGCTGCTGGGGGCTCCCCACGCTTGCTCCAAGGACACTTCTGTTTTCCCAAAGGGTCAAGAGTTGAGGGCTTGTTTGCTTAGGAAATCCTTGCAACTTAAAGGATCACTAATCCCACGTGGTCCTAACCAAGCTTCTTCCCAGCCATCTTACCTAAGGGCAGGTTGGCAGAAAAGATCTTGGTGCCTGAGTTAATGGTAAACTCAGTGAGTCAGCGTGTAAAGTTAGGGTGTGTCCCTGAGCCCCACGGAGCCCCTGGAACCTCTAACACAGGGCCTGGCTCCATTGCAGATGCTCGATAACCAGTATTTGAATGTAGAAACGAGGCTGTGCCCAAACGCTGGTTTGGTCTCAGGGCACATTAATCAAGCCTGTGACTTCTGGGAGCAGGTGTGACGAGGACAGTTCAGGATGTGGGGTTGGATCAGCTCGTGGAACATGCCCAGAGAAGAGAGGGAACAAAGAACCAAGGGGGAACATTCTAGGAGATAAGATTTCTGTCGCACACCAGGGAGAACTTGAGACAAATTAGCACTCTCTAGTAAGAAAACCACTGTCCAGAGGGACTGCCTCTGCAGACTGAAGAACAGGCTGGAAGACAATCAGCAGGAAAGTTCCAGGGAAGCAGTTAGAATGGACGACTCCTGTGGACCCAGCCTTCGCTGTGGTTCTCCAAACTTATCCAAACTCCTCTTGAATTGCTTTGTATTTTTAGCCCGAATAGCATGACAGGCTACCAAGACCCAAATATTTGCTTCCTCTCATATTTCAAGAAAAAGGAGTGTATTATTTTTACTTGTCTTCAAATCTCTCCTTTCAATCTCCAGAAGGGGTCTCTTAGTTCTAGGCTCCAAATACCCACTGGATGAAGAACTCTTGGATAGACTGTTAACTATCAGACCCTGGTTTCAGCTTCTGTTTGTTAATTTGTTTTTAAACAAACACACCAGAGGCAGCATGGAATCCTAGAAAGCACTGCTGAGCCAGAGAGATCCCAAGTGCTAACTGTGGCTACATCTTTTTGGAGCCTTGAGACTCTTGCATGCATGCTAAGTCGCTTCAGTTGTGTCTAACACTAAATGACCCCATGGACTATAGCCCACCAGGCTCCTCTGTCCATGGGATTCTCCAGGCAAGAACACTGGAGGGGGTTGCTGTGCCCTCCTCCAGGGGATCTTCCCAACCCAGGGATCGAATCCACGTCTCTTATGTCTCCTGCATTGCAGGTGGGTTCTTTACCCCTAGTGCCACCATGGGAAGCCCATTGGGTGCCAGTTAATCTCACTGGAGGCTTAGTTTCATCTACTGATTGGAGTCAAATGTTCCTCTCTTCAGGAAGCTGCAAGAATTCATCAGGATCAGGATTTCCCTGGTGGTCCATTGTCTAAGATTCCATGCTCCCAATGTAAGGGGCCCAGGGTTCGATCCCTGCTCAGGGAACTAGATCCCTGTTCAGGGAACAAGCCGCAACTAAAAGATCCTGAATGCCACAATGTAGACCCAGCAGAGTCAGATTAACAATTAAATATTTCAGGAAAAAAAAAAAAAAAAGTTAACTGGGATCAAGTATGGAATATGAAAGTGAAGTCGCTCAGTCGTGTCCGACTCTTTGCAGCCCCATGGACCGAGGAGCCTGGTAGGCTACAGTCCATGGGGTTTTCCAGGCAAGAATACTGGAGTGGGTTGCCATTTCCTTCTCCAAGGGATCTTCCCAACCCAGGGATTGAACCCCGGTCTCCCGCACTGTAGGCAGACACTTCACCGTCTGAGCCACCGGGGACCCAGCATGGAAAATGCGTATACAATAAGGCTATACAAGAAATGTTTAATGTTTGTGGGCTTAATGGTGAGTGAGTGAGGGAACAAAAGAGCACATTTGGACACACAGGTGTACTCCGGGGTGGCTGCTGCTTCTCACTGTCTTCTCCTGAGTCTTGTGAATTTGCAGCCACACCTCTGTTTCTGACCTTTGCTACCTGACTGAGCTCCACTACACACTTACTCACCAAGAACAGCTCCAAAGGACTTCCTGTTCTTGGAACTGAAATCCCCCTCAACAGATGAAGTTTTACTCCCATGGAGGCAATTCAGAAGCTATGCCAAGGTTCTTAAGAAAGTTCCGGAAAAGGAGGTCCAGAAATGTGGTAAGCGACACCAGGGTGGTGGAAATAAGCCTGCGGTCTCCCCAGGGAAACCCCCCTGAAAGAGACAATGCTCACTTGGAAAATATGAGTTCTGGTCTGCTTGTCGAACAAACGTGACGACAGCAGCCTGCTTTCGCTGCAGCTACACAAAATGTCGCAGAACGCTGAGGCCGAAACACCCTTCGCGCTCAGCCGACCTCAGACCCTGCCACGGCTGCCTCAGACACACACACACCCCCACCATTCAGATGGGAAGACTGAGGAAGAAGGAAGAAGTCTTAAGTGAGCCAGCAGCAAAACAGAGCGGGCTGTAATCTTTCTGCCTTCAAGTTTCCTGATCTTTCCACCACCCAAAGCTGCCTCTTCACTCAGCCACACCACACTCCCAGCTCTGAATCAGGGCCTGATTGGCCACAAGCCCCCATTCTCTCTTCAAGGCTCTCAGGAAACCAATTAGATCCCAGGGTTCCAACCTCTGTTCCCAAGTAGACTTAAACTCACGAAGACTGAGCCGGAACCTGGCCAACTCTGGGGACTGTGGAGGTGAGTGAAGTCCCCCAGTAAGAGATACGCCGGGGCCAGCTCCCAGGAAGAGCGGCGCGGCCTCCAAACCCAGGCCTCTGTGGGCCGAGCTAGAGCCATAGAGAGAGATCATAGACTCATCCCTCAAAAGAGGATTTGTGGTTTGGGTTAATACACACCCGAGAACCCGAGTAATGGATGCTCTTCTAAAAATTCTCTTTGGCTAACAGCTTTAATCTTCTCACCCATAAAGCCATTCGTCACAGCTGGGGTGGACTGCCATCTCTTCTGCTCCTTAGAGGAAGCTGGGGTAAACAGTGGAATGTCATTAGGGGCTGGGAAAACCTTCTGGCCACCAAAGATCGACTATATAGCTTTGAGAGGTGGTGAATGCCCCGTCACTGGACGTATCTAAGGAAAAGTTGGGTAGCCATTTGGTAGAGGAGAGCACGGAAGATTTTTCAGGTCTTTCCTACCCTGACTGTACAATTCTGCAACTATCAAGAAGAGGGGAAATGCAGGGGCCTGGAAGATGGCTGGCGAAGCCCACCAGGAACCTCACCGGGGGAAGGAGGGTGCCTCACCGGGGGAAGGAGGGTGCTCACCTGGGGAAGGAGGGTGCCTCACCGGGGGAAGGAGGGTGCCTCACCGGGGGAAGGAGGGTGCTCACCGGGGGAAGGAGGGTGCCTCGCCGGGGGAAGGAGGGTGCCTCGCCGGGGGAAGGAGGGTGCTCACCGGGGGAAGGAGGGTGCCTCACCTCGGAAGCCTTGTTGCGCCCCTCGTACAGCAGCAGCTCCTCTGACAGCAGCAGGGTCCGGGCGGGGTTGCAGAGATCTAAAGGCTGTAAACAAAGGCAATCGTTCAAAGAGGCCTGGTGGAGAAGGTGGGTGGGGGCGAGGGGGAGGCAGCCTGCCAAAGCCAGCCGCAGAAGACTGCCAGCCCTGCCCCCACACCCCAAGAACCCACACGCCCCCTCATACACAGACAGAAACAGAAAGACGGAGGCGCCCATCCTGGGCGGAACTGCCGCTGCGACCTTCCCCACCAGCCTTCACAGGCTTGCCGCAGGAAGTCGGCACATGGCCGGGCCTCCCCGACTGCACTGAGCTCCGGGCCCTCCCAGCCCCCACAGCCCCCACACTCCCTCCTCCCTCCTATTCACACCGTCAGGCCCAGGCTCTCAGGACACCTCTGGCAGTATCCTGAGAGCCTCAGGCCAGGTGTGGTCACCTGAGTGCCTTCGAAGGCCAGGTCAATCCCTGCTCCACATTCATTAACACACTTGAGTTCACCGACTCCTTCTCTGTTGTCAGTTCCCAGGGACCAAGTCTCACCCAAACGTCTCAGCCTACTCCATGACCCTGCCCCATACCCACTGCGGAGCCCCACCTCCCACTCTTAGTGGGAAAGAACCCGCCTGCCAATCCAGGAAACATAAGAGATGCAGCTTCGATTCTTGGATTGGGCAGATTCCCTGGAGGAGGGCACGGCAACCTACTCCACTATTCTTGCCTGGAAAATCCCACGGACAGAGGAGCCTGGTGGACTACCGTCCATAGAGTCACATAGAGTCAGACACGACTAAAGTGACTTAGCATGCATAGGAAAGCACATATAGGCAGTAAAACTAAAGAAAAGCAAGGAAATGATTATCACAAAGTCAGACTAGTGGGTACATCTCTGGGCGAAGAGGGTATTATAATCAGGAAGAGAGACACATGGCCTCTGAGGTGGTGGCAATGGTCTGGGCCTTTTTCTTAAGTGGATATCTACTTTATAATTACTCATTAAACTGTCCACTTAAGTGTTATGCCATTTTTGGCTTATATATTTTACAACTCAAAAGTTTTTATGACTTTTTAAAACTAATTTTAATTTTTTGGTAAAAATTTTAAAATGAAAAATAGGCCCTGTGGATTCCAAGACCTTTGTGGTTACATCCCAAGAAAGAGGAGAGATGGAAAGAATGGCAAAGGGCAGACCCTGCCTATGGAGCTGTCTGGGGAGATGCACGTCACCTGCCAGAGATATGCAGCACGCATCCTAAAAAGTATGAATTCAAAGATGCGCTGGCCAGTGACAGGCCCAGAAGGATGCCAGGGAGAGCAGAGAAGGCAAGCATGGTCAGCAATGAAGCTCTTGGGGCCATGCCTTCTCTAGGTTGCTGATGAGAGGATAAACCGAGAGTCTTTCTGGAAAGCAATTTGTCAAAATATGTATAAGAACCTTTAAGATGTTTATGACCGATGACCCAGTCGTTTCACTTCTAGGAATCTCTCCCAAGGAAAATAATCTGAGAGGCAATTCACGCATGAGGATTTTCATCACAGTTATTTACAATAACAAACGAGCAGACATAACACAAGTGTCTGAATAGAAGAGAGGACTGGTTAAATAAATATGAAACATCCATGTAACAGTGTCCAACCACTACAAAACACAGACTCAAGGAATATAATGATGTAGGAAATATTCATGCTGCAATTCTTGTTTAAAAAAAGGCAACAGAATAGAAAATGTACAATACAGTCTGGGGTTTTTAATATGATATGCACAGGAAAGCTATCTAAATGCTCACATGGGTTATATATGTGGGTGATAGAATAAATAAAGGCTTGGAAATGGAGAGGAAGAGAAGGAAAACAGGAGAAAAATAGGAGAAGGGAAATCTAAACAGTCTCAGGCCACCAGCTAGTGCTGGCCAGACGTGTTTGCTCAGACCAAGGAGACCAGACAAGATGCCAGGCTTCGAGGCTCGCTCACTGTCTCCAAACAACAAAGCACTGGAGAAGCCAGGAACAGAGGCCTCGGCACACAGGCCCTGCGAGATACAACGGGCTACTGCAGCGTGCCTGCAGTGTGCCCAGAGAAAGGGGAGCGGGAGGGGGACCCCTTGATGTCGAGCCTCCCTGCCCCCACTCCCTGTTTCTCCTCCTGGAAGCCGCTGCCCCCTCCGTATCACCCCCAGCATCCCGAGCCCCGAAGCTTTTTGGCTTTCCCCCAGTCCTAGAACAAGACACCATCTCTGAGTCCCAGAGCAAAGGGCCCTCTCTCTCTCGCCTCCCCCAGAGGGAGCCCTGGGGGTCGGCCGCCAGCTCACCTGGACGAAGACGGGGAACACCAGGACCTTGGGGGCCAGGGTGACGTAGGTGCCGTAGCTTGAGTGCGGGGTGTGCGGCCTCATGACGGGGCAGTTCTGGTAGTTCCCGCGGCCCTTCAGGGTCTGCACCGTCTTCATCAGCCGACACTTCTTCCCCAGGCCCGTGTAAGACTTCCCTTTACTGGGACTCCCTGATTCTGTGGAACAGAGATGGGGGTGCACTGTGAGGCATTTTCATCCCCCACCACCCACTGCAAAGGCATCGCCTCTGCAGAAACAGGGCACACGGTCTCAGTCCATGGGCTGCCATTTCCAACGGCATCTACCTTGAGCCCGGCCCTGAGCAAGGTGCTGAGAAGATGGGGAGACCTCAGAAGCAAGTCTCTCTCACTCTGGGAGGGATACTGACATGCAAACCTCCACCTCCAGGGCGAGGACAGGGCAGGGAACTGCCAGCTATGATAAAGGTGGCCCAGGACCTGAATCAGGCCTATTGGTTTGGTCTCATACTTTTACAAATCAGAAAGTCTCTCAGATTTGAAAAATCAGAAGATCTGACCTCACCAGGCCCACAGACCCACATCCAGCCATCAGTCAGCTGGAGCACTCCGGGCAGAAGAGCACGTGCGCTCCCCCTGGCCTGCATTCCCACCCTGGGCACACCCAGCACCACTGACTCCCAGGTCTCTCAAACAAAGAGAGTGGAGGTCCTGTCTCCGCAGTGGTAGCAAAGACAGTGGGCTTTCCTAGGACATGTGGGGGTCGGCCCTCAACGAGCCAAGGGAGCTGGAGCAGCCTGACCTTCTGAGTCAGTCTGGGATAAGGGGTGGCACTGAAGCTCCAGTTACTGGGGAAGCCCACCAGCTCTGAGCCAGAGAAAAAAAGAAAGAAAAGAAGGGGCTTCCCTGGTGGCTCAGACAGTAAAGAATCTGCCTGCAATGCAGGAGACCTGGGTTTGATCCGGGGGTGGGGAAGATCCCCTGCAGATGGGAATGGCTACCCACTTCAGTATTCTTGCCTGGAGAATTTCGTGGACAGAGGAGCCTGGCGGGCTGCAGTCCATGGCGTCAGAAAGAGTCAGACACAACCGAGCCGGAGGGCTGCACCCAAATCTCACTTCTCTGCTCCCCGCTTGGTAACCACCAGCAGCTCACTTCCCTGCTCAGACTCTTGGTTTCCTCACTGCAGTTAGAGCACCAAGCTCATGGGCCGGCCATGGGAACTAAAGGAGTGCTCCAAGTGAAGCCCCTAGAACAACGCCTGGGGCCTGGCAACGGCGCCGTGAAAGTGAGCTGCTAACTCATTGTGGTTCTTGTGATTCCTCCCCTCGGAAAAGGAAGTTGATCAGGTGCTCCAGGGACACTGGGAAGCCTCAGCTTCATCACAGACAGGAAGTACTCCCTGGCTTGGCCATCAGAAATTGCTCTCATCAGAAAAGAGAGAAGAGGGGAGAAACGAGAGAAAGAGAATGAACCGACCCCAGGGAAGACAGCAGAGGGCTGCAGGGAGTCCCTCTATAAGAGGACACTGCAGGACACACGCCCACCAACAGACAAGGAGTGGCACACAGGTCTTTATCGTGTCTCATCCAATGGGCAGAGGTGCACACCACGGAGTATCTAAAAAGTCAGGAATTCTTGGACATAAGCAAGTAGGAGACAAACTCCAGGGTATTCAAGCTTCACACACACCTGAGCCCCTTCCAAGAGTTCCTGCTGCCAAGCGGGCGACTGACCAGCCCTTCCTGATCTGCTTGCCCAGCCCACTAGGTCTCCTTCCACCACCCCCAATCCTGGCAGCCAGGGAGTGAACAGGTGACCTGACCCAAGCTATATCTCAGGGAAGCTCCCCACCAACGCGCAGTCCAGGGCCTCAGAGGAAAAACCAGCTCAGGTTTCACCCTTGCTTCCTCCACCCACCCCCAGCCCCGTCTCACAGAGAAAGGTGAGAAAAACAAGTCATCCTCCACCCACACACACACAAGTGACCACCCATTGCAGCAGTATCTTGGGGCAGCGCTCACACTATAATAACCTAAACCACTTCCTGCCTCTTCAAGGAGTCACTTAGAGGAGAAAGAGCATGAGCCAGGATGGGGGTGGGGGCCAGATGCACGGCCAGACACTTTCGCAGCTCCTCATCTGCTCTGACCCTGGACATCAGCCCCAGAGGGCTCTGTGCTGGCAGCCTCTGCTGAAAGAACCCACCCTGGCCCTCAAGCTCTGCACTGGGTTTGAGATGGACCAGACGCCTGAACTGGAGCACTTGGCCTCCTCGGAGATGGGCTGTGCAACTCTGAACAGGCTCCATCGCCCTCTTAGCCAGAGTGTTCTCCACCGCGAAGTATAGAGATAACGTGGACGTCTACCTTGCTGACCCAGGGCAGGCGGGGGCTCCCACAAGAGACCTGATGGGCAAGGGTTTGGTGAATGGTACCAGAGGTTGAGGGCACGAAGATTATAAACCCAAGTCGATGAATAATCTACTCATCAAGGTTGGCATTAAGACGAGGATGCTGGGCCACAAACCGTACCAGGAAGGGGGATCCCAAGGTCAGTCTGGAACTAGTCTAATCGGATACAACCAAGCCCAGACCAGACAAGGTGAAACTACACAGGACTGACAAGGCAAAATAGACCCAACTTAGACAGGTTGGGGAGAAGGCAGTGGCACCCCACTCCAGTACTCTTGCCTGGAAAATTCCATGGGCGGAGGAGCCTAGTAGGCTACAGTCCATGGGGTCGCGAAGAGTCGGACACGACTGAGCGACTTCACTTTCGCTTTTCACTTTCATGCATTGGAGAAGGAAATGGCAACACACTCCAGTGTTCTTGCCTGGAGAATCCCAGGGACGGAGGAGCCTGGTGGGCTGCCATCTATGGGGTCGCACAGAGTCGGACATGACTGAAGCGACTTAGCAGCAGCAGCAGCAGCAGCAGATGGGTTGGGTTTGCGAATGCCAAAATCTGGGCCCTGTGTCCCCCGGT
This sequence comes from Cephalophus harveyi, assembly GCA_006410635.1. Classification (NCBI taxonomy): domain Eukaryota; kingdom Metazoa; phylum Chordata; class Mammalia; order Artiodactyla; family Bovidae; genus Cephalophus; species Cephalophus harveyi. The sequence goes on from SJYT01007876.1 coordinate 474,851, forward strand.
CTGACCTTTAAAGGCATCCACTTCTTTCCTTCCCGAGCCCAGCTGCACAGGGCATCGTAGAATCTTTGCCTTGGGCCTAGAAAGTCATGAGTAAACCACTCAACACATACCCCTGCCTTCGGGAAGGAAGCAGTCCCATTTTATAGACAAGGCAACTGAGGCCTGGAGTGACTGAAGGACTTGCCTAAGGTCATGTGAACAGTAACTGGTACAAAGCGGGATCACCCTAACCTGTGTGGTATGTCTTTGTGTCCCCTGTCCACACGCCCTGGATAATGTATAGCAAGTGGGCTTGATTCTTCAAAACTGATTTTTGAAGTATCTGTTTTAAAGAAACAGTCCAAGTTTTAACCCAGCTACTGAGCTCCATGAAGGCAAACTCCTTAACTTTCCCACCTGCTGCCGCTTATACTCATTGGTCCAAACACCGATCCACCCCTTCAACACCTGCTTCACGGACCAAGCACAGTACTTACTCAGCTTCTGAGGAGAGCCCTGGTAGTCATCCCACCCCAGCAGCAGAGAATCTGAGGCTGGGCCACCTTCACAGGGCAGGGGACAATGCCGGGGCATCAGCAGGTTGGGAGAAAATGCCAATGACAAGCGGGCAGGCACCCCAGGCCCCAGAAGGGCACCAGACCCCATTCAACTCAGGTTGGCTCAACCCACTCTCCTGAGAGGAGACCAAGAGGCCAGCCAGAGGAGGGGACAGGAGCCGGCAACTGGTGACAGAGAACCTTGGCCTCTGGAGACCCCTAAGTGCATTTAAGGGAAGATCTGTGCCCTGAATTCCACCCCTTCCTCGGAACCTGAGGACCAGGAGCCAGAAACGCTCGATCCCTGGTAAGGAGAAAACAACGTCCTTGAATCCCCAAATAATTATTCTCATGAAGAATAAATGAAGTCAGGTCAAGTTCTTAATATAATGCATTCAAAAGTTACCATTGTTATTAACAGCATCATCATTTCCTCACTTGTCCCTCTCCCACAGCCTGCATGACTGTGCCCGTCTTGGTTTGCTAAGCACTGTACTGTCAGAGGGGAACCGAAACCTGGATAGGAGTTGGGAGGACACCAGGAGGCATCTCTCGAGAAGAATCCACACCTGCCCGCCTCCGGGGACACACCTGTCCAACTCCCTTCCCCCCTGAGCAGCCTGCAAACCCTCAGCGGCGACCGAAGTCACTTCCCTTCAGACCCGGTCTGACCTTTAAAGGCATCCACTTCTTTCCTTCCCGAGCCCAGCTGCACAGGGCATCGTAGAATCTTTGCCTTGGGCCTAGAAAGTCATGAGTAAACCACTCAACACATACCCCTGCCTTCGGGAAGGAAGCAGTCCCATTTTATAGACAAGGCAACTGAGGCCTGGAGTGACTGAAGGACTTGCCTAAGGTCATGTGAACAGTAACTGGTACAAAGCGGGATCACCCTAACCTGTGTGGTATGTCTTTGTGTCCCCTGTCCACACGCCCTGGATAATGTATAGCAAGTGGGCTTGATTCTTCAAAACTGATTTTTGAAGTATCTGTTTTAAAGAAACAGTCCAAGTTTTAACCCAGCTACTGAGCTCCATGAAGGCAAACTCCTTAACTTTCCCACCTGCTGCCGCTTATACTCATTGGTCCAAACACCGATCCACCCCTTCAACACCTGCTTCACGGACCAAGCACAGTACTTACTCAGCTTCTGAGGAGAGCCCTGGTAGTCATCCCACCCCAGCAGCAGAGAATCTGAGGCTGGGCCACCTTCACAGGGCAGGGGACAATGCCGGGGCATCAGCAGGTTGGGAGAAAATGCCAATGACAAGCGGGCAGGCACCCCAGGCCCCAGAAGGGCACCAGACCCCATTCAACTCAGGTTGGCTCAACCCACTCTCCTGAGAGGAGACCAAGAGGCCAGCCAGAGGAGGGGACAGGAGCCGGCAACTGGTGACAGAGAACCTTGGCCTCTGGAGACCCCTAAGTGCATTTAAGGGAAGATCTGTGCCCTGAATTCCACCCCTTCCTCGGAACCTGAGGACCAGGAGCCAGAAACGCTCGATCCCTGGTAAGGAGAAAACAACGTCCTTGAATCCCCAAATAATTATTCTCATGAAGAATAAATGAAGTCAGGTCAAGTTCTTAATATAATGCATTCAAAAGTTACCATTGTTATTAACAGCATCATCATTTCCTCACTTGTCCCTCTCCCACAGCCTGCATGACTGTGCCCGTCTTGGTTTGCTAAGCACTGTACTGTCAGAGGGGAACCGAAACCTGGATAGGAGTTGGGAGGACACCAGGAGGCATCTCTCGAGAAGAATCCACACCTGCCCGCCTCCGGGGACACACCTGTCCAACTCCCTTCCCCCCTGAGCAGCCTGCAAACCCTCAGCGGCGACCGAAGTCACTTCCCTTCAGTTGGTCCCTCAATTAAAGTTCTGTTGAGTCCCTGCTGTTTGTCAGACCCTGGGACCAGCACCAGACACATGGAGAGGAGCAGGCCTAGGCCCTGCCCTTAATGGGGTTACCGTTTAGCAGTGATGTCTCCTCTTTAACCTAATGCACCGACTAAAAGCTTTCTTTAAAACTCGGTGTTAAAACATTACCAGACTTCTCTCTGGAAGGAAGATGGATTCACTTCCAACCAATCAAGCCCAAACACCCAAATGCCCCACCTAGAGAGAATGAAGATGCCTTCCATTCTCAACCCTGAGCCTGGTAGCAGCCCTTTCCCCCTAAAAGACACCTGCTTTCAGCAAGCATCTTTGTGCTACTGACAGAGGGGACTGGGAGGGAGCAGGTCGGCAAGTGGCTGGGAAAAGGCCATTCTCAAGGCAGGAGGTCAAAGGACATTCTGTGGGCTCTGAAGGAAGGGCTCAAGGAAATCAGGGTCAGTACCATGGACCACCAGGCAAGGCTGATCTCAGCCTTCCAGATCCCATCTGGCCTTCAGCCAGTGCAGAAAGGACCTAAAAGAATACCCAGCCCACTCCAGCATCAACTCTGACACCTTAGGCCTCCTGGGAGAAGGTGCTGCTTTTGAGACCAGCTTCTCTCACTGGCCCTTAAAAGCTAAGGCCAGCATTTTCTGAACAATAGAGAAAAATCCATTCACACAGCAGAGACGCTTGTGCACTTCAAAGACAACTATCTTCTGTGTAGCATCGCTCAGTAAACAGGCTGCTACTCAAAATCATTATCTCCCTCATCCCTTCTGACAACCCTCTAAAGTGGGAATTGTCAGCCCTGTTCTATAGATAAAGAAACTGAGGTTCAGCGAGGGGTCATTAGTTGTTTAAACTCACACAACTCCAATCTGAGACCTCCCAGCTCTGAATTCCATGCCTCTTTCCTATGTCAGCCTGACCACGGTGCCTAGAGCACCTTACACTTAGTAACATTGGTTGAGGGGCTTCCCTGGTGGCTCAGTAGTAAAGAATCTGCCTGCAAAGCAGGAGATGCAGGAGACACAGGTTTAATCCCTGGGTCGGGAAGATCCCCTGGAGGAGGGCATGGCAACCCACTCCAGTATCCTTGCCCGCAGAACCCCACGGACAGAGGAGCCTGGTGAGCTGCAGTCCACGGGGTCGCAAAGAGTCGGACTGAAGCGACCAAGGACACGCACGTACAACGCTGGGGAATCTCAGCTGAGTGCCCAAGTCCTGAACACCGTCTCCTCGGCTGCTCTGAAAAGACGCCCTCGCCTCCTTCTCAGTTCAGGATCCGAGGAAGAAAGACAGTGGCTCAGTGAGGGAGGAGAGGTCCCAAGAGGAGACAGTCTGTGTCAGTCTCCTGGGGGGTCCTGACTCTGTTGGGAAGGCCTCCCAGCCGGAGGAGGAGGCAGCTGACCTGGCCATCTCTCTGGGGCTTGGAGGGCAGGGCAGCAGAGGACAGACTCACCTTCAGGGATGGCGTCCTCCTGGTACACAGGCCGCAGCAGCTGCAACGGAAAGACAGAGAACCCCTCAGCCCAGCCACGGGGCAGACAACCAGGCGGGCTGCTCAGCCCTGGCCTGGGGGCAGCAGGGAAGGCCCTCAGGGCACGAGGGCAGGACCGCCATCCTGCTAAGGAGCCAAGAGGCGGCTTGTAGGGAGCACAGGCTCTAGAATCCTCCAGAATGTCTAAATATAGTGAGGCTTTAGCTGTCCTCGAGTTTAACCCCTTGGCTGGGTCCCCATTTCCTTGATGGCAACTTGTTCCAAAGCATGTGCTGTGGAACACCGGCCCTAGGGATCTTTCAACTCTGCTACAAAGGGGGACGCCATCAGGGGAGCTTGGGAACCACTCGGGTGAACCACCTCCTTCACTGCAGACGCCCTCAGAGCTTCAAGCAGGTGAACAGGCACTGGGAATCTGCTCCAAGAAGAGAGCAGGAGGTATTTCTCTAGCTTACTTGACCTCAGGACATATTTTACCCAGAGTATCTCAGGGGAACCGTGTCTTGGGATACACACACACCATCACCCCACTGCACCATCTCGAAGTTCCTTCGACAGGCGCTCACTCACTGCCCACCACGTGGCCCATTCTGCTTTGGAAAAGCACCGTCTGGCAGAAGGCGCTTCCTTCTTTCGAAGTGAAATCTTCCACCTAGTGGCATCCCCTGGTCCTGGATCTGTATCCTGAGACCACAAAGACCCAGCTGCTCCCTCTGCCCAGGACAGCCTGACAGGACGGCCCTATGGAGTGACCGCTTACCCCGCGTCCCTGCTCCCTACGTCGAGCCCCTGGGAGGCTCCTCCCAAAACAGCTGAGTCTTTGCCTCTTCCTGGCTTCACTCAGGGACCCCAGCCCTTCACCTTCCTGGAACGGCAGGCCATACCTGGCTCCCGGGGTTCAGCGGGGCCAGGATGATGTAGTTGGGGTCGGTGGGGGCCGTGGCGCGGGACAGCGCGGGCAGGGTGTGCTGGCTCCCCCGCTTGGTCAGCTCGGTGTAGCGCTCCCAGCCGCCGAGCAGCAGCCCGTCCGAGCTGTCACACACCAGGTGGCAGCTGTGGCGCTGCTCCGGCCGGGCCTGGGCCCCGTGGGTGCAGTTCTTCTCCCGCTTATTGGGGGGTGACAGGAGGTCTAGGGTCGACTTGCAGGAGGCCCGTCGCAGGACCCCTCCATCTGGCCCTGGCTTGACTTGGGGGACCATGCGCCATACAAGCAAGACGATCTCGCTGGGGCAGCTCCTGGAAGTGGCGGGGAGAGGGGATCACAAAGAGACGGTGAGTCTGCTGCTGCTGCTGCTAAGTCACTTCAGTCGTGTCCAACTCTGTGCGACCCCATAGACGGCAGCCCACCAGGGTCCCCCGTCCCTGGGATTCTCTAGGCGAGAACGCTGGAGTGGGTTGCCATTTCCTTCTCCAATGCATGCGTGCATGCTGAGTCGCTTCAGTCGTGACCAACTCTGTGCAACCCCATGGACAGCAGCCCACCAGGCTCCTCTGCCCACAGGATGCTCCAGGCAAAAATACTGGAGTGGGTTGCCATTTCCTTCTCCGCAAGTTGAGTCTGGGGGAGACCAAAGTCAGGCAGGGTAGGGGCCTGCGGGGGCAGAAAGGAAGAGAGGGGAAGGGGACAGGGGCAGCCCCCAGTGCTAGAACAGGAAAGGATGCAGGGGCCAGCTATAGCAGAGACAGCAAAGGGGTCCCTGAGGTCAATTTGAGTTGACTGGCAGGGGCTGGGAAGGGCATTGGTAATAAAGAAAGAAGACCAGATTCAACTAGTGATGTTCCCCCTGAACACGAAGTACAAGCAAGCAAGCCACCTGTGTAAACCCCTCACCCAGTCATTCTAGAAGCAAACCTAAAATGGGGCTGTAGCTCAGAGGGTCAAAATTGAGGGGTCTCATACATTTTAGGGGCTTCCCTGGTGGCTCAGACGGTAAAGTGTCTGTCTACAATGTGGGAGACCCAGGTTCGAGCCCTGGGTTGGGAAGATCCCCTGGAGAAGGAAATGGCAACCCACTCCAGTACTATTGCCTGGAAAATCCCATGGACAGAGGAGCCTGGTAGGCTACAGTCTACAGGGTCGCAAAGAGTCGGACACGACTGAGCGACTTCACTTCACTTCATTTCATACATTTTAAGTCTTCCCTGGTGTCAGATGGTAAAGACTCTGCCTGCAATGCGGGAGACCTGAGTTCGATCCCTGGGTGGAGAAGATGCCCTGGAGAAGGAAATGGCAACCCATTCTAGTATGCTTGCATGGAGAATCCCATGGACTGGCGGGCTACAGTCCATGGGGTCGCACAGAGTCGGACACGACTGACCCACTAACACAATGTACCGGGATACATTTTAAAGAATAACTGTTTAATTACACAACTGAAAAAAACTCTGCAACATCTACCCAGCCTAGAAAACAGAAGGCTTAGCTCTGAGGTAGCAGAACTAATGAGCTCATGGAGAAAGCGACCCCCTGGAGCCACGCCATGAACCACAGGGTGTGTCTGAGAGCTTCTTCCCCCACTGTTTGCTCTAGGATTCAAATTTGCTTGGAGCCTGAACCTTCCAGTTTCAGGCCAAGTAACTGATTTCCTGAGAAGCAAAGCAAATGGCTCGCAGATGTGGAGGAGGGACAGGCCAGGCGTGTGCCCAGGGCTGGGGAGGGGAGGGGAGGTGCGAGGCAGCCCCAAGCCCCAGGCCACCCGCCGCCCCGGTCACCGGATCTCGTGAGCCAGCTCCACGCATTTCCAGTGCTCCACGGGCCTCTCGTTCAGCCGCAGCACCGTGTCCAGCTGCTGCAGCCCTGCCCGCTCCGCCGGGCCCCCTGCAGAGACAAAGAAAACTCCTGGAGCCCACGACCCCCTCAGAGGGCCTGGGGGTCCTTGGCCTCCACAGTGACTCTGGACAAGGACCGCTCCCCTCTGTTTCTTCATCTGTGAATGAGGGCCTGACCTTGGAGGTCCTCAGGAAAGATCTTGAAGGAGGCTCCCCTTTGCCTTCATTTCCTCCCTGCCCGCAGACCCAGTACCGGCTGACCTCTCTGCTGCCAACCTCCCCACCAGGCCCCCTCCCTCCCCAGGAGCTCCCACCCTTCAAGAACCCTTCCTTGCTGCCAGGCTCAAGGCAAAGGGGGCCCCCAGATCGCCACGTCACAGCTTCTCCTCTTAGGATGCTCACTGTGTGACTAGGAGAAGTCTTTTCTTTGTGAAAAGAAGAGAGGGAATGACTATTTTAAAGGGCTCATCAGGCTGGACTAGGATAAAATACTGATTCCAAATCAAGTTCATAAACGATTCTCATTTTCCCATGCAGCCATTGCCGAAAATATAGGTTTAGTTCCTGTTTGAAATGACTGGGAAACAAAATATAAAAGCCTATCTTCACTTTGATTAAAAACAAAACAAAAAAAGAGTAGGTGTATTTTCATAGACCTCACTTTCATCTATGGTCATTTAAAAATATTATTCTTTTCATTTTGAAAGGCCAGGACTCTTCAATCCGGGTTGGGGCTCCCCTTTCAGTTCCAACATCTTGTTTGCTAAGCCTGGGGCCGCCATCACCCAAGATGCTCACTCACCGGAATCCACGGCCTGGACTCGGACCGGAGAGTCGCAGCAGATGGTGAAGCCAAAGCCGTCCTTCCCCCGCGGGATGGTAATCTAGGACACAGCCCTGCCCAGTTAATCCCAGAAGCCGGGAGGCTGCGCCTCTGCTCCAAGGTCGGGAAGCCCACGGCCCCCCGCCCCCCCCGCCCAGAGCCACCTTCCTCTCCAAGGTTTCTGCAGCCAAGAAGGCTGGCCGGCCCCTCGCCGGCCCTATCTCTGCCCAGGCGTCTCGATCACTGGGTTGTGGGCCAAGTAGGAAGGTTGGGAGCTCAGGAGGTAAGCCAGGCCCAGGACCGACAGAGCTCCAAAAGGGTGCATCTCACCATTTTCAGCCCTGGCAGACATGTGGCCTAGCCCTTTACCTGAGGGCCTGCCACACTGCCTGGCTCCACCTCACCTGAGCCCCACTGCTTGCTCGATCCTTTCCTCCCTCCTCCAGCGCCTCATGGAGCATCAGCCCAGGGCTGGCCCTGCGCTGAAGGCCCAGAGACGAAGCTGAGCTGCCGGCTGTCCTCCCAGAACACAGGGTGGGGAAGACAGGGGTGCACACACTCACTCTCAGGCCAAGGGGCGGGGGACACGTCCTGGGAGGGTCTCAGAGCCATCTACGGTCGGGGCTTCCAGGCACCCAGTGAGGGCTCCCAGGTGAGGGGCAAGTGAGGGCACAGTCCCGGCTGAACCTGAACTGGCCGGTGGCCTCCTTGTGCCTGCTGCGGCCTGTGTGCACGGCAGGTCCACAGCCCTCCTCTCAGGAGTTCCCTGGGAGGGCCCTGCCATCTGCATGCTCCTTTCAAAGCAACAGGCAATTCCTGGTCTTATGCTACTGCTAAGTCGCTTCAGTCGTGTCCGACTCTGTGAGACCCCATAGACGGCAGCCCACCAGGGTCCCCCGTCCCTGGGATTCTCCAGGCAAGAACCCTGGAGTGGGTTGCCATTTCCTTCTCCAATGCACGAAAGTGAAAAGTGAAAGTGAAGTCGCTCAGTCGTGTCCGACTTCGCGACCCCATGGGCGGCAGCCTACCAGGCTCCTCCATCCATGGATTTTCCAGGCAAGAGTACTGGAGTGGGGTGCCATTGCCTTCTCCGGTCTTATGCAGATCTCTCCAAAGCAAAGTGGGACGTGATAAACGTTAGAGCAAAAGGTGAGGAGGGAGCTAGGAAGACTCCTCTGTGCTGTGACTTTAGAAGACAGACTGGGTGCGTGGCAGGAGCCAGCCAGCGCCCGTTCGTGCGGATGGCACGGCAGCGTCCCACCAGCAGCCGTCCGCTGGCTTGGTTTAGTGTGGCCTTGCTGCTCTCTGCACACCCCAGTTAGGCTCTGTGGGGAGTGCAGAAGGCCTAGCCCCTGCTTATTCCAAGAGCGATTCCTGGCTGCTCAGAGCAGGGCTATGAGAGCCACAGACGAAGGCAGTTGGAGTCAGAAAAGGGGTCTGGCTCCTGGACGTGGGGTGGGCCCTGGTGCAGCACAGGGAAAGGGCACCCCCGCCCTCACCCCAGGCCGGCTGAGGAGGAAGCCAGCTCAGCAACCCTGGAGGAGCTCAAGGGTCACGGCCTTGTGAGAAGACTTCTATCTCCCTCCTTTAAGGGCTGCCTCTTCCAGGTTGGGCGCCTGGCATTCACCTGCCAGTTGACCTCAAGGCCAGGCATGGGAAAGGGGAGGGCCAGGGAGCCTGGGGTGGCCAAGGCACTTGGATGCTGTCAGGAGGCCCCTGAGGCTCTGCTTCCCACCAGCCCTGGGCCTGGATTCAAAGCAAGTTTGTAAAACAGGAAATCTGACAGACAAGGGGAGGGGGGGTGCAGGAAAATACCCCGTTCCCATAAGAATTCTGGGAAAACACACAGCTAAGGCAGGAAGAGAAAAAAATGGAAAGAAAGAAAGAAAAACAAACTCTGGAGTGAGTGCGGAAAGCCCAGGCTGAAGCCAAGGGACCCAGCAGGAGACCAGGCCACTCCAGGTGACCGGCGGGGACTCTAAGGGCCTTAGGGCGACCCTCAACCAGGCCGAAGCTGGGACGCCAGCACCTTCCCCATCACCCCAGCGAGGGCCACGGCCCCTCCTGCTGGGGGCACGGCTCTGGAAAACGGCTCCCAGTGCCCAGTGTTGACAGTCTGGGGACAGGCCTCCAGGGCTGAATCTGGAGAACAGGAGGGTGTGCCACCAAAGCAGCCTGCTCCCCACATCCAGGCAGGACAGGAGACCCCTCTGCCTTTCTCGGCACCAGCCTGAGCAGAGCCAGCCCAGATAACAGTCCAGGCCAGCTGGGAAGATGGGAAGAAGAGAGGGTGTGTGCTCGGTGCGAGGGGTGGGATCGTGAAAAGGAAGCGCGATCACGCTTTGTCCGTCGTGAGCACCAACCTCGTTGATAGTCTCCAGAGAACGTGATCATCACTGCAGCCCTGATGCAGGGCTAGTTTTAGTGTGCCCATTTTACAGAGAAGAAAACCGAGGTCTAAAGCAAATGAAGCTCTCAGGGTCAGGAGGCAAGGGGAGCAGCCCTGCCCTAGCTCTGGGATCTCAGCAGCTCCGAGCAGAGGCCATCCTTCCGGGGTGGGTCTTGCTGTTTCCTGTCCAGAGCAGGAATTGCTACTGCTCCCAGATCTCTCCCATGCCAGCACCTCCGTTCTACCCTCCTGCCTGGTTTCAGACTTTCTATCATGGAGGGTCATAGATTTCAACCCCAATCCCCAAATGCCACATTTATTGAACACCCTGCACCGGGCACTTCACACACATTCCATTTACTCTCACCGGCATCATCACATCATCATCCTGTTCCATTGACGGGAAGACTGAGGCTCAGGGAGGTAAACATCGTGCACAAGAGCCGGAGCTCAAAAAGGGCAGAACTGGATGAGAGCCTGGGTCTGGCACAAAGCTAGTGCCCTGAACCCTGTACCACATTCTCGCAGAGGATCCGTTCGGAACTTCAGTCTTGGAGCCCTGGGCACAGACCTGGGGAACTCATGTCTGACCCTACTCTGACTGCCAGCGAGCCCCGGTCCTCAGACCTGTGGTCCCACAGCCTCCCAGCCAGGGCCCCCTCTACCTCACCACCCTGCCACCCAGTTGCCAGTGTTGCCAGGGCTGCTCTGCAGGCTCTGGAGGGTGAGAGGGCCCTGAGAGCTGGGGACTACAGAGAGAACACACATGTCCCGCATGAGGTGCATGAGGCCCCTCTGAGCATCTCCCCAGACCTAAGCCTGCCTGTTTGAAAGAGTTCATGACCCAGATTCCAGTCTGTTCATTAAAACACAGAGGGACGTTGTATACTAAAGAGTCATCCCAGAGTCCCATCAGCTTGGATATTCCCAAAATCTGGACATCCCTTGCCTGCACCCTGCATACACCATGCCTTTTTTAATTATGCAGATCTCTCCAAAGCAAAGTGGGACGTGATAAACGTTAGAGCAAAAGGTGAGGAGGGAGCTAGGAAGACTCCTCTGTGCTGTGACTTTAGAAGACAGACTGGGTGCGTGGCAGGAGCCAGCCAGCGCCCGTTCGTGCGGATGGCACGGCAGCGTCCCACCAGCAGCCGTCCGCTGGCTTGGTTTAGTGTGGCCTTGCTGCTCTCTGCACACCCCAGTTAGGCTCTGTGGGGAGTGCAGAAGGCCTAGCCCCTGCTTATTCCAAGAGCGATTCCTGGCTGCTCAGAGCAGGGCTATGAGAGCCACAGACGAAGGCAGTTGGAGTCAGAAAAGGGGTCTGGCTCCTGGACGTGGGGTGGGCCCTGGTGCAGCACAGGGAAAGGGCACCCCCGCCCTCACCCCAGGCCGGCTGAGGAGGAAGCCAGCTCAGCAACCCTGGAGGAGCTCAAGGGTCACGGCCTTGTGAGAAGACTTCTATCTCCCTCCTTTAAGGGCTGCCTCTTCCAGGTTGGGCGCCTGGCATTCACCTGCCAGTTGACCTCAAGGCCAGGCATGGGAAAGGGGAGGGCCAGGGAGCCTGGGGTGGCCAAGGCACTTGGATGCTGTCAGGAGGCCCCTGAGGCTCTGCTTCCCACCAGCCCTGGGCCTGGATTCAAAGCAAGTTTGTAAAACAGGAAATCTGACAGACAAGGGGAGGGGGGGTGCAGGAAAATACCCCGTTCCCATAAGAATTCTGGGAAAACACACAGCTAAGGCAGGAAGAGAAAAAAATGGAAAGAAAGAAAGAAAAACAAACTCTGGAGTGAGTGCGGAAAGCCCAGGCTGAAGCCAAGGGACCCAGCAGGAGACCAGGCCACTCCAGGTGACCGGCGGGGACTCTAAGGGCCTTAGGGCGACCCTCAACCAGGCCGAAGCTGGGACGCCAGCACCTTCCCCATCACCCCAGCGAGGGCCACGGCCCCTCCTGCTGGGGGCACGGCTCTGGAAAACGGCTCCCAGTGCCCAGTGTTGACAGTCTGGGGACAGGCCTCCAGGGCTGAATCTGGAGAACAGGAGGGTGTGCCACCAAAGCAGCCTGCTCCCCACATCCAGGCAGGACAGGAGACCCCTCTGCCTTTCTCGGCACCAGCCTGAGCAGAGCCAGCCCAGATAACAGTCCAGGCCAGCTGGGAAGACGGGAAGAAGAGAGGGTGTGTGCTCGGTGCGAGGGGTGGGATCGTGAAAAGGAAGCGCGATCACGCTTTGTCCGTCGTGAGCACCAACCTCGTTGATAGTCTCCAGAGAACGTGATCATCACTGCAGCCCTGATGCAGGGCTAGTTTTAGTGTGCCCATTTTACAGAGAAGAAAACCGAGGTCTAAAGCAAATGAAGCTCTCAGGGTCAGGAGGCAAGGGGAGCAGCCCTGCCCTAGCTCTGGGATCTCAGCAGCTCCGAGCAGAGGCCATCCTTCCGGGGTGGGTCTTGCTGTTTCCTGTCCAGAGCAGGAATTGCTACTGCTCCCAGATCTCTCCCATGCCAGCACCTCCGTTCTACCCTCCTGCCTGGTTTCAGACTTTCTATCATGGAGGGTCATAGATTTCAACCCCAATCCCCAAATGCCACATTTATTGAACACCCTGCACCGGGCACTTCACACACATTCCATTTACTCTCACCGGCATCATCACATCATCATCCTGTTCCATTGACGGGAAGACTGAGGCTCAGGGAGGTAAACATCGTGCACAAGAGCCGGAGCTCAAAAAGGGCAGAACTGGATGAGAGCCTGGGTCTGGCACAAAGCTAGTGCCCTGAACCCTGTACCACATTCTCGCAGAGGATCCGTTCGGAACTTCAGTCTTGGAGCCCTGGGCACAGACCTGGGGAACTCATGTCTGACCCTACTCTGACTGCCAGCGAGCCCCGGTCCTCAGACCTGTGGTCCCACAGCCTCCCAGCCAGGGCCCCCTCTACCTCACCACCCTGCCACCCAGTTGCCAGTGTTGCCAGGGCTGCTCTGCAGGCTCTGGAGGGTGAGAGGGCCCTGAGAGCTGGGGACTACAGAGAGAACACACATGTCCCGCATGAGGTGCATGAGGCCCCTCTGAGCATCTCCCCAGACCTAAGCCTGCCTGTTTGAAAGAGTTCATGACCCAGATTCCAGTCTGTTCATTAAAACACAGAGGGACGTTGTATACTAAAGAGTCATCCCAGAGTCCCATCAGCTTGGATATTCCCAAAATCTGGACATCCCTTGCCTGCACCCTGCATACACCATGCCTTTTTTATAAGAAAAAAATGTCCCTCACGTTTCCAGAAGAGTCCTGGGGGCCGAGGGATCATCCTTCCCATGCTGCCCCACATCCTAACAGTGGAGCCTCAGAGGCAAACGCTCTCAGTGAAGCTGAGCTCTGGACCCACCTCAAGGCATCACAGCTACTGGGGAGGAGAAACGTGTGCATACAGACACATAGACACAGCCTATCTCACACACAAGCGGACACCAACACATGCTAAAACACAATCGCACATACAGGACACAAGACAGGCGCTGCCGCCCCATCAGAAGTAGGAAAAGTTAGCAAAAAAAAAAACACACAAATCCGGTTGCTCAGCCACCTAGCCACTTCCAATCTTCGGCTGGAGATGCTCTTTGTAACGCACACTCCTCCCAAGTAAAAATGACAGAAAATCAACTAGACGGTCTCAGCTCAGACACCACCCTGCCAGTGGTTAGGATGGCACAGGGCTGGCCTCTGCTGCCCCTAGGGAGGGGCGGCAGGTACAGGCTACCTGGGGTCCAGCTCCTGCCTCTGTCCTCTGCCCAGATCACAATGAACCTGTGAGGGGCAGGAGGAGGGAAGGAAGGCCCTGCGGGGAGAGAAGCCCTTCTTGGTGAGCCCCCACCCCTGACCCCTAAAGACACCCCGTGGACCGCTCCCCCCGCCCAGGGGCCAAGCACCCACCTGGCGGTAGCGGCGCTCCGAACACACCTTGCAGAGCCCATTGAAGCGGTTCATGACTGCGGGTCCTGCCTCGGCCGCCGCCCCATGAAAACCCGGCTCTCCCCACGGCAGTGGGAGCCCGCACTGCGCCCCGTCAGCCTGGCATGACCGCCCTGGGAAGCCCGCCCCGCAGAAGAATGGCAGGAAATCACCTCTCACCTCCCCAGGCCTGTCTGTGCCGTGTGCCTCTGCACGATAAGCCCGAAGGCTTCCTGAAACCTCCGAATGACAAGGAAGAGGGAGAGTTTTATATTAAAATTCCTGTCAACTAGTTAGTATTCCCCCGGCCCCGGCGGGGAGAGGGCGCCTTTGTTCTGGCTGCATTCTCCGCCATGGGCCACTTTGTGATTCCAGTGTTCTCACAAACACCCCTGGCTGGAGGAGAACCCAGGCAGCAAACACAGCCCGCTCTGTAACAACGCCGCCTCCCCCTGCAAATCCCAGGGTCCTCAGTAGCAAACACAGGTAACTAACTCAGCCTAAGGACTTAAGGATGCTTGGGACGGGGTGGGGTGCGGTGAGGGTTGCACCCACAGACTTTCCATGTCAAGACAGGGAATACGAAACATCTGGAGTCTGCCTGCCACCCAGAAGGCGCTTAAAGGTCAGTTTTCTCATCCATGTACATGGGCTGCTTTAAGGAGCTGATGAGAAAGCATCAGTCGCTCAGTCATGTCCAGCTCTTCAGCGACCCCATAGACTGTAGCCCGCCAGGTTCCTCTCTCCATAGGATTTCCCAGCAAGAATACTGGAGCGGGTTGCCATTTGATGACAGACCATAAAGTCAAGTCAGGAAGGGATTTCCAGTCACTAGATAACCCAGCCTCCTCCCTTTACTGGTGAAGAAGTGGGGGCCTGGAGCCGTTGAGATGACAAGCAGGGCGGGATGGGGCTGGGATCAGAGCCCCAGTCTTGTTCTCTGACTTGCAGAGCAGAGCCTGGGGAGCCAAGAGCCCCTTCCACCCACCTGAGGAAAACGACCCCGCCACTCACATCCTTCATGCCAGAGAGGGTCCCTCGGTGCAGCCCAGCTTTGGTTGCTGAGAGAGTGGGCAGGTCACCCCAGTTTCCCAGCCTCTATCACCCCATGCACACCTCTCGGGGTTCTCCCTGTGCCCTCACCAAGCCTCTGACAATCACCCCCAGCTTGCTGAGTCCTACAGACTGAGTCCTACAGACATATCTCCGAGTATACAAGCCCAGGAAAATCAAACACACCTCACAACAACGCGCCTGTGTGCAAAGTCCGGCCTGAAGCAGGACTCTTCCAGGCCCCCTAGAAACCTGCAGGGCTGATGCTCATGCAGTTCCCATGAAGCCCCAGGGAGGCTCCCAGGCCACCACCCTCTCTGTGCTCAGCATGCACGGAGAAGGGCCTTTAAGTTCCCCCACTGACGCTAGAGGAAAGCTGTGAAACTCGGCACAAAGCCACAGAAAACAGACCTGGCAAGTTACTCTAATACTGTACTATCCTATATGGTAGTGAGTAGATGCAAGTTGCAGTTGAAATTAAAATTAATTCAAATTAAGTAAAATTTAAAATTCAGGTCTTTGGTCATACTAGCCGTATTTCAAGTGCTCAGTAGCCACAGGTGGCTAGTGGCTGCCGGCCTGAACATCGCAGCTCTAGACTGTACATTCCATGACGGCAGGGACCTCTGAACTGTGGACAGCTATAGGTCAGCACCTGGCACAAGGCCTGGCCCATATAGATATTCAATAAATATCTAATGAATGAGGCACTTCCCTGGTGGTCCAGTGGCTAAGACTCTGAGCCCCCAAAGTGGGGGGGCAGCCAGGTTCAATCCCCCGTCGGGGAACTAGATTCCATGCGGCAACTCAAGATCCCACATGCTGCAACTAAGACCCAGCCCAGCCAAATAAATAAATATATATTTTTTAAAAACCCTAATGAATGAATGAGTGAATGATTTGAGTAAATGAAACGGAAAGTGTCTTAGTGATAATAACACACCTAAATGTCACATGTTCTCAAGGAAAACGTCGCTGTCCTGTTTTCCCAACTAGGCCACTTGCAGAAGGCAGCCATACCTGAAGCCGTAATTCAGATGCCACCTCTGCTACTTGCTGGCTTGTGGCCATGGAGAGTGACCTAACACCTCTGAACCTTACACATCCCGCTGATCAGGGGGATTGGTAGTTAACAACCACCTCAGAGGTGGCAGTGAGGGTCATGTTAGGGAGCAACCGCAGGCCTGCTCAAGTGCTGGGAGCTTGTTTCTCCCTGTCTGAGTTGCTAGGGAAAACCAGAGATCACCTCCCATGGCCGGCAGAGAGACGGATTTGGATAAATATCCCAGAATCCCCGTGGGAAGGTTCCTCTCCAGATTTGAAGCCCTAAAGAAGTGAGAACCCATCTCATAGTTTCGGGCTCCGTGACAGCCACTCCATGACCCCGGGGCGGCGGGGGCAGGGGGCGGGGAGCAGTGCCGAATCTGAAGGGGAGCTGGGTCACGGCACTGGGGGGAAGCAAGGGTCTGAGAGGACCTCGGGAAGGAGGATTCGACTTTAAGAGACCAGAAGTCAGTACGACCCAGACGCCTCCGTGTCCAGGGACCGGGGCCTGGCTCTCTTCCTACTCCTGCATCAAGTGTGAATAACCCAAGGGAAGCACAGAAATAACCTCCCCAAAATGCACAACTTCCTGGGTCTCCAAGCACCAAGTGACTCGGAGTCTCAGGCACCAAATGCTGCCTTGTTCAGGGGTCTCCTGGGCCAAGGGACGGACCAGAAGCAGGTTAGAGCCCAGAGCAGTGCTCAGGGCCCGTCAGTCCTGCCCAGGCTTGGGCCCACCTACCTTGAGTTTCTCCCCGTTCTCAGCATCCTCACCTCCCGGCATGCTCAACAGCGGTTCTGGAAGGTGACACAGCAGAGTCAGAAAGTCTCTACGGGCATCTAAGTGCCCGTCCCACAGACCACTCTGAGGCCCAGGCCAGGGTGCCAGGCCCACGTCACTGCTGGCCTCCAGGGTGTGGCAGTGCCCCAGCTCGGGCAGGCAGAGGTCAGGAGCCAGGTCTGTGTGCAGGAAGGGCAGAGCACAAGGCGAAAATCCTCAGGCACCACAGCAGGGCCCACACAGCCTGTCTGCAGAGGTGGGCGCCCCAAGGTCAGCCAGGCCGCCTGTAGGGGGTCCTAAGACCACTGACCCTGAGGAGGGGGCCATGCAGGGAGGTCCAGAAGCCCAGCCCTCCGTGATCTAGAGGCCAGGGGAGCTTAGCCACTTGGGGTCAGGCCACAACCCTCTCCAAGGAAAGCCCAACCAGAAAAGTAAAGGCGTCGTGGACATGAGGCTACGTTCTAGCAGGTGCCCGTGAGAAGTTCCTGGACCCAGAGTCTGATGGCAGCCTGGGGTGAGGTGACTCATGCCGCAAAACACAGTGACTGATGCTACCATGCAGGAGGGGAGGAGGCGAGCCCCGGGCCAGCAGAGTGTCTGGGCAGAACTGAAGGTGGTGTGCACGCACCTCTCAGGGGCCGCAGTCTCCGTCTGGCCACCTTCAGGTGTTTGGTCCGGCCCAGGGCCTCCCCCAGCAGGTAGTACCAGCCGTTGATCTCCTGTTGTGAGAGAAGGCGCGACATTCTCAGAGAAGGCAAAGGGCACGGGGCAGGCAGCCGCCGATCCGCTGAGTGCCTCCCCCAGGAGCAGAAGCTCTGCAGGGACAGACATGCGAGCCTCCCTTCCACAGAGGGAACTGCCATGCCTGCACCTCCCGGAAGCCCTTCCTGAAGGCAGAGCTGGTCCTCCCCTTTGCTGATTCCCACCGTCTCTTGGCCCTGAAGAACAAGTCAACTCACAGGCCCGCCTCCCCAGTGACGCTGTACAAGGCTCTGTGATGTGCCTAGCACTGTTCCTAGTATACAGAAAGTGAAAGTGTTAGTCACTCATTCATGTCTAACTCTGTGTGACCCCATGGACTGTAGCCCGCCAGGCTCCTCTGTTCATGGAATTCTCCAGGCAAGAATACTGGAGTAGGTGGCCATTTCCATCTCCAGGGGATCTTCTCAATCCAGGGATCAAAACCAGGTCTCCCGCATTGCAGGCAAATTCTTTACTATCTGGGCCACCAGGAAAGCCTGGTACACAGAAGGAGCAAAATAAAGGTTGACAAAGCAGAAGGGAGGGAAACAGGCAACCCGAGGCTTCTGAACAGGCTCCAGGTGGGGGTGGAGGGACATCGCCACCCAAGAAGGAAAGCCAAGGTTGCAGTTCAGATATTTGGGACCCACATGCAGAACAGAGTTCTCAGCCACCTACCCCAGACTTCACTTCCAAGACACAGAGCTGGGTGGCAGGATGGAGCAGGTCATCAGGACATCTCCAGGGATGTGCAAGAGGAGCACTCCCGTCCCTGCTCAAAAGCCTCCAGTGCGGGGAGTGCAGTCCAAGTAGAGGTAGGTAAGGGTCTGGCCACCCAGAGACAAGGCCCTCCAGATCCCAGAGTCCTCACCTGCCTGAAGGAAAGCTCCACCAGGACACTCACTCCATCCCAGAGCACTAGCTAGGCCCGAAACACAAGACCTGGCCCACAACATCAAGGGGCTCCTGGAACAGACCACGAGAAGCAGCCAGCCTTCATCCTCCAGAGCAGGGGCTGCTCTGAGCTCTGAAGGACCGATCAGTGTCCTTAGAGAAGACACCAGACCCAGAGCCTCCTGGGAAGACTTGGAGCCGCCTAACTGGTCTCTGATAGGAAAGAACTAAGATAGGGGAGCGACGGCCATACAGGTGACAAACAGTGTGGTCTCAGTGGAGTACCATCTCACAGACAGAAGCCCCGCCCCAGGGCTTCCAGACAAAAGCCTCTGCCTGTACCAGCCCCAGCCTAGATGGCCTGATTCTGTCAGAAGCTTCCCTTGGACCCACCTTGTCCGGAGTCAGGAGGGACTTCACCCCGAAGCTCATGCAGCCGATAAGTCCACTTTGTCTGGGAGAACAAGAGACGCTCGCATCAGCACCCCCTCATCGCACTATATCAAGAGGCTAACTGTCAAGTGTAACACAGGTTTGCCTGTGCACTGCGGTTTACAAAGCACTTTTACCTGCATCATTTCATTTGATCTTTCCAACTCTGTGAGTTAGGCTGGAGTGGAGCTATTCTCTCCATTTCACAAAGGAAAAAACTGAGGCTGAGTTGATCCCCTTCCCAAGGTCACAGGACTTACAGTAGTTGAGCCCCATAGGAAACCCACTAGAGAAGCTCAGAGCTTCCTTGGAGGTTTGAGCTGTTCTGGTGCTGTAGGTCTGAAGAGCTGGTCCCTACAGGGAATTTCAGCTCTCCCATCAGCTGGTGGTGCTGAATTCAGGAGAAAAGTGATGGAACCTAAAGCTCAAGAAGCTTTGTCTTGGGTCCAGGCAGGAGCTGGTTAGTGCTTGGACAGTTTCAAATCAAGGTTCAAACCAACGTGACACACAAAAGTTCCCAATACCAATCGGACTTGACTGTCAGCTGGGCAAATAGACATGAGCCAAGGTCAGGACTCATGGGAATGTCATGCTGTGTCGACAGGCTTGAGTTCAGTTGGATCCTACTTGACTAAGAGTAATTCAAAGTTCCTGAAAAATGTTCATCGCTGAGTTCCAAAGTCCGACAATCAGGGACGGATTGATACTTGGCAGCTTTCAATAATGACAGTATGTGCTGTGTGCTTAGTTGCTCAGTCATGGCCGACTCTTTCTGACCCCATGGACTGCAGCCCGCCATGCTCCTCTGTCCTTAGGGATTCTCCAGGCAAAAATACTGGAATGGGTTGCCGTGCCCTCCTCCAGGGAATCTTCCCAACCCAGGGATCAAACCCAGGTCTCCCACATTGCAGACAGATCCATCACCGACTGACCCACCAAAGAAGACCAAGAATGACACTATAGATGAAACTTACTGAAAGCAAAATATAATCCCGCTCTTACGAGAAAAAAGCAAGTTTACAAATCTGTAGATTAATGAGAAAGATGCCCACCAAAATATTAACAATAGTTGTATCTGGTAGGTGGGATAAGAAAGGGTTTTGTTTTCTCCTTTGAGTTTTTTAGCATTTTTAAATTTTCATAGGGAACAAGCGCTCCTTTCAGAATCAGAAAAAAAAACCAACAGTATAAATGTATTTGAAAGTGTTCTATCCTACCACATCTTTCTCTAGCCTAACACTAGAGTTGCTTTTTTCCCCCACCTCTTTCTTCTCTCTTAGCACAAGTCAGTTCCCAAGTCATCTTGGGAACTCCAAGTCAGTTCCTTTCAGAGACTGGTTTAATATTAACAGCTATTAATCGAGAAACAACATAGGTATCAAGACTGGAGCAGAAGGGACTTCTCTGATGGTCCAGCAGTTAAGGATCTGCCTTGCAGTGCAAGAGAGGCAGATTCGATCCCCGGTCACGAAACTAAGATCCCGCTGCCACAGAGCAACTAAGCCAGCGCGTTGCGACTAGAGAGCCCACATGCTGCACCTACTAAAGAGTGCACGCTCCGAAGCCCACGCGGCGCAGACTAGAGAACCTGTGATCTGCAACGAAAGCTCCCACATGATGCAACGAAGATCCCACAAGCTGCCATTACAACTCGACAGCCAAATAAATAGACAAATATTAAAAAAAATAAAAAGACTGGAGCGGAACCTTGACAGTTAACTTCAATATCTGAGGGATCCACATGGATGAAGCAGTCAGCATGTTCTAGGGAAGGTGCAATTATCCCACAAGCTGCCATTACAACTCGACAGCCAAATAAATAGACAAATATTTAAAAAAATAAAAAGACTGGAGCGGAACCTTGACAGTTAACTTCAATATCTGAGGGATCCACATGGATGAAGCAGTCAGCATGTTCTAGGGAAGGTGCAATTTCAAAGCCGAGGATGGAATGAACTGCCTGGAACGAACTAACTCCCTGGAGATGAGCCTCCCTGAAGACTGGGCTACGGGGGGCCTGAGCCAGTCCACTGAACCCCCTGAGGAGCCTGTCTGAGTCTTGTGCCCCAGAGCCTGCTCCCGGGCTCCAGACCCAGAAGGTTCAAGGTGGGTTCTGGACACAGAGGTCTGGAGAAAGCTGTCCAGGGGATCCTACAGGGCATCCACCCATGCCTGGCCCAGCGAGCACCAGAGGTCTACAACGTCTTTACAAATACACGTTGTTTGGATCCTCCAGAAAGGGTGGCAGCGGCCTACCACCTGAAAGTAAACAAAATGGGTTCTCGCAGATAGCCAAGCCGAGTGAGGGGCAGGGAGGCAGGATGACGGCCGGCCGCTGATCCTCAGACCCGGCGCCCCTCCCTGCAGAGGCACTCTGCACCGGCCCTGTCTCAGCAGCTGCTCTCATTCGGCTACTCCTCACTCCCCGCGCTCTCTTCCTGCCCCCCTTTCCTGCAGCCTGGGCTGCGCGTGCTCCCTCCCCCTTGCCAGCCCCCTCCCAGCTCACCAGGCCGGATTAATCATCTCCCCCTAGAGGACAGTGCAGTCACTCCATTAAAGCCACCCGTCCACATCCACCCCCCCACCCACCACCAAAAACAAACCCTCCTCCCTCCTGGCGCGTGGCCAAGTCGCCACGAATGGAGGGGCAGCCGCAGTGACCAGCATGAGTGGCAGCCACTGACCTGAGCTGCCGCTCCAGAAAAGCCTTGTCAAGACTTTGCCAAAGTCCTCATCATGGATTTCATTTTGTTTGTCAACACATTCAAGAGCAACCCAGCTGGTATCCAGGTGCCCACACTGCCTTGCTGTACAATTTCCTTTCACTCTGGGTATGGCTGTAACTGTCTAAATCTCCCAGGCACGATACTTTAGCTGTAATAAAGGCTGCCTCTTCCTGCTCTTCAGTAAGTGGAGTTTTCACCCCCTGGTGCTCAGAGAATTCTAAATGGTTGATAGCCTCCCATGAGCTTTGTTTCCTGCGAAAGGGCCTCCAATGACTTCAGGATACTTCAGGCCCAGCAAATTGTCACAATCAATGTCCATAAACAGGAACCTCTAAGTGTTCTTCAATTAGCTACTCCTGAAGCCTGTTTTTAAAAACCTTTGGAAGAAGAAAGACTTCTTTTATGGGCAACTTAAATACATGGCAATCTACTGGTCAGGCAATAAACTTGGGAACTGGTGATTGCCTGAAATTTCGCTAGGCACAGAGTCTCAGGGGCCGAGACTTGGGTACTTCTGAATGGTGAACCCTGAACTTGGTGAAGGTTTGACAAATGGATGAATCCATCATTCCCATGTTGGCAGGCACTGGGCAAGGAGCCCCAGCATTAAGGAAACAAGACAAACACTCAGGAATTTAAACAGCAGTTCAAGGCAGCAATACAAGGGATGTCACTAGACAGGGTGAGATTGACAGATGAGCAGTGCAGGCAATAAATGCTGAGTGCTGAGAGCGGCAAGAAGTGGTTTAGAACTGAGATGTTCAAAGAAGGCCTAAGGAGTCAAGCCAGAGAGAGGGAAAGGAAGAGCATTTCGGGCAAAGGGAACAGCTGGTACAAAGGCTCAGAGGTAAGGCTTCATGGAGCATTCATGGGCAATAGCACTGCCAGTCCTCCATATGCAAGGATGAGGAACCCATGGATATGGAGGACCAACTGTACTACACCACTTTTAGAAGGGACTTGAGCATCCTGGATTTTGGTATCCACGGGGGTCCTGGAGCTAATCCCCAGTGGATACAGAGAGATGGCTATACTCGGCTCAGTTTGTTTTTGAGCACATGGTTGGAGACCCGCTAACAAAAGGAAAATGCATTATTTTAAGGGAATGCACTTTACTTTTCTCTCTCAAGGGACTTGAACTATTTCTGTCACAGGCTTATCCCATTTAATCTCAATTTATTTTGAATTTGATGACTTAAAAACTGCACACACATTTTCCCATTCATCTTCTCTTTGCCTGGTCTCAGTCCCCATCTCCGGTCACAAGCTTTCTAACTTTACGGTGCTGTACTTGGCACTGGCATGGTTCATAAAGTAGTTGAAAGAGCAGAGGGTACAAAGACAGTGTGCAGCACACAGCCTCTCCATCTGTAATTACTATCAGCATAAAGCTTACGTTCTTCAAACTTACGTTGTGTGTGCTTTAGGTTGGTGTTGTTTTTTAATTTGGTGCCTAACAGTACAATTCTAAGACTGTTCTCTTACCACAAGTTCTGAAAACACCATGATTGACACTAGAAGCGTCAGCTTGGCTTTTTCCACATCACTGAACAAAACTTTTAATTAGTTCAGTGCCATAGCCAGTGATATTAAGGCGCTACTGTTAACGTTTAAATGTGATAATGGCATTGTGTCTGCTCTGTTTTTTAAGTCATCTTTCAGAGAGATCTATAGCTCAGATGAGATGATTTACTTTAAAATAATCCACTGGAGGAAAAGACAGTGGGTGAGGGCATAAATGAAGTAAAATCGGCCACATATTGATCATTGATGAAGCTGGGCTCCAAGTATGTGAGGGCTTATTATATATTTTCTAACTTTGCATGTTTGAAAATGTCTATAATTTCTTAAAAACTCACAGAACCCCAAGTTGAAAGAAACCTTTGAGATCACTGCATTTTACAGGAGAGGAAACTGGGGCCCAGAGCCGGGAAGTGACCTGTCCACGGTCTCACAGCGAGGAGGAGCTACGCCAGAATCTACTGCCCTGAGGCCTGGTTCTCCTCAGCTCCTACCCGCTCACCACAGGAGCCCCTCCCAGCACTGGACCGCCTTGTTTCTCTACTCCGTGCTTACAGCAGTCCCTGGAAGGATTGCGAGAATTCATGAAACAGATGCCCCCCTCCACCTTTCATCTCCTATCAGTCCCCAAATGTAACTGCCACATATTCAGCTGGATGACTGTCATAACACTGTATTAAAAATGCTATGCGAGGTGGCCTGAGGCATAAGCACACCAATATAGAAAAGGTTTGGCTTTGGAGCTTTTTATCACCTGTGTGAGCCAGTCAAGTGTACTATATCATGTGATTTGATGCCAGGCTACCTGGATTTGTGTCTTGTTTTCACCACATGCTGGCTGTGTTACCTTGGGCAAGTTACTTAACCTCTCTGTGCCTGTAAAAGAGAAACATTAATAATGCCTACCTTATATGGTACTGTGAGGATACTGTGTCCACACAATAGATAATGATTAAATATGCTTAAAGTCCACACACTTGGTGGACACGCAGTGCTTGATAAACATGACCAATGATATCACCTTGGGCAAGTTCCTTGGCCTTAGTAAATCTCGGTCTCCTTATCTCTGAAGAGACAGACAATAGTAATTCCTACCTGTCAGGGTCGTTGTGAGGATTAAATGAGATACTGTATGTAAAGTGCTTGGCACAGAGAAGGGTTCATAAATGTTTGCTCCCTTCCTTCTGCAATTGTCCTTCATGCTGTTAAGTTGAATGTCCGGCCCTCAGAGACACAGTTTTGATCTGAGAGTGTTCAGCAGGGCAGGGGTTTCCGGCAATGGCTCTGCCTGTCTCCCGCAGCTCAGAGGCCTTCTCATTCAGAGATGGATCGATAACCATGCCTCCCGCCTGCCGAGCCGGGCACTGTGGTGCTGGCACCTCGGGCAGGGCCATCTGTTCGGAAAGCAGGCCTGTCTGTGCCTGCTCTGTCCCTCTCTGAGCTTTGGGTTGGGACTGTGACCACAAGCTTGACTGTGTTTTGTTTAATAAGGAATCTCACTTTCCCAAAATAGGCAACAAGTGCAGACACTGCCTCTGTCACGCTGCCTCTCTGGGTGCTGACTCACTTTCCCCGGCCTCACTCTCTTCCAAAAACCGACAAGTGCATTGCGGACACTTCTCCAGCCGGCGCCGCCCGACTCGCTCGGCTCTCGCCGGGAGCAGCCAGAGCAGGGGAAACGGCGACTCCCACAGCGTGGTGGCGGCCTCCGGCACCCGCTCCACTCCTCGCCTCTGCCCACTGGGCTCACCAGGCATCCTTCTGTTTGTCTGCCACTCCTCTGTCTGCTTCCCAGATGGCACTGCTGCTGCTAAGTCGCTCCAGTCGTCTCCGACTCTGTGCGACCCCATAGACGGCAGCCCACCAGGCTCCTCTGTGCCTGGGATTCTCCAGGCAAGAACACTGGAGTGGGTCGCCACTTCCTTCTCCAATGCATTCATGCGTGTTAAGTCACTTCAGTCGTGTCCGACTCTGTGCGACCCTACGGACAGCGGCCCACCAGGCACTCGTGGTAAAGAACTTGCCTGCCGATGCAGGAGACATAAGAGAC
>SJYT01007876.1:500461-578486 GCA_006410635.1 Cephalophus harveyi
ACCATCTCATCCTCTGTCGCCCCCTTCTCCTCCTGCCCTCAATCTTCCCCAGCATCAGGGTCTTCTCCAATGAGTTGGCTCTTTGAATCAGCTGGCCAGAATATTGAAGCTTCAGCTTCAGCATCAGTCCTTCCAATTAATATTCAGGGCTGATTTCCTTTAGGACTGACTTAGGTTGCATCTTGCTCTCCAAGGGACTCTCAAGAATCTTCTCCAGCACCACAGTTCAAAAGCATCAATGTAGGTTGAGGAAGGCTCAACTTGGAAAGTTATACTGGCTATCAAATTTAGGGTACCAAAAAGCATTGAGCCCCCATATATTCTCTGGGTCTAACCTGGTGAGTTGAGTCCATTTTCATTCACTTGGGCCCCTTTTCAGTCACCATTTTCAGTTCTACGACTGTTGGATGGATGTTACTGGCCACAGAGTCTCCCAGATTTCTTGCGATGCACCAGCTGAACAAGCCGCAGCTGCTCACAGCGGGCCACACAGTCAAGTGCTCTCACGCTCTTCCCTCCCCTCAGCAGCCAGCACCCCCACCACCCAGCAGTCCCACTCTGCTCTGTACTGGCCGCCATGACTCATGACCACATCCACCTCCTGTGTCCTGGGCTGCCTGAACGACTGGCCTGCGTGGATTCTCCCACACACAGCTCTGCAGCTCCTGGCCTCCTCGTGGCAGCCTGGGCCCATGGAGCATGCTCCTGCCTCCCTGCCTGAGCTCGTGCTGTGCCCCTGCCTGCCATGCCCTTTCCATCTACTCCTCTCCTTGTCTCATTCTTGCGCTCTGCCCCGAGGTGAAGATCCCACTTTTGGCATGAAGCCTTCCTTGGTCGCCTCAGCCCATAAGGAGCTCTCCTTCGTCCCATACTTACTATCCTAGTACTCACTGCATTCCTGTATTCATTCACTCAATAATCACCAGGTATCTACGTGCTAGGCACTGGGTACAGTGGTGACTAAGAGAGAAATGGGCCTGTGTTTCATGGAGCTTCTGCTCCCGTGGGGCTGAGCCTGTGCGAGCTGTGACTACCGTTTGCCTCCACGCAGAGCCTGTTATCCCCTCCTGAAAGTAGGTGGCTTGGGAGCAGAAGCCACACGTAGGCTGGTTGGCATTTCAGTGGCCACAGTGTCCTGTTGACCCCAAGGTCTCAGTAAATGCACCTTGCTAACATGATCCGTGGCATCACCTGGAGTGACAGGAACTCATGGGGGTGGCGGCCTCTCAGATTTAACCACTACCATTCATTCATCCAAGTGCTGCTTGAGCCCCCACTATGTGCTAGCTATCTGGCTGCCACCCACAAGCCCAGAGCAGGTCTCTCAGCTCAGCAGTTCCCCTTACCTGGAGTCACCTGCCCTGTTCCACACAGTGACCAGGAGGCGCTTCTGTTCGTCTTCCTCTTGGACAGGACTGCAAAGCAAACCACACAGAGTGTTAGCAGAGCCAAGCTCTGGTCCAGACCCACACAGTCCCTCACAATGGCAACTCCTGGAAATAATCTGAACATCCAACCATAAGGAGCCGGTTAAACAAACTAGAGCCCAAATAGAGTGGGATGTGAATATTTATATTCATGAAAGAGTTTACATTACATTGTTAAGGATGAAAAGGAGGTTACAACATGATATGATAGAACAATTCCATCTTTGTAAACACACGCCCACACAAACTCAAAGACCTGAAAAGAAATGCCACAAAACATTTCAGTGAGTAGCAGGCCTAGAAGTACTTTCTCTCTTCTTCTTTCTGTGTACCAATCTTTTCTATTTTTCTACCATAAGCAAAATTACCTGGTGTAGTAAGGAAAATAACAAAATATGATTAATCTTCACTAAAAAGAAAATTAAAAATGTCCGTTGCCTTTCCATTGGCCCCAGAGTTCAGGGAGGAGGGAAAGAAATAATAATAATTACACCACCGGACACTCTGTGTTACACTGTCTCATTTACACCTCCGCTCTCTCTGAGCTCGGTACTATTATTAGCCCCATTTTACAAATAAGGAAGCCAAAGTTCAGAGAGGTTAGCAAGTTGGGGAGGGACCGGTGGGGAAGCAAAACAGCCCTCAGCTTGGAAAATTCCTCCTGCTAAAGGAGAAAGTTTGGTCCGAGGCACAGTGGGAAATTGCCTTCTTTCTTCAGGGGCTACCAGCCTCGGGCTGGGCGTTTTTGTTCTGAGAAGCAGGCACGTGATACCTTATCACTGTGGACCTCGCTGCCGGGCCAGGTGCCAGGGATGCGAGGATACAAGTGAATGAGAAAACAAAGACATCCTTTAGAAGTCACTGTTTTTCTGCTTAGATCGGGTTCTAGAGTTGGCAGACAGAGTTGTTTCAGCTAAATACTCCTTGCCTCTCCTCTCGAGGAGCCAGCCACACCAGACCCTTACAAGAAGAAGTGCTCATGGAAGATGGGATCTCTGCAGTCCACAATGGTCTGTGTCTTCTGGCAGCATAGTCGATTATCTTCAGGGATCAAAGAAACCTTGAATTGGAGAAAAGTAAGGGTTAGATGATGTCAGAGCCACATAATCACCTAAGCCCGATGGCTGACTCTGTGTATCTCCCAAGTTAGTCTTTTCCAGCACCCTTCAAACCAGCCTCTGCAGAGGACAGAGTGGAGTCCTCCAGACGCTGGGAAAGAAGAAGGAGCCCTGGGCCGGAGGCACTGGAGTCGGATGCTGGGACAGTTACCGAGGAGGCAGCCCCAGGCCCAGGCAGAGACGGGCTACAACCTGACCACATCTGCTCTTCTCCAAGCAGAGAGGTTCCCCCCCAAAGCACATAGCCTCTTGTCATCTAAGTCCCCAGCAGCTGCCGGGTGCCCCCTTCCCAGGAGGCTCCAGATCAGCATCCGCCAAGACCCCCGCCATCCATGCTCCGGTCCTCACGTCGTTCGCCGCCTGCTTTGGGTTCCCACCCTGCTCCTGACCTTGGCCTGGCCCGTAGGGGCCTCTTACCAGCCTGGGGGCTGCGGGAAGAAGGCAGAGTGGTGTGCCTGACACTTGACCGTCATGCTTTGGGAGGTGCCTGGCCTTTGGCTAATCTGCTCTTCTCCAAGCAGAGAGGTTTCCCCCCAAAGCACATAGCCTCTTGTCATCTAAGTCCCCAGCAGCTGCCGGGTGCCCCCTTCCCAGGAGGCTCCAGGTCAGCATCCGCCAAGACCCCCGCCATCCATGCTCCGGTCCTCATGTCGTTCGCCGCCTGCTTCGGGTTTCCACCCTGCTCCCGACCTTGGCCTGGCCGTAGGGGCCTCTTACCACCCTGGGGGCTGCGGGAAGAAGGCAGAGTGGTGTGCCTGACACTTGACCGTCATGCTTTGGGAGGTGCCTGGCCTTTGGCTCCAGCTGGAAGTAGCCTCCACCCGCCCCCGCCCCTGTGGTGTCTCTGTTTCCACTGTAAGGTCTCCATTCAGGAGGACCTTCCAGCCCTCAGAGATCCTCTCTCCACCCCACCACCCAAACTGCCATCCTGCCTCTGGTTTGGGGGAGGAGAGGGGTGAAGACATTGCTTTTCACGAGAAGGTTTCGGATCACCTCTGGATTTCCGCTATCCACACGCTAAGGTACTCACCCACATGGTGAGGCACAAGCTCACCCATAAGGTTCCAGTCCTTGCAGGAAGCTGGTCTCTCTTAGCTCAGGGCCCCTCGCTAGGCCTAATAAATGCCTACTGACCAAATGATGGAACTGTAGCTGCCACGCTGAATGGCCCCAGGCACACAGATATGCTGGGATCTTGGAACTCAGTGTGGTCCCTCACCAACCCCCACCCCATTCATACCCACCCGGACATCCTGCTCATCATATACCTTCACGTAGGAATCACAGACGCCAGGTTCCTTGCTCATCAGGCCTTTGCCTTCTATGACTAAACAGAGAATAAAAATGGGGTAGGTGGGTGGGAAAAATCATTACCAGGCTCTTACTTTGCATAACAACCATTGGATATTAACCCCTCTCTGGTCCAGCCACTCCCACCATCTCCAACACTCGGGCAGCACTTTCGCTGAGACATTATAGGATTCAATCCCCTGACTTCCCAGAAGAGAATGTAAAGTTTATTGAGTCCAAGCCCTCATTTAATGGCAAACATGAGGCTATGAGGCGGCAAGAAAATTGCCCAGTCACAGAGCAACGGGAATGACAACGCTGGGTTCAGATCCCCACCTCTAAACTCCCAGTCCAGTGCTCTCCCACAAGACTGCCTCCTGGGATGGAGGCGCCAAGCTGGAGAACTTGGCCTGTCACTTACTAGCCACGTGAGTAAGCTGTTTCACCCAGGAGACTGGATTTGCCCTTTTTCTAATGGGTCAGTGATAACAATGGGCTATGATAACAATATCCACTTCACGTGGCTCTCGCTGTGCAGTCGCTAAGTTTTGTCCACCTCTTTGCGACCCCATGGACTGCAGCATGCCAGGCTTCCCTGTCCTTCACCATTTCCCAGGGTTTGCTCAAACTCATGTTCATTGATTCGGTGATACTATCCAACCATCTCATTCTCTGTCACCCCCTTCCCCTCACACAGTAGTGGCCAGATTAAATGAGATCATGTGCTCATGATCTGCTAAGGTGCTTAGTAGAGTGCCTGGCAAAGTAACTGCTCAAAAAGATTTGCTAAAGAAAACAAGGAGAGATAAAGGCAAGGGATAGGTGCGGGGTGAGGGCCATGTCTGGCCGTGAATGCGAGTGTGGCTCGTTTGTCTGAGGCCTGTAGAAATCAGACGGTCGACCTGACAGAAGCTGAGCCTCTTTTCTCTTTTCTTTTCTGTTTGGTTTTGATTGAGCCCTAGGCCTTGGCTCAGACGGAGCCCCTGTAGTCTGCGGCGTGAGGCCTGGGAAGCCAAAGGAGAGAGGGGGACGGGCTGGAAGCGATGAAGGGCCTGAGACCGGGGTGAAGCCAAAGCAAACCGTGCGGGACAAATGGCCTGGGGGAGGCCAACACGCACTCGACAAAGACTGCGCAGCTGGAGCAGGCTCTGCCAGGCAAAGCGCCCCCCTCCGCTGCTCCTTGGGAACTGCACCTTGCCGCCCCCAAGGCCAGGACCGGAGGGCCCCAGGCGCCTGCTGGTCCATCCTGCCTGGCATCCCAGTTTCTGTTCCGGCGTGTGCCCTTCCTGTGGGTGTGGTTGCTGCTGAAGCCTTGGGTCTCCCTGGCCCCCCGCGGAGGGGAGGCAGATCTGGTCCCACTCTCTACAGTCCCGTCTGCTGTAGCAGCCTGCTGTGCCCGGACACACGGCGCATACAGGATAATTGGGATGAGGACACAGAGCAGAAGCAACAGCCCTGCAGGTGGGTCGGGGGCGGTTCCTGGGAGGGAAAAGCGAGGCAAAATGAGCCTTCCTTCCTGAGTCTTAATGAGATTAAGACAGGCACATTTCTTACAATATCAGAGGAAGGGAGACTTACTTTTCAAAAGGCGTTCAAAGAGAAGGCAGGTTCAGAAACAAGGAACCGCGGTGCAAAGGCAGAGGCACGAGCAAGCCCAATATATTCAGGGGGTGAGGGGGGCACAAAACTGGATGGAACGGGGGTGGAGGGTACCTGGAAGAGCAAGAGCCAGGAAGCTGGGAGAAGCAGGCAGGATCTGCTGGGCCAAAGAGAAGGGTGGGGCCATGATGGGAGCTCAGTAACTACTTGTGTGCTGGCTGGAAGGACGAACAAACGGATAACTGATGGGTAAAGTACAGAACCCTCTGGGTGGCACATCAGACCGTCACAACTGGTCCCAGCTCACCCCCGCACCCCTCTGTGCCACAGGCATGTTAGACAGTCTTCAGTGCGTCGTGCCCTCTCTGACCCCCGGCTTTGGCACCTGTGGCTCCCCCTTTATGGAGTGCCTGGCCCGCCTGCTCCTCTCTGCCTGGCTCAGGCCCCTTCCTCCTTCAGGACAGAGTGTGGACATTACTCCCTCTGCCCAGTTCTGCCAGCCACCCTATCAGCACCACCCAGAGGTGGGCCCTTCTCCTCGGCGTCTCCAGCTCCTGGCACAGGGACGTGTTCAATCAGTATTCAGGGAATTTATGGTTTTCTGTATTACTTAACAAACACTCATATAGGGTTAACCACATGCTGGGTACTGTTCTAAGTGCTTTACTAAAATTGACTCCTTTAATCCTTGTCACAGCCCATAAGATAGGTACTATTATCATAAGATAGGTTCTAATATCACCATCCAGCAGATGAGAAGCTGAGCTTGCTTAAGGTCACTGGAAAAGAATCAGAGCCAAGATTCGGACACAAGCGGTCTGGTCCAAAAGCAGTTTGATCCCTGGGTCAGGAAGATTCCCTGGAGCAGGGCATGGCAACCCACTCCAGTATTCCTGCCTGGAGAATCCCCGTGGACAGAAGAGCCTGACAGGCTACAGTCTGTGGGGTCGCAAAGAGTCAGACACAACTGAGCAACTAAGCACCGTCTGGTTCGAAGCTTCCCTGGTAGCTCAGCGGGTAAAGAATCTGCCTGCAATGCAGGGGACCCCTGTTCAATTCTTCGGTCGTGAAGATCCCCTGGAGAAGGGATGGGCTACCCATTCCAGGATTCTTGGGCTTCCCTGGTGGCTCAGATGGTAAAGAAACCACCCACAACACGGGAGACCTGGGTTTGATCCCCGGGTTGGGAAGATCCTCTGGGGCAGGGCATGGCAATCCACTCCAGTATTCTTGCCTGGAGAATCCCCATGGACGGGGGAGCCTGGCAGGCTATAGTCCATGGTGTCGCAGAGTCGGACATGACTGAACACAGTCCGGTTCCAAAGACGGAGCACTACCTGTGTTCCTACACCGTGACCCAGCTGTGACGCCACACTGCCTCAGTGAACGAATGAACAGGTGAGAAAGCTGCAGAGAGAGAGGAGGAAAGCAGGAGAGGGGAGGCGAGGGAAGCGCTTCTGTGGCCCCACTCCAATGGAGCCAAGGAGGATGCTGAGTTGCCAAAGACTGCTCCAGCCTGCCATGGACTCCACATCGGGCCGGGGCCAGGGGATGGTCCTAGGAGTCCCAAGTGAATACCCATTTGTTTTCCTATGGACACATGGCAGGACACTATACAAAGAGGGGAAAGAAGCCTTGGCCACCATAACACTTCCACTCATTCCTGCTCCACGCGAAAGGTCAAGTGGCCCACCCCTTCCCTAATGAGCCCCTATGAACACAGCCATACTCACCGTGGAGCAGCAGAACCCGGTCCTGGGCATCAATGGACAGCTTTAGCTGACCTGAGGAAACAGGAAGAGAAACAACTTCACCTCGTTTCCTTGCCAGGTGAAACATGGAGTGACATTGACAGGTATGCGCTTTTGTTCACGCGAAGTGATTCAAAGTTTCATATAGTCTCGGGGTTCAAAGGGAGCTCAGAAACCACCTAGTTAAGCCTCCTCA
This sequence comes from Cephalophus harveyi, assembly GCA_006410635.1. Classification (NCBI taxonomy): domain Eukaryota; kingdom Metazoa; phylum Chordata; class Mammalia; order Artiodactyla; family Bovidae; genus Cephalophus; species Cephalophus harveyi. Next base: position 507,843 of record SJYT01007876.1, read on the forward strand.
TGGCCTCAGTATCTCCAGTGGTGGTTTTCCGTCCTAATCGTACACTCCCCTGGTGATTGGGAGCTCACTACCTTACCAGGTAGCCAAGCTCTCACTGTTAGTCAGAAAAGTTGTTGCATCTGCATGAGAGTAAGGCTAGTCTTGAGAGTTAAGGACCCTGGGTGGGCCTCAGTCGGGAGTCCACGCTAAGGGACTGGCCAAAGCTCTCCAGCTGTGCAGACAGCTAGGCCATGTTCTGGGAAGGCAGTAACAATGTACAGGGACATGGGATGAATGAGTTGGGGGAAAAGCAAACGGAAAGAGATCAGCTGTGGGCAGAGAGATCTTTCAAAGTCAATGCTACTGCCCACAGTCCTTCCACAGGATCCTGACCTCCTTAAAGAAACGCTGAGGAGACTTTCTCTGATCTTGGCACAGAGATTTGCTACTCAGAGTGAGGTCCAAGAACCAGCAGCGTGAGAAGCATGGAAGCATGAGAAGCAGCTCATGAAGCGTGGGAGTTAAAAACTCAACATCTCAAGACTTCCCTGGTGGTCCAGTGGTTAAGACTGCTTCCTGTGCAGTGCACCCGGGTTCGATCCTTGGTTGGGGAAGTAGAGCCCACGTGCTACAAATCAACTAAAGATTCTGCATGCCACAGCTGGGATCCTGTGTGCTGCAACTAAGACCCAGCAAAACCAGATTTTTAAATGCAATGGCCCAGGCCTACTGCCCTGGCCCAGGCCTACTGAATTCGAGTCTACAGTTTAACAAGATCCCCAGGGAGCTGCATGCACAGTAAAGGTTGAGGAGCCCTGGACCAGAGCACACTGAAGAGTCTCTTACCACGCTTCTTAGTTAGGAGAAGGCCTTCTTAAGCAAGACACAAAAATGTAGAGGTCACAGGGAAAAGAGATAATTTGACTCCATGAGACTTTTTAAATGTCTGTTACAATTAAACGTATCATAAACAAATTTATGAGACAATGCAATAGAAAAACAAGCAAAGGACAGCTAGTTGGAAATTCAGAGATGACAAAATGGCCAATAAACATACAAAAAGAAGCACAAGCTCGTGGAGACCTGAGACATGCAAATTCACAATAAAATATCATCTTCCCTCAACCTGACTGGCAAGAAATCTAAGAGATGATAATGTCAAACGTTGGTAAAGACAAAGAAAAACAGACACCCTCAGGCCCTGTTGGAGGAAATATAAATGGAGGGTAATTTCTGACAGCTGCTGCTGCTGCTGCTGCTAAGTCGCTTCAGTCGTGTCCGACTCTGTGCGACCCCATAGACAGGAGCCCAACAGGCTCCCCTGTCCCTGGGATTCTCCAGGCAAGAACACTGGAGTGGGTTGCCATTTTCTTCTCCATTGTGTGAAAGCGAAAAGTGAAAGTGAAGTCGCTCAGTCGCATCCAACTTCTAGCGACCCCATGGACTGCAGCCCACCAGGCTCCTCCATCCATGGGATTTTCTAGGCAAGAGTACTGGAGTGGCTTGCTATTGCCTTCTCCGAATTTCTGACAATATCTATTAAATATAAATGTCCTTATATTTCAACCTAGCAATTATACTTCCAGGTAACTATCATAGACAAAAACTCAAGTGGCTCTATAACATTGTGAAAAATTGAAAATACTCAAAAAAACCCATCAATGAAAATCATTAAGTGAACCAATTATAATTGTGCTGTGGGACAGAATGGGCCGATATAAAGAATGGGAGAGTGCTATGCATCCTGGAATAGGAACATTATTGAGACAAGATTATTATTATTATTATTATTATTATTTTTGGCCATGCCAAGAGGCATATGGGATTTTAATTTTCCAACCAGGGGGTTGAACCCATGCCCTCTGCATTGGAAGCATGAAGTCTTAACCACTTGACTGCCAGGAGGTCCTGAGACAAGTTTTTTAGTGGAAAAAACAAATCGTGGAACAATACGTATAATATATATCTCTCTGTGTTTGGTGTGGTGTCTCTGTCTGTGTGTGTGTGTGTGTGTGTGTGTGTGTGTGTTCTGAAAGGATGTCAAATTAAAAACAGTGATCACCTCTAGGGAATAGATTGGGAATTGGAGGGAGGGAAGTCAAGAGGAATTTCAATCTCCCTTTACTGGAGTTGTTGTAACAATACAAATATATCCATGACCTATAGCACTTCTATAATTAAAAATAAATTTAGGAGGAAACACACAGAGAACAGGCTTGTGGTTGCCAAGGAGGAGAGTGAGGAGGGGAGGGAAGGAATGGAAGTCTAGGGCTAGCAGCGGCAAGCTGTTAAATATAGGATGGATAAATAGCAAGGTTTTGTTGTACAGCACGGGGAACTATATTCAACACCCTGTGATAAACCTTAGTGAAAAGGAATATATATACACAAAACTGAGTTGCCTTGCTATACAGGACAATTCAACACAACACTGTAACTCAACTACACTTCAATAAAATTTTTTAAAAAACTAAAGAGGAAATGAAGCAGGAAAGAAGAGAAAGAGAGAAAAGGGGGAACCAAGAAAGGGAGGGAGAGGGGAAACATCAAGATAATCGAAGGACAAGGGCTGGAGTACAGGTGAAGAATTGAGGGCGGCATGGCGTTTCTCCTGTGGCTGTCACAATTTTTATTTTTAAAAACACGATATAAAAACAGAACATCAGGTCATCCTCATAGGCATCCAGCAGCTCTCCAGAGAGAGAGAGAGAGGACCACACTCTTCGTCCTCAATGACATGTGGAAAAATCGTCTCTCAAGTCAAATAGACTCCTCCTAGAACCTCAAGAAGCCACTGAACTCCATCTACCCAGTGGACACAGGGCCTGCAGAGAACCAGTACATCAACCAGAAAGCCTGTATCTGCTCCATCCATGACAACCTTGTTGAGCAGTTATCTGCCTCTGCTTGATCACCTCCAGGGATGGGGAGCTCACTTCCTGAAATGAGAGCTCTTTCCTTTTTGAGATAATTCTGGCTGTTCAATGCCCCATCTCTATAGAGTTAAATGTGGTCTCTTGGTACCTTTCATCGACTGGACCTCACTCTGCAGTCTCTAGGCTCTCTTCTTTAGATCAAAGTCTAAAGTCTCTCTGCCATTCCTCAGGGCACTGAGACATCCCTCATCATCCCAACTCTTCATCTCTGGACATGCCCCATGAAACTGGGCTGGCGGCTGGGGTTCATGCTTTGTTGGTGGCTGCAGGAAGGGCAGGCGGAGCGCAGAAAGGAGGGGAGCCCTGCGTCTGTAGCTCTGTAGCAGTCCACCAGCCACTATGATCTTGCCTCTCACCCTCTGGACTGCTCAAGCTACAGTCCAAGCAATTTAGACTCCAGCCAGCCCAGATCCAGCTCTTCACCCAGAAATCTCTGCTGCTTTCCTGCCCAGGACACTGATCCCAGAAGCCCGGGAGGCCTGTTCCAGTTCCAGCCCCAGCGACCCTTGTCTCTCAGAGCCACAATGTCCTCGGCTGTGGGGTGGAGTAATAATAGGGGTTATCACACTCTCTGAGCTGTGTGGGAATCAGATAATGCTGGAGGGCGAGGAGGTCCTTGGATGAAAGGCGCCAGGAGAATCCACAGTATTATTAGCTCAACGTCAGAGCAATTACCACTTTGGGGCTCCCTAGAGCTGAGAAACCTCCTACAAAAACTTCCCGATCCAGTATGGGGTGGGAGAGGGAGGTTGGCAACAGACAAATAGGGCCAGCAGCCATGGATGGGATCTCATCAACCCAAAGGCATCTGTGTTTAACACATTTTCTTTTTCTGAAACTCTACCAATACAAACTCTGTACAGCCTTTGACTGTGTGGATGACAACAAGCTGTGGAAAATTCTGAAAGAGATGGGAATACCAGACCACCTGACCTGCCTCCTGAGAAACCTGTATGCAGGTCAGGAAGCAACAGTTAGAACTGAACATGGAACAACAGACTGGTTCCAAATAGGAAAAGGAGTACGTCAAAGCTGTATATTGTCACCCTGCTTATTTAACTTATATGCAGAGTACATCATGAGAAATGCCGGGCTGGATGAAGCACAAGCTGGAATCAAGATTGCTGGGAGAAATATCAATAACCTCAGATATGCAGATGACACCACTCTTATGGCAGAAAGCGAAGAAGCACTAAAGAGCCTCTTTATGAAAGTGAAAGAGGAGAGTGAAAAAGCTGACTTAAAGCTCAACATTCAGAAAACTAAGATCATTGCATCCGGTCCCATCACTTCATGGGAAATACATGGGGAAACAATGGAAACAGTGACAGACTTTATTTTTTGAGGCTCAAAAATCACTGCAGATGGTGACTTCAGCCATGAAATTAAAAGACGCTTGCTCCTTGGAAGAAAAGTTTTGACCAACCTAGACAGAATATTAGAAAGCAGAGACATTACTTTGCCAACAAAGGTCCGTCTAGTCAAGGCTATGGCTTTTCCAGTAGTCATGTATGGATGTGAGAGTTGGACTATAAAGAAATCTGAGCGCAGAAGAATTGATGCTTTTGAACTGTGGTGTTGGAGAAGACTCTTAAGAGTCCCTTGGACTGCAAGGAGATCCAACCAGTCCATCCTAAAGGAAATCAGTCCTGAATATTCATGGGGAAGGACCGATGCTGAAGCTGAAACTCCATTACTTTGGCCACCTGATGCAAAGAACTGACTCATTTGAAAAGACCCTGATGCTGGGAAATATTGAAGGTGGGAGGAGAAGGGGATGAAAGAGGATGAGATGGTTGGACGGCATCACCGACTCAATGGACATGAGTTTGAGTAAGCTCCGGGAGTTGGTGATGGACAGGGAAGCCTGCAGGGCTGCAGGCGTGCTGTAGTCCATGGGGTGGCAAAGAGTCGGGCACAACTGAGCGACTGAACTGAACTGAACTGAACTGAGCCAGTGCAAAGCCAACCTGAGCCCAAACACATCAGGCTTCCCATGGCCATAGAACCACTGTGCTGCCCAACACCTGTCCCCTCCCACAGCCCTTTCCTGGAAATCGGAGCCGAGAAATCTCCCGACACAAGGGGTCACTGATTCCATTTGATAAACTTATGCTGGCCCTCTGCACAAAGGCCTGAGGGAGGAAGGGCAGACCTGATCAGCGCCTGCCCTCAGGGAACTCAGAGCCCAGGGCTAAGGACAGGGGCTGAGCAAGCTCAAGAGTGGAGCCAGAGCAGAGGACAGGCCTGAGGTGTAGACTGACGCAGAAACCAGGCGAGTCTGCCCAGCTCCCCCCAGCCCCGCTTCCAGGCCCTGCAAACAGGGCTCCTCAGGGAAGGCCAGGTTGCCTACAGCCTGTTACAGCAGAGAGACCAAACCCAGCAGCCCAGGCTCCCGGCCCCCAGGGCCGGTACAACCCTACTGCAGCCCATCCTCAGGCTCACAGATGAGGGAGGGTACGATGAAGCGCGGGAGCCTCCCCTCAGCCATGCCCTTCCGCTCTGTCCTCCCCCGAATTTCCGTTGCTGTGGTTCACTTGTAAGTCGTGTCCCACCCTTTGAGACACCATGAACTGCAGCACACCAGGCACACCCTCCCCAGAGTTTGCTCAGACTCATGCCCACTGAGTCGGTGATGCCATCCAACCATCTCATCCTCTGTCGCCCCTTCTCCTCCTGCCCTCAGTCTTTCCCAGCATCAGGGTCTTTTCCAATGAGTCAGTTCTTCGCATCAGATGGCCAAAGTATTGGAGCTTCAGCTTCAGCATCAGTCCTTCCACTGAATATTCAGGGTTGATTTCCTTTAGGAGTAACTGGTTTGATCTCCTTGCAGTCCAAGGGACTCTCAAGAGTCCTCTCCAGCTCCACAGTTTGAAAGCATCAGGTCTTCAGTGCTCAGCCTTCTTTATGGTCCAACTTGAACATCTGAGGCTCCTGAAATCACCTTGTCCAACCTTCTCATTAGGTAGCCAGAACAGTCTTACCCAGAGATGGAAGGTGAGCTGCCCTGGGCCAAGGGGACCAAGGTAGGTCAAGCCAGAGCTAGAGCCCAGAACTCCAGCTCCTTTCCTGTGCACAGAACTGGTTTTCCAAAACACTCTTCTGTGTACCATTGCCTCTGCCAATGAAACCCTGGGGTCCAGAAGCAGAGAGAGCCATCAGACACATGACAAGGCTTTTCCTTTGCTTAGAAGCCAAGAGGAAGCCCCAAAGGGGGCAGGCTCCAAGAATGTCTCCAAGTCTAGAGAAATGAAACACCGGGAGGAGAGGAAGTCAGGCTGAATCCCTGGGGCCTTCAGTAGGTTTAGGTACCAGTTCATCAAGCCCCTCACAAGCCCCCAGATCTCTGGTCCTGTCAATATCCCCACTTTCTCTCCTGGCTCAGGGTGTGGGCTATGAGTGTGCAGGAAGTTTAGGCTAGAAGACCTGAAATCATCCTCATCGGGTGTTCAGGAGCACTAGAAAAGGCCTGGCCTCAGTTCCCACGGGGCTACAGGTGGGCACCAACTCTGTCTACAAAGGGCGGTGGTGCCGGGTACCCAGAGAGCCTGCAGGAGCGTAGCAGGGAGCAGGAATCAAGAGGTGAATGGAAGCCAGACAGGCCCCGCACAGCAGGAAAAATACTAGATGAGAGCGAGCTTCCAAAAGCGCAGGCAGGGGTGGCAACAAACCCAAATTCTGCTGGGCCCAGGACCTGGGGGCTTCAGGCTCATTGGACACTGTGGGGATAAAGGTATGAAAGCTGGCTAAAGAAATTCCATCCAGCAGACCTTACTAAGTAGAGGACCACGGGAAGATGAGCTCTGACTCTGAGGACACCATCAGGAAGAGACTTACCCAGAAAAGGAAGGAAGATGGAGGTTGCAGACCACTGCTGGATGCTGGGTTCAGCAAGACTGTGTCCTAGAAGGAATTCATGCCACGCAGGGGTGTGTAGAGAATACAGATCTGAGGGACTTGTCTGGCTAGCGTGGAGCAGCAGTCACCTCCAAACTCTATTCACCTCTAAATCAATTCCCCATTTAAGAACTGCCATGCATTGAAAGCCACAGGAAGGAGGACGACAACAGGACAAACACACAAAGAGGGTGGGCTGCGTGGAGCCAATTGGTAACACTCAGAGGGGGTTATGTCATCAATTTCACTCCCTGCCCTCCAAGGGAGATATGGTAGCCGCAGTGGCGCTGAGGAACTGGAGCCACCCAGCTCTTAGGAGGTGGCCCTGTAGAATTTCAAGTGTCTTGTTTTAAGGAGGGAGAATCTTGAGTTCCATTTGGAAAAAGCGGCCCTGGTGTTTAACGGTACCACGACTGAGTGCCTGAGCATGCATGCGTGCACGCTGGCAGAACAACAGTGAGCAGGGGGCTGCTGGGACAGAATAAAAATTTTGATGGGTCAATCCAACCCCATTCATCTGACTCTCTGCTGCCTGTGAAATCTGACATTAATGTGGCTTCCCAAGCGGCTTCTCCCTCCGGCAGCAGACTGCGCGGCCGGCACAACTCTGCTGGCATCTTGACTGCAACCTCTGTGAGAGACTCTCAGAAGAAACCTCTCAGATGGCTAAGAAACTCTCAGAAAAAGACTCTCAGATGGCTAAGAAACTCTCAGAAAAAAACTCTCAGATGGCTAAGCCATCCACAAACTCCTGACACACAGAAACAGTGAGATTAAAAATATTTGATTTTTTTAAGCCAACACTTAGTGGGACCATTTGTTATGACACAGTAGATAACATACATACTCATGTTGCCTCCACCGTTGGCTGACATAAATTTGATCTCAATTCTCAAGCCATTCTTCAATTTTAAAAATTGTTAAGAAAATACACTTCTAAGATAAATCACTATAGTATGACTGAGGATAAAGAAGACTTCCAGTTTTTGAGGTCCTTGATTTTCTTAATAAAGAATTTTGATCCCTGGTCAGGGAACTAAGATCCCACGGACCATGTGTGGCATGGCAAAAAAAAGAAAGAAAAAGAACATAAAAAAGGCAGAATTGGAAAAGAGAACAAAGGGCTACTGACAGGCCAGAAACTCTGAGGGTTTCTGAACGCTCCCAAGCAAATGGTCTCCAATCGACAGGAAAGCCTATAAAGGCTGAGGACGCTGACCAGCAAATGACAAGCTCCTGAGACATGGTCAATGGGTTTCCCAGCCAAGCCCAGGGACTACCGCAGGCTCAGGACAGCAGGGTGAGCCAGGGGCAGCTGGCAGGGCCATGTTGCGGGCCTCCAGCTCAGGGCCTGACTTCTCACTGCCCAACACATCATCCTCCTGGCATCTGTTCCCAAGCTTCATTCTCACTATGGAAAATGGACTTTTTATCTCTATAGCTTCTAATGTGAGGCAGAGAAAGGAGAGCGACAAGTCCCGGCTAACATGGTACTAGCACAACAAACACAGAAAAACAAAGAAGATGCCCAGTAGGTTCATGACATTCCTTAGTCTACTCTGCCTTCAGAACCACATCTTTCTGACTCTGTCCCTCTAGCGAACCAAAGATTCCGGTCACTTCCTCTAGAGCCGACTCGCAAAGCCACTACCCACAGCTTTTATCCTGCAGGTTCATTTGGGGATAACAGTTCTAAAGAGAGGTTGGCTGTGTCTTGTGCCACCCAATGTTCACAGTTCCCTGCAGCCCTCAAAACACGTCCAGACTGCCTATCAGCTCCTGGCTCAGACACCCTGGAGGAAAGGCAACCTGCTCTCTTCCATGACCACTCGCCACATTCAGCTCCTGGACCGAATCCCAGGTAGGTTAATTATCTGTTGCCTCAGGCAAGCTATTAAGTTGGTATCCTTTCAAGAAGATACTCTTTAAATATTTATCAAACCTTTTTATGAACTTGAGTTTATATTTTCTATATAAAATATTGTGCCTAAAATTCACATAGAAACTCAGGAAATCCAAGATAGTCAAATAATCTTGAAAAAGAAGAAAAAAGTTGAGATTCACACTTCCCAATTTCAAAACTTACTACAAAGCAACAGTAATCAAGATAGTGTGATACTGGCATAAGAATTTTGTTGTTCAGTCGCTAAGTCATGTTGGACTGTGCAGCCCCATGGACTACAGCACACCAGGCTCCTCCGTCCTTCACTGTCTCCCGGAGTTTGCTCAAATTCATGTCCATTGAGTTAGTGATGCTATCTAACCATCTCATCCTCTGTTGCTCCTTTCTCCTTTTGCCTTCAATCTTTCCCAGCATCCTTCCAATGAATAGACAGACAGATCAATGGAAAAGAATTAAAAGTCTGAAAAGAAACTCATGTATGTATGGTCAATTAATTTTCAACATAGGTGCCAAGACCATCCAATGACAATATAATGGCATTTTCAACAAATGATCCCAAGACAACTGGAAACCATATACACATGAATTAAGTTGGATCCTTTCCTCACACCATATACAAAAATTAACCCAAAATATTTAAAAAATACTTTTTAAACTCAAACTCAAAGACCAAAATCTAAGAGTCAAAACTACAAGACTCTTAGAAGAAAACAGAGTTAAATCTCTGTGATCTTGGATATGACAGTTGATGCTGAGATTTGACACCAAAAGTACAAGCAACAAAATATAAAATGGATTAACTGGACTTCATCAAAATGAAGAACATTTGTGCTTCAAAAAAAAACTATCAAGAAAGTGGGTCAAAAAACCCACAGATTGAAAAAAAAATTGTAAATAATTTATGATAAGGGACTAGTATCTAGCCTATACAAAGAATTCTTGGTGGTAGTGTTTAATCACTCAAGTCATGTTTGACTATTTGTGACCCCACAGACTGTAATCTGCCAGGCTTCTCTGTCCATGGGATTTTCTAGGCAAGAATACTGGAGTGAGTTGCCATTTCCTTCTCCAGGGGATCTTTGGGGATCTTTGTGACCCAGGGATTGAACCCACATCTCCTGCTTGGCAGGCAGACTCTTTACCACTGAGCCCTTGCAACTTAATAAGAAACAAATAGTCCTGGAATCAGGACTTCCCTCATAGCTCAGTTGGTAAATAATCCGCCTACAATGCAGGAGACCCCAGTTGGATTCCTGGGTCCAGAAGATCCACCGGAGAAGGGATAGGTGACCCACTCCAGTATTCTGGCCTGAAGAATTCCAAGGACTGTATAGTTCATGGGGTCACAAAGAGTCGGACACAACTGAGTGACTTTCACTTTCAGTCCTGAAATTGGCTATTTAAGTTAATTTTAAATTAAATAGGCAAGTAATCTGAATAAACTTTTGCAAATATATAATTAGCCCATAAGCATATGAAAGATGCTCAATAGCACTGGTCATCAGAGAAATGCAAGTCAAAACCATAATGAGATACCACTTCACTAGGATGGCTAGAACCAAAAAGTCAGACAATAACAAGTGTTAGTGAGATTGTGGAGAAATCAAAAACCTCAGCCTTGCTGATGGAAATGTAAAATGGTGCAACCACTCTGGAAGAGACTTTGATAGCTTCTCAAACAGTTAAACACAGAGTTGCCATTTGACCTAGCAATTCTTTTTGCTGTTGTTGTTCAGTCAACCAGTCATGTCCAACTCTTTGCAGCACCATGGACTACAGCACACCATGCCTCCCCGTCCCTCACCATCTCCCAGAGTTTGCCCAAGTTCATGTTCACTGTATTGTTGATGCTGTCCAGCCATCTCATCCTCTGACACCCTCTTCTCCTGCCTTCGATCTTTCCCAGCACCAAGGACTTTTCCAATGAGTCATCTGTTCACATTAGGTAACCAAAATACTGGCTTCAGCATCAGTCCTTCCAGTGAATATTCAGAGTTGATCTCCCTTAAAAATGACCTGTTTTATTTCCTTGCTGTCCAAGGGACTCTCAGGAGTCTTCTCCAGCACCACAGTTAGAAGGCATCAGTTCTTTGGCATTCTGCCTTCTTTACGGTCCAGCTCTCACAACCATAAGTGACCACTGGGAAGAGCACAGCCTTGACTATATGGACCTTTGTCGGCAGAGTAATGTCTCTGATTCTCAACACACTATCTAGGTTTGCCATTGCTTTCCTGCCAAGAAGCAATCGTCTTCTGGTTTCATGGCTGCAGTCATCATCCACAGTGATTTTGGAGCCCAAGAAGAGGAAATCTGTCATTGCTTCCACCTTTTCCCCTTCTGTTTGCCATGAAGTAATGGAGCCAGATGCCGTGATCTTAGTTTTTTTAAATATTTAGCCTTAAGGCAGCTCTTTCACTCTCCTCCTTCACCCTCATCAAGAGGTTCTTTAGTTCCTGTTCGCTTTCTGCCATTAGAGTGGTATCATCCACATATCTGAGGTTGTTGATGTTCCTCCTGCCTATCTTGATTCCGGCTTGTAACTCATCCAGCCCAGGATTTCTCATGATGAGCTCAGCATATCGGTTAAATAAATGGTGGCGGCAGACATCCCGGTCATGCTCCTTTCTCGATCTTGAACCAATCAGTTGTTCCATACAGGGTTCCAGACAACTGTCGCTTCTTGACCACATACCGTTTTCTCAGATAAGATGCTCTGGTACTCCCTTCTCCCTAAGAGCTTTCCACAGCTTGTCATGATCTACACAGTCAAAGGCTTTAGTATAGTCGATGAAACAGAGATAGAAATTTTTCTGAAATTCCCTTGCTTTTTCCATAATCTAGCGAATGTTGGCAATTTGATCTCTAGTTCCTCTTCCTTTTCTAAAACCAGCTTGGACATCTACAGTTCTTGGTTCACATACAGTTTAAGCCTAGCATGCAAGATTTTAAGCATGACCTTAGCATGGGAGATGAGTGCGACTGTCTGCTGGTTAGAACGTTCTTTGGAACCACCCTTGTTGGGAATCGGATTGATCTTTTCCAGTGCTGAGGCCACTGCTGGGTCTTCTTCCAGATTTGCTGACATAATGAATGCAAAACCTTTATTTATGTCCTTTATGGACATAAATAGTTCTGCTGGAATTTCATTGCAACCACTAGATTTGTGGGAAGTTCCCCTGGAGAAGGAAATAGCAACCCACTCAAGTATTCTTGCCTGGAGAAACCCATGGACAGAGGAGCCGGGCAAGCTACAGTTCATGGGATTGCAAGAGTCGCACACCACTTAGCACTTGCTTTACTAGCTTCATTAACAGCAGTGCTTCTTAAGGTCCCACTTGACTTCACAGTCCAGAATGTCTGGCTCTGGGTGAGTAACCACACCACTGTAGTAATCTGGTCCATTAAGATCTTTTTTTATACAGTTCTTCCATGTATTCTTTCCATCTCTTCTTGATCTCTTCAGCACCTACTAGGTGCCTTTTTTATCCTTTATCCTTTATTGTGCAATTTTGGGGCAGAAAGCTCCCTCGATGTTTCCAACTTTCCTGAAGAGATCGCTAGTCTTTCCCCTTTTGGTGTTTTCTTCTATTATTAAACATTATTCACTAAAGAAGCCCTTCTTGTCCCTTCTAGCAATTCTATTCCAAAGTATATATACAAGAGAATTGAAAATATTTGTCCACACAAAAACTTGTGTATGAATGTTTGTAGCAGAGCAGTATTCATAATAGACAAAAGACAGAAGCAATCTAAATGCCCATTAGTGAGTGTATAAACAAAATGTGGTATATCCATACAATGGAATATTACTCAGCCATAAAAAATCAATGAAGTATTGATACATGCTACAACATGGATGAACCTTGAAAACATTATGCTAAGTGAAAGGAGCCAGTCACAAAAGACCATGTGTTACATGATTCCATTTATATGAAATATCCAAAATAAGCAAATCTATAGAGACAGAAAGTAAATTAGTGATGGCTTAGAGTTGAGGGACAGAGGGGACTGGGAATCGGGGGGTAATAAACTAGGGCTTCCTTGGTGGCTCAGACAGTAAAGAATCCACCTACAATGCAGGAGACCTGGGTTCCATCCCTGGGTTGGGAAGATTCCCTGGAGAAGGGAAAGGCTACCCACTCCACTATTCTGGCCTGGAGAATTCCATGGACAGAGGAGCCTGGCAAATGCCAGGCCATCTCCTACAAGGCAACTTAAAGTATGGCCAATTAACGTTACTTGAAGGTGCCCTTAGTGGGAGACAAAGGTTTGTACTCATGCACACAAACACATACATACAAATACATAAACCACAACATATTCCATACAGTATTCTCCCTGAAAGGAATTCTGGGAATTTACCTCCCTTTAACTGTTTGTGCTCAGGAAAACTACCAGCTAGGCAGTAGCTTCATCTGGTTCCACCCTGACAAAGCCCACAGCTAAAGGCCAGGAGCTACCTGCCATGCTGGGGAAAAGCCAGGAATTGAGGAAAGCTTAGCAAAGACCTTCATTTTAAGGGAGTCCAAAAGGCGATGGCACCCCACTCCAGTACTCTTGCCTGGAAAATCCCATGGACAGAGGAGCCTGGTAGGCTGCAGTCCATGGGGTCGCAAAGAGTCGGACACGACTGAGCAACTTCACTTTCACTTTTCATTTTCATGCACTGAAGGAAATGGCAACCCACTCCAGTGTTCTTGCCTGGAGAATCCCAGGGATGGGGGAGCCTGGTGGGCTGCCATCTATGGGGTCGCACAGAGTCAGAACACGACTGAAGTGACTTAGCAGCAGCAACAGCAGCATGGTGGCTATCAAAACTGACTCTGAATCTATAGCTTCCAAACCTGGCTGGTCATCAAAATACTACTTCTGTGACTTCTTGACTCTACCCCAAACCTGTTAAACCAGGATCTTCAGGAGAAGATTCTAGCAATCTGTAGGGGTTTTTGCTTTTGTTTTTTACTATATATTTATTTATTTGGCTGCACCAGGTATTAGTTGCAGCATTCAGGATCTTTGTTGTAGCCTGTGAGATATTTTTGGTTGTTTTTTCACTTGCAGTATGTGAGATCGAGTTCCCGGACCAGCGATCGAACCTGGGGTTGGCACAATAGGAATGTGAAACGTTAGCCACTGGACCACCAGGGAAGTCCCTAGGAATCTGTATATTTAACAGGCTCTCCAGATGCTTCTAATTATTGGCCACATTTGATAACCACTGATAAGACTCCTCGTTCACAAGCAGACAAGCAAAGGTCATTCGGTGTATAAAGAAAACCAGCAGCCTGGAAGAGGGCTGATTTTGTCAAAGAAACAGAGTTAATGCATGAAACCAGAGGAAATTTTCCAGTGTCTGTCCTCGGAGAGAGTTGAGAGGAGGCTACATACACGGAGCAAGAGGTTCCCCACCCCACCAGGTTCCTGCCCGCCTGCTGCACACTCAGGGCACAGTCACTGGTTGCAGCCTTCCCTGATACCCACCCAACCCAGCCTGGAGGCCGTGGCTGGGCAGGGCGGCCACTCCCTGCTGGGCTGGACTCTCCCCAGTTTCCCAGATCTGGCAAGGAGATTACTTCAATAGAGGAATACCGGCTGATACAAGGAAATAGTCCCACCACACTAGTAAGGAAATGAAATGAGTTACAAAGCTGTACATACAATAGGATCTCAATTTTGTTAAAGTCAGGCAGGCACACACGCACAGAAATAAGTCTGGAAGGATATAAACCATGCTAACAATGGCTTTCTCTGGGGATTTTCACTTTCTTCTTCTCACTGTGCTCAACAATGAATACATCTTACCATGATAACAAGGAGGAAAAACAATGAAACGTATTTTTTACTTTTTAATCAGGACACAGCTAAGGTACCAAGGCCTCTGCCACCACAGCTCTCTGCCACTCTTTCCTGACCATCCCAGCCCCACCAACTCAGATCATCCCAGAAGCCTCCCTTGCCTGGTACAGTCCCACATCCCCATGGGGTTCACGAGAACTGCCTCTAACAGTTGGGAGGCTTAAATGAGATGACACAGGGAAAGCACTTGGCATGTGGCGTGGCGAAAGATAAGCATGCAACAAACGGTGGCAAGTTAATTCCTCTTCTTGTTACCCTCTACCAACTGGACCCATGATTTCCAAGATGCCAGATCGCAGGTCATTCCTAGGGGCCAAGCCACTGCTTTTCCGTCACTCCTTCTGCCCCTAGAGAAGAGGCAGGTTGTGGACACCCAAGTGTACTGACAGAGGTAAGGAGAATAGGAGAGCCAGAACCCCAGGGAGGGTGTAACTCCTTCGGTGCCCTGTCTTTGAAATGTGGGCAAAGTCCACTTATGTTGCAATAACTACTTCATCCTTCATAAAGAAAACTGTATAAAAGTTGTTTTGTACATGTACATGTATGGCTGAATCCCCTCACTGTTCACCTGAAACCTCCCACAACATTGTTAATCAGCTATATCCCAATACAAATGCTTTTGGTGTTAAAAAAAAATCTGTTTTGAAGTTTTGTTTTTTTTTAATGTTCTAGACATGGCATCTCAGAAGGCTTGAGCTTAGGCACCAGCTGGCTCACTGGGAGACCTTCGTCTCTATATCTCAAGTCTTCAAGAGGAGATATAACTCCCTCCCCACAGAATTGCAGAACCAGTGAGGAGACAAGGGCTGCTAAGGGCTGCATCTTAGGTCAGGGCTAATTATCTTCACTCCGGGGACTCTGGAGGCTGGCTTTGCCCAGACCATTGGGAAGGTTGCTCCCCAGCTGTTACTGGGGGAACTCGGCCGTGCTATCTAGGGGTTTGGAAGCAGGTGCCTACTGCCCACTTCTTTATACCTCCCCTCCCCAGGGCAGCCGTGTGAACCTTCGGAGAGCCAGGTAACTCCTGGAGGAGAGAATCCTTCCGCCCCTGCTGAGGGTCAGGTGTCCACGGGAGCCGCGCCCAAGGTGAGCCTGCAGAAAGCCAAGGCCCCCTGGGCTGACCTGCACCTGTCTTGTCCCTGAGCCAAAGAAAAGAGGACCCAGATCTCAAGACGTAGTAACAAGACCTTGATTTAACCCTGAGCAGCTCGCTAATGGGAAACTCAGCGGTGGCAGACCGGATCTCTCAAGTATTAACTGGGCATGATTATTCCAGCCAAGAGCGCCGGCAGCAACTGCCCTGGACACCAATGGCCAGGCAGCAGGTGGTCTCCAGAGGCTTGCTCGGCCTGAGCCTGGGCCCTGAGCCCCCCTGGATGATCACGGGAGGCAGGTGCTCCCGGACTCACCTACCCCGAGGGAGCTGCCCTCTCTGGGCATGCGGGCAGAGCGAAGCCACCTCGGGCGGCGCACTTACCAAAGGTGGCGAGATAGAAGGACAAGCCCGGCTGGGCGCGCCGGCTCCCGAGGGAGACCCGGTGCAGGGAGCGCGCCATGGCGGCGGCTGCGCTCCGGCCGGGCCAGGGCGAGGGCGCCTGTAACTCGAGGCGTCTGTGTTGCTCCCAGTAACCCAGGCAGCGGGTTCACCCGCCTCTGCGCCAGTGTCGCCGCCGCCAGGCGGGAGGCCGGCTGCAGCGCACGTTTGAACCGGCGGCGCGCCGGGTTCTGATTGGCCCGTGCGGGTTTGAATGGGGAGATTTCCACCTGACCGAGCCGCCGCGGGCAGAGGGGAAGGAGGCGACTGCGGGCCCTCTGCAACAGCAGCACGGCGGCCGGGACGGGCCAGGGACCACGGTCCTCCCGGTGGAGCCGTGGACGGGCGACCCTACCGGGGATCGGAGCTCTCCGCCCCGGGCTGGGCCGCGACTCCTGACTTGCCCACGCCTGGCACCCTCACGCCAGCAATTAGCCAGGTTCACATGCTTTGAAGTTCAGACCCAGTAATCACCCTCCCTAAGCAAGGACAGAGGAGCACCCTCCTGGCCCAATGCAGTGGGAGTTGAAAAAATTTTCTGCACGCTTGGACCCCTGACCACCGCCCCCACCCCCACCTCCACCACCAGCCAGGCTGCAGGCCCCTTCCCTGACCCCAGCCCCTCCATCTCTTTCTTGAGCCTTCTCTTGGGTGGGAGCAGCCTGGCACAGGTCCAGACCAGAGCAGCTTCCTCCAGCCAGCCTCATGGCCCACCATCTGCAGCCTGGTGCCAGGAGACAGGAGGACAGGCCCCTAGCACCTGAGAGGACAGAAATGCACAGTATGGTGCGTGGGGGGTGTGGATGTGCTCAGTAGTATCCGGCTCTTCGGGACCCCAAGAACTAGCCTGCTAGGCTCCTCTGTCTATGAGATTTTCCAGGCCAGAATACTGTAGTGGGTTGCCATTTCCTACTCTAGGGGATCTTCCTGACTTAGGGATCGAACCCACGTCTCCTGCATTGGCAGGCGGATTCTTTACC
This sequence comes from Cephalophus harveyi, assembly GCA_006410635.1. Lineage (NCBI taxonomy): Eukaryota > Metazoa > Chordata > Mammalia > Artiodactyla > Bovidae > Cephalophus > Cephalophus harveyi. Next base: position 524,929 of record SJYT01007876.1, read on the forward strand.
ACTGCGAAGCCCACGTGGAGGGATAAGCCCTTTCAATCTCCCGAGTGGTGGGAGGAAGCAGAGCTGGAAGGAGGGTCAGCCCTTGTGCTGTTTTGTCAGCAAACATTCATGGGACGCCTCTGGGAGCAGTTTCACACCAAGACATCTGCTCTGCAACCCTCTGACTGTTGCTGCTGAGGGAGGGAAAGCTGCTAGTCTTATGTAAATCTAAAAATGGGGAGTGTTGGAAGTTGCCAAATGGATATTTGTGACTCACTGAGCCACTCAAGACAAGATGGGGGGATGCAAGAGAGAAAGTGGAGACAAAAGCTTTATGTATTGAGGACCTAGTGCCAGTGGCTGAGCTGTGCAATTTACAGCCATCTTCTCGGTTAATCTTTACCAGTAACTCTAGGAAGTATTAGCTCCAGTTCACCAGGGATAAATCTGAATCTCACACAGAGAGAACAGAAGACTTGCCCAGGATCGGCAGAGCTGAAAGTGGAGCCCAGGCCTGTCGGCCCCAAGGACCACCCTCCTTCTGTTCTGCCTTGGTCTCCATGCCTGCCCCATGGCCAATGGCAAGTGAGGGTAGCAGACCCACCTTCTTGAGGCAGGTAAGGAAACTGGATGCCACAGGGCCAACTGGCCACCAGCGAGGAGGAGAAACTGGAGAAGAGCCCAGAAATCTACAAACTAGTGGTCAACTGCAAATGACTCACGCAACGGCCAGTGGATCATTTGAGTCCTGGCACACTGTAAAGCCCTTTCTCCCCTTTCTCCACACCCACTTGTTGAGCACTGCCCATAGCAGGGACAAGCCTGCTTCCCTGGCCCCAGCCCAGTGGCAGACAGACTTACCTACACCCTGGACCTGAGTAGGCCTGATCCTTCTCCTGGCTGGGGAAGTCTGAGTCCAGGCATCCTTTCTGGCCAGGGAGATATCCTGGCTCTGCCACTCCATGCAGCCAGGCAAAATAGGCAAGTTTAGGCTCAAGCCATAGGATGCAGACAAGACACTTAGGCTGAAAGTGCTGAAGACCTGTGGAAGCAAGATGGGAGCATGACACGGCCTGAAGATGCCCCCAAGAGAGGGGTTCACCCCACTAGGAATTAGAAAGTATGGTATCCCAAAGCCTGGGTAAAGGTAATCCATGACGGGAAAAGTGACGAGCCCAGGTGACAGTGGCCCCTTCAAAGCTCTGCCAGGGACCACTTGCACCAGGGAAGACCACCTTGAACTCAGGAAGCTGTGAGCAACCGGCAGATGCACCTTCTATTCTGGTCCACTGGCCTGTTTGTCTTCTTTCTACATTATTTTAGGGCTATTTAACAGCTGTTAAGCCCCGCACGCGTGCGGGCGTGCTAAGTCGCTTCAGTTGTGTCCAACTCTACGAGACCCTATGGACTCTAGCCCACCAGGCTCTTCTGTCCGTGAGGATTCTCCAGGCAAGAATACTAGAGTGGGTTGCCATGCCCTCTCCAGGGGATCTTCCCGACCCAGGGATCAAACCCGCATCTCATGTCTCCTACATTGGCAGGTGGGTTCTTTACCACTAGCACTACCTGGAAAGCCCCAGTAAGTCCTAGCCCCCTCTATTATTTTTCCAAATTGTTTTGGATATCAAACCAGGTGATATCTTAGAGGTACTAAGGTACAGCCAGCAGGAGGGCTGGGCAGACTTACATTATCTGTATGTGGCCTGGGGGAGGACTGAGGCCCACACTGGGCCCTTCACCCCCACTGGGGTCAAGGTCTCGCTGCCTCGCAGGTTCCCTCGTGACTCCTTCTGCCGTGTCGGCAGCTGACCTGTTCAGCTGGGCGACCCCAGTGCCACTCTGATACTAATCTAACTCCTTTAGTAGAGCAACGAAGCTTCCTTTTCTTAAAGGGGAAGGTTGCTCTTTTCTCAGGAGGGGGGGGACAGAAGTGGGCGGAGCCTGGGCAGCGGCACTGCAAGAGACACAGGCCCCTTAACCCACACTGCGGTCGACATGGGATGTCCAGAAAGGGTTGCCATTTGTGGCCCTGCTTTCTCCAAAAAGGCAAGGGAGTGTGAGAACAAGGCCTGGCTTTGAGACGTGCCCTGAACATTCTAGTTCCCCCTGGCCATGGGCCTCAGTATCCCTCTTATACTTACACACACTCCACACATACATAGATAAACTACACACACAGTGTAAACACTGCACACACACACACTGCACACACACACCTATCATAACCCTTCTGATGTACATTCACAAATACACCAGATATAGAAACATACCATATAGATACACACACCACATACACACCTCACACATATATATAATCACATCTCTGGACACACACAGGTGCATAGCCACATGCTACACACACACACACACAAAAAAAAAAAAAAAAAAACACCCACTTAAATGTCCTATACACATACACCACATCCACGTACAAAGATTGATTATAGATATTTTTTTAAGACTGACTCTGTTTCTAGAAGAATAAGGACTTCTCGTGTTTGGATGGAAGAGACTAGAGAGATTTATTTGGGTGCATTTTCACATTAGCTATCAAAGAAACCTAGTGCCTTTAAGATATCATCTGACCTGATATTCAAAGCAATTTTGAAAAATAATAATAAAGGGGACAAAGACTACCAGATGTTAAATAGTCTTAAAATAATATAGAAAGAAGACAGATCAATGGAATAGAGTAGAAAGTTCAGGGAAAACATGATTTGATTTAGCAAACAAGAACAATTTTCAAAATTCTTTGAAGACATTTTAAAAAGTTAAAAGTGGAACAGCTAATGCAGATGAAATTTTAAAAGGAAATAATAAGGTTAAAGTTGAAACTTATCTTTAGAAAATAGACTTCAACAATAAAACCATGGCCTGGTTCTTTTCAAAGAACAGAATTCTGGCAAAACAAAGAAAAATTCCATGGACAGAGAAGCCCAGCAGGCTGCAGTCACAGGTTCACAAAAGAGTCGGACATGACTAAACAACAGACAGTTTTAGAGACCAATTCTATTAGACCTTCAAGAAACAGATAATGCCTCTGTAGTTTAAAACTTTTTCAGAACTATAAAAAATGCTGGAAGATTTGTCAGCCCTAGATATGAGGCTGCTGCTGCTGCTGCTAAGTCGTGTTCGACTCTGTGCGACCCCATAGCCGGTAGCCCACCAGGCTCCCCCGTCCCTAGGATTCTCCAGGCGAGAACACTGGAGTGGGTTGCCATTTCCTTCTCCAATGCATGAAAGTGAAAAGTGAAAGTGAGGTCGCTCAGTCATGTCCGACTCTTAGCGACCCCATGGACTGCAGCCTACCAGGCTCCTCTGTCCATGGGATTTTCCAGACAAGAGTACTGGAGTGGGGTGCCATTGCCTTCTCCAGATGTGAGGCTAAGCAAAGACAAAAACCAGATAAGGTTAGCAGCAGCAAACTACAGACCAAAGTCCAAAGATAAAAACAAGAGTAGAAATTAATAAAATAGAAAACATAGAAAAAGAAGATCTATTAAAAATGTGACAAAACTAGGCCCACATCCTCCCCGTTTCGCCACATTCCTTTTTTAAAAGAAAAATCAGAAATCTCTAATTTTTAATATATTTCCCAATTTTTTAACATTGACAATTCGAATCTTTTTAAAATATTATGTAAGTGAAATGAAATATATCTATGTCCTATAACTAGTTTGAAATCTCTGCTAGGCCAATCTGACTTATGAATATAGACACAGAAATCCTAAATAAAATAATAGCAAATCAAATCCAGCAGTAAATTCATGATTCATTCAAATGGTATTTATTCTAGGAATGCAAAGATGGCTCAGATTTAATGAACATATTAGCGCAGGGATTGGCAAACTATGCCTACAGGCCAGATCTGGCCAGCCAACCTGCTTTTGTATAGCAGGTAAGCTAAGAATGGATTTACAAGCTTTTAATGGCTGGAAAAGATTTTTTTTTAAATAGTTTTTTCTATGGCCATAAAAAGTTAAAATTTTAAAATTAAAAACTGAGTTTAGGACTTCCCTGGTGGTCCAGTGGTTAAGAACCCACATTCCAATGCAGGGAACTTGGGTTCAATCCCTGGTCTGGGAACTAAGATTCCAGATGCCACGGGGCAACCAGAGAATAAGCCCATGTGCAGCAACGAAGATCCCGTGTGCCACAACTAAGACCCAACATAGCAAACAAATAAATAATTTTTAATGAATTTAAGATATTTACAAAATATATGGCAAATATGTATATAACTATGAAGTAGTCTTACAAATCAGTAAGAAAAAATGTATCAAAGAATATGAATAATCATTGCACAAGAGAGAAAATATAATTGACTAATATACAAATACTAGTAACCAAAAAAAGAAAAAAAAATCATCCCACCATTTGCCTTCAGGAAGTTCAAGCCTTTGTATTTATAGATGAGACAACTAAGCTTCAGAGTTGTTAAATGAATCAGGTTGCTAGGGTAGTAAATAAACAGTGGAAGAATAAGAGTCCAGCCAAAGAACCATTATAGAATGTCATCATTCACACTAATCTTCCTGCTCAGAGTGATGAGGCTGCAAACTAGTAGGTCTAAGACCTCCATGGCTTCTGACACATTAAGAGTCAATTCAACAAATGTTTGCTAAGCTAATAAGCACCTGTGTTGTGTCAAGCCTTATGCTGAACACTGAGCATACAGCAGTGAACAAGATGGAGTTTAAAATCTGGGGGAAGACTGGATGAGTGTTACAACAAAGGAAATACGGTAACCTGCAGAAACACGGATTAATATCTCACTTAGCCTGGGCAGCTGGACAAACCAGGATGAGAAGCAAGTCAGAGAAGACTTCTCAAAGAAAGTGAGACCCAAAGGATAATTTAGCCAAGCTAAGGAGGTGAAGGAAGGGTTACAGGTAAAGAGAGCAAAACACTCAAAGACCAGAAAGAGAGAAGCTCACACATTTGAGGAACAGAGCAATGGGATATGTGGCAGGGAACTTGGCGTATGATGAAGGAAGTAATACACAAGAAGATAAATATCTTACAGGGCTTCAAGTATTATTAAAAGGAGCTCAGGCTCCTAAATGTAGGACGGTCCTTGAAAGATTTTAAGTAAGATCCCAACAGGTTTTGTGCTTTAGAAAAATCATTCTGGCTAGAGGGTCAAAATTGGATTGGGAAGACGGAGGAGTGGCATGAGGGTTGGAATCAGAAGTGTTATTAGAGAAAGTCTTTTCCAGTGAAGTGAAGTGAAGTCGCTCAGTCATGTCCGACTCTTTGCGACCCCACGGACCGTAGCCTACCAGGCTCCTCTGTCCATGGGATTTTCCAAGCAATAGTACTGGAGTAGATTGCCATTTCCTTTGACCCAGCTTAAAAAAAAAAAAAAAAAAAAAAGTGCAGTAACAGCAGGGCTTATTGCTGTTGTTCAGTCACTAAGTCATGTCCGACTCTTTGTGACCCCATGGACTGCAGTGTGCCAGACTTCTGTCCTTCACTATCTCCTGGAGTTTGCTCAAATTGATGTCCACTGAGTCAGTGATGCTATCATCTAACCATCTCATCCTCTGCCGCCCTCTTCTTTTGCCTTCAGTCTTTCCCAGCATCAGGGTCTTTTCCAGTAAGTCAACTCTTTACTTCATGTGGGCTGAAGTATTTGAACTTCAGCATCAGTCCTTCCAATGAACATTCAGGATTGATTTTCTTTCAGTTCAGTTCAGTTACTCAGTTGTGTCTGACTCTTTGTGACCCCATAGACTGTAGCACACCAGGCTTCCCTGTCCATCACCAACGCCTGGAGTTTGCTCAAACTCAAGTCCACCAAGTTGGTACTGCCATTCAACCATCTCATCCTCTATCATCCCCTTCTCCTTCTGCCTTTAGTCTTTCCCAGCATCAGGGTCTTTTCCAGTGAGTCAGTTCTTCCCATCAGTTGGCTAAAGTATTGGAGTTTCAGCTTCAGCATCAGTCCTTACAATGAATATTCAGGATTAATTTCCTTTAGGATTGACTGGTTTGATCTCCTTGCAGTCCAAGGGACTCTCAAGAGTCTTCTCCAACACCACAGTTCAAAAGCATCAATTCTTTGGTGCTCAGCCTTCTTTATGGTCCAGCTCTCACATATATACATGACTACTGGAAAAACCATAGCTTTGACTATATGGACCTTTGTCAGCAAAGTGATATCTCTGCTTTTTTGATATGCTGTCTAGGTTTGTCATAGCTTTCCTTCCAAGAAGCAAGTGTCTCTTAATTTCAAGGCTGCAGTCACTGTCCACAGTAATTTTGGAGCCTAAGAAAATAAAAATCTGTCACTGCTTTCACTTTTTCCCCCTTCTATTTGTCATAAAGTGATGGATGGAAAAAGGCAGAATCAACAGGACTTGGTGGTTGATTGAAAGGTAAGAGAAGAGAAATTCTGACCTGAGAAATTAGCTTGGTTCAGAAGTACCATTTACAGAGATGGAGAACATGAAAGCAACTCTGAGCCTGCTAAGGTCAAGTTACCGACTTGCTGTCCAAGCGAAGATGCCAAGTGAACGGCTGAATATACTGGATATAAATTCAGGAGAAAATAACTTAGGCTGAAAATATAGATTTAGGAATTCCCAATGAAGCCATTGTATGGATAAAAGAGCCCAAAGAGAATGTTTATTGTGAGAAGAGAGTTCAGAAAAGAACTGAGAAGAATATCAACTGAAAAGACAGGCAGAGGAAGAAAGGCTAGAAAGGGAAAAGGTAAGCCAGGCAGGGTATTAAGAAAAGATAATAGTCAACAATCTCAAACACTGTTGAGAGGTCAAGGAGGTTAGTAACTGAGAAGTGTCCATTGGATTCAGCAACAAGACAATTGCTGTTGACCTTCCATCCCAGAATAAAATGCTGGGAGGCAACAGCTCCACATGAATGAAACTGTACCAAATTCACTCCAAAAGGAAAAATACCCTGGGCTCAAAGCCAGAGAATATTCTTGGGTCAGGTTTTTTCTTGTTCTAAATTTAACCAGCTGGAATGTTTTGTTAAGTGGTATTTTTTCACCCTTGAAGTGCAGGATTTATCTTTTAAAAGTATGTCTGTAATTCATCTTCAAGGTAAAACACAATGGTTTTCTACGGGAGCAGGTGCTGGTTGTTGTAAATACCACCGAGAAATTTTAATTTGCCTCAGGTATAGAAGCCTTTGGTGACCCAAATACACAAACAGGGTCTAAGTAGGAACCAAGTTTAAAAAAAAAAAAAGCTTCAGGATTTCAACTAAGTTGAGAGATATTGTTTCAGGACAGAAGAGAACAAAACCTTCCCTGCCAGAGGAATGTAAAATAGTCAGTTCAGTGCAATGATAAGAGCCAAGGGCTTGACAGAAAAGCAGTCTCCTGTGTCTCCTAGAATGGCTCAGTTTCCTTGTGGTTCTGTCGGAATCCCTTTCAGCCTCTTCAAGAAGCACCCCTTTTCCCGACCTGATGATAAGCAGCTTGGCTTAGCATAGCCAAGGTCTCCAGAGGCCCTCAAAAAGTTTTCCAAACTTAAACAATATAAACTTCTGCCTCTCACCAAGACAAAGTACCATCGTGGGACTGGATCCAATTCAGGGAATGGATTTTCCCTCTTGCTTGAAACAACTTAAAACATTAGACAAAATACATGAAACAACAGTTTTCAAGATCTTGGACATCAAGCAACAAAGGATGGTGATCCCTGAGAAACAAAATCAACAAGCTGAGCCCCGTGATTGCCCCGGCTGCCTGGAGAGATCAACTTCAAACCCTGTGTTGAGGAGGTCAGGAGAGCAAGGCAGCTAGAGTTCCCAGGACAGAGCATCAGAGAGGAAACAGCTGCACACAGAGCTTCAGGGATCTACAGAGGCCTCCCTTCAAATCTTCAGCTAAGTGCTGATGAGCTCATAGACATTAGGAAAGTACCCTGAGGCTGGGGAAAGAACCACCCAAAAGGATTAGAGTTAATATCTTTCCCGGGCTCCCACAGGACCAGGGTGAGTTCTTATTCTCACCAGCCAGACTGGAAAAACTTTCTAACTCATGGGGGCATTGGGTAGGTACTCAGAAGGGTTTTACCTCAGTTGTGGGGAATTATTAGCCCAAACTAAATGATGCTCTGTTCTCATCTAAGAGAACTTAAAAGCAAGAGCCAAAAAGATCAAAAACTTCCTAAGTAATGTAACTGCATCCCAGAACAAACTCAAGAATACTTATCAGAACACAGAAATATCCAACACCCAACAAGGCAAAATTCAGTGTCTAGTATCCAATAAAAGTTTACTAGGAATGCAAAGAAAAAGGAAAATGTGACCCATAATAAGAAAAATCAATAGAAACCAGTCCAGAAATTACACAGATTATAGAATTAGTAGACAGCACATTAAAATAGTTATAACAACTTTATATTTTTATGTTCAAGAAACACTTTCAGAGCATGTTAAGTAGAGATATGGAAGATGCAAAAAAAGACCAAATCAAACATCTAAAGGTAAAAAATATATCTGCGGTTAATCTGGTCCCATCACTTCATGGGAAATAGATGGGGAAACAGTGGAAACAGTGCCAGACTTTATTTTTTTGGGCTCCAAAATCACTGCTGATGGTGACTGCAGCCATGAAATTAGAAGACGCTTACTCCTTGGAAGAAAAGTTATGTCCAACCTAGATAGCATTTTCAAAAGCAGAGACATTACTTTGCCGACTAAGGTCCGTTTAGTCAAGGCTATGGTTTTTCCTGTGGTCATGTATGGATGTGAGAGTTGGACCTGTCTCTTATACACATCTAGATTTCTTTGGAAGGAATGATGCTAAAGCTGAAACTCCAGTACTTTGGCCACCTCATGCGAAGAGTTGACTCATTGGAAAAGAGTCTGATGCTGGGAGGGATTGGGGGCAGGAGAAGAAGGGGACGACCGAGGATGAGATGGCTGGCTGGCATCACGGACTCGATGGACGTGAGTCTGAGTGAATTCCGAGAGATGGTGATGAACAGGGAGGCCTGGCGTGCTGCGATTCAAGGGGTCGCAAAGAGTCGGACACGACTGAGCAACTGAACTGAACTGAACTGAATGATGAGATTAACAGTGGATTAATGCAGAAAAAAGAAAAAGATTAGTGAACTTGAAGGCATAGCCATAGAAGCCATCCAAAATGAAACACAAAGAGAGAAAAAAAAAAACAGAACACCAGTGAACTGTAGGACAACTTCCAGCAGTAGGAGACAAAAATTATATTTGAAGAAATAATGGCTGGAAATTTTCCAAATTTGTTGAAAACTGTATGAACGTGGGTTTCCCAGGTGGCACAGTGGCAAAGAGTCCAGCTGCCAATGCAGGAGATGTGGGGTCAATCCCCGAGTCGGGAAGATACCCTGGAGAAGGAAATGGCACCCCACTCCAGTATCCTTGCCTAGAAAATCCCATGGGCGAGGAGCCTGGTGGGCTACAGTCCACGGGGTCGCTAAAAGTAGGACATGACTGAGTGACTGAGCACACACACATTCACACATAAACCCACAAACCCAAGAAGGTCAATGAACCGCGAGCAGAAGAAACCCGAAGAAACCTATGTCAAAGCACATCATAAGCAAGTTGTTTTAAAACCATTGACAAAGAGAAAAATCTTGAATGCAGCAAGAAAAAACACATACACACACATTATATACAGAGGAACAAAGACAAGCCTGATATTGGACTTAGAAATAGGTACCAGAAGACAGTAAAGCAACAACTTTAAATAAAAACAACTGTCAACCTAGAATTCTTTACCCAGCAAAAATGTCTTTTTAAAATGAAGGTGAAAAAAATAGATTTTTCTCAGACTTAAAAAAGCTGATTGAATTCAACCACAAACCTGTACTACAAGAGATGCTAAAGTCTTAGGGAAGGAGGACAACGATACCATATGGAAGTCTTGATCTACAAAAGGAATGAAGAGAACACCAGAAATGGTAACTACATGGGTACATAAAAAAAGAGAGTTTTTTTTCTTATTATTTAAATCTCTTGAAAAGAATAATCTAAGTAGGACAAGGAGCCATTAACTAAAAAAAACACCCAGAGCTCTCTGGAATTTATCCTGGAATAAATTGTTATATGTTGCCTTGTCTAAATTCTGATGAGGTAATTGCAAGAAGTAAACTCCAGGGAAGCTATTAGCAAGTTCACATTTGCAGTCATGCGGGAATGTGGATTCTACTTATGGAAGAAAATAATATGGATATGTTTAGTGCAAAATGCAGCAACCACAGCCAAGATCTGTGGCTCAGCTGGATTACACTCAAGCTTGAATAGAAAGTTTATGTAGACCAAAGCCTTTTTCTGGATCAGGGTATTGTGGTGACGATGTGTCTTCAGTGGACAGTAACGGATCATACTGGGACAGAGGTCATGGCATCCAGGGATCCCAAACATTCTCCAGAGGAATTTCCTAGGGGAACTAGGGGATATATCTAGGTTGGTTTCATTGGAGCTGTAGTTGATAGCAGTGGTATGTATTCCTTTTGCTTCCAGATTCTTACCATTCACTCTTGGACCCCTTTTTCTGCTTCTACCACTTACTGAAACTCTTCACTCAGAGGTCACCATTGACTTCCTTCCTGTGAATACCGCTTGCCTCATCTCAGTCCTCATCCCCTTGTCTTAGCTCTCCTCTCACTTCTCTGAAAATTCCTCTATTTTATGACTTTTCCTGACTCCGAGGGAGACTATGCTACCCAGCTGTGCCCTTTCATCTCCCTCCTTCCTCAATGGTCTCCAGCTCTGAGCTCTCATCCACTCCTATTTCACTCTCAGCTACCTGTTCTGATGACGTCGCCCTGATCTCTCCCCAACACCAGGGCCCTGGGCCACCTCTGCTCTCTCTAACCAGCAATTTCCCTTCCTCTTTGCACCCACCCCTTCTGTCAATGCCTCACCTGGACCGTAGCCTTAATTGTCTGCTTTTGTATCTTTCTACCCAGCTATTCTGTAATGCAGTGACTGAGACAGGTCTTCTTAGTAGCTGCTACTGCTCAGCCTAGTGTCTGGCACACATTTTAGAGCCAAATCTTGCCAGAGAATTCGAATCTAATCAGCATATAAAGCATAGACTATGAATAGTCAAAATTACCCTCGAATAAGCCCTTAGTCATCCATAAAATGTACATGGTATTGTAAATCAAAAGGGGAATGGCAAATTCACCTTCCCCATCTCGCACTCCCTCTGGGATGTATTTTTCTGAGTGCAGAGCCACAACAACCCCCACCAGCTGCATATATTCTCTCTGTCACTCCCTCCCACTTGTGTTTTATTTTTTGGCCCCACACAAAATTTCTGTAAGTGAAAAGAATAGATAGCAAGAACTCCATTGTAAAGGTCTGATGGACAAATTCCTTTCTCTCTCCTTAAACTGGTTCTTGCTTTTAACTTCACAATTTCTAATAATGACAGCACCTCACTGAATCAGGGTGAAAATTCTTTGATTCTTCCCTCTCCCTCATTCTTTTCTTTCCACTTTCCAGCCTCTTTTTAATCTTTCTTCTGTACAGCGTCCCTTTGTCTCCCTTCTTATTGCCACCTACATGGTCCAGGCCCCGGTCACCTTGCATCTTGACTTCTATAACAGCCTCCTAACAGGTCTCGCTGGTCTCTCTCCAGTTCATGTTTCACTGCCATTATATTAACCATTCCTAAACTTTAGAATTTTAAAATCTTAGACTCTAAAGCCCTAATTTAGTCCTATCGCGCCTCTGTTCAGAAGCCATCCGTGCCATCAGCCAGAGTCCACTCTCTCCAGGCTGAACTGTCTGGGCACAGGCTACCTCCAGGCCTACTTCCCACTCTTGCCAGATGGGAACACTACTCCTCTTGCCTACCCTCCAAACTTTTCTCACTTCCCTCCACTTAAGGGCCACCTCCACAAGCATCTCCATTTACCAAGACTCAGCCTCAGAGGGCAGCACCCAAGGTACCCCTTCCTTCTTACTACTGTAGCTCTTTCTCTGCACCACTCAGCTCACACTGCTGCGTTATATGTACCCCCAAAGGAAGGAGCTATGTCACCATGTTGTTTTTTTTCTTTACTCATTCATTCATTCAGCATATATTACTGAGCACTTACAATGTGCCAGGCACTCAATCAGGTGCTAAAGACACGTGGTGAAGACAGATGCCAGCCACAGAACTGATCACCTGGCAGTGGCGGGTGACGATGGACAGGCTGTGAACCTCACAGAGGCTATGAGAGGAAAAGAGGAAGAGTGGGACCTCACCGTGACAGTGATGAGAAAAAGCTCCCCCAAAGAACAACACAGGCTGAGAGCTGAAGAATGAGTAGAAGGTCGCCAGGCAGAAGGAGGAAGGGAAGAATTTTATAGGTTGAAGGAGAAGTATGGGGGGAGAAAAAGTCTGAAGGTAAGACAGAACAGGGCTTATTAAAAGAACCAAAAGGAAAAACCGTGGCTAGAACACACAGAACAAGGTGAGAGTCAGGGGGCGGGAATTCCCTGGTGGCCCAGTGCTTAGGAATCTGCCTTCCAGTCCAGGGGGCGCTGGTTCTATCCCTGGCCAGGGAACTAGGATCCCACATGCCACAGGGCAAATAAGTCCATGCGCCACAACCAGAGAAGCCTTCACGCCTCCACTACAGAGCCCATGTGCTACGACTTCCAAACCGTCACGCTACAACCAGAGAGAAGCCTGCATGCCGCAAGTCAGACCCATCACAGCCAAGAATAAATAAATAAAATGAAATATTAAAGCCAGGGGGAATTGGGATGGAGGGAGACAAGTAGGGCGTAGCCGGGTTACAGCCTGTTTTGTAAAGCAAAAGAGGCTGGGTTTGACCCTGAGGGCAAGGGAGAGTTTTCAGCAAACAAGTAACACAACCATCTGTGCACACTGGACAGATAGGAAAAATAGACGGGAGTGGTAAAGACTAGGGATCGATGCAGTGACCCAGATGAAAGAAGATGGAGGCCAGGGCTAGGGTAACAGCAGAAGAAACAGAGGAGCGTGGATGTGGATGCTCTCGCTAGCAGGCTTGAGTGATTAACTGAACTCAAAGGAGCCGTGGTAGGAAAGGGCCAGAGACGGTCGCACAGTCTAGACGAGCGCTCTGTGAATCACAGTTGCTCAGTGACTGTTTGCGGACTGAATGAATGAATAATAAATAAATTACAGAATAAACAATTTACCAACGAATGACAGGCAGAGAAGAGGACATTATTTTTGGAGATCCTTTCCAAGACAGAGCCATCATTAGAAGTAATACAGAAGCAAGCAAAAAATTCAGATTTGTTGGTTTACAACCCCCTATATTATAAAGGGAGAAATTCTTTTTCTCATCAAGAGAAATTTAGGAAACACAAAGCAATTAGAAGCGCCTCAGATCACTTTTGATGTTTCTACCTTCCCAATGCTGCCTCCCTGAGTCTCTGCTCAACTGATAATCCATCAGGATCACCAATAGCTCCCAACTTCTCCAAATCCTAGGCCTCTGTGCATGTTCCAGGATTTTCCACGCTCTTGAAATGGTTCTTCCAATGACAATCTAAATGGTTCAAAAGCTTTATTTACTGAGTGCCCATGACATGAACTATAAGCTACGGCTATAAGCATGACAACAACAGACACAGTCCCATTGCTCCTGGAGTTTCCAGTCCCCTTGAGCGTTTCCATCAGATCACTATGTAAACGATAAAATATGGCTTTTCCTCCATTCATTCACAAAGAAGTCTCTTTGACTGTATACACACGGTCTCAGAAAACCGGAGGCCTCCAGTCCGCAGAAGAGTGTCATTTTCATAATGTGATATCGCCACCTAGTGGTCAAAAACAACCTTACCATTTGATCCAGTAAAATTTCTAGCTGTATTTCTGAGGACTCTCCAAGTCTCTAGAACATTCCCTTTCTCTATCAAGATAATATAGGGGTTCTCTAACATATAATAAATACTTAATATTTTTAATTAAATGTATAAACAGGAGCACAAATGAATTTCATACCTTGGTACCTTATGGCAGTTGAAAATTTACATTTTTTCCCCCAGATTCTTCTGGATTCCAAAGAACCTCTAAACATTTCTAAAAGCCAGATGCATTTCTGTGCTTAATTCAGCAAACAACTCCTTTAGGTGTGTTTGAATAAACTGATATTTTAAGGGTCATCGCCACCATGAATGAAACCCTGACTCCAAAGGAAGCATTCTGTAATCCAAAATCAATGAAGAACAGAGTCTGTTACCCTAGATGTCAGGACCAACAGCAAAACTCCTTTCCTTCTACAAGGAGGAGAGCATGGGCAGAGAATGTCGGAAGATGCTTTCACTGACTGTTTCTACACACAGGTCAAACTGAGTCGAGTGTCACTGGAAGGCATGCTCAGAAAACCAAGGTGACTCAAAGTGGCCTATCCCTAGTAGAGATCACAAAGAAAGTAGAAAAGAACAAAAGAAATCAGAATCTAGTTTCTTAGGAACTCAAGGCTCCAGGACAACAGTCTAACAGGCCAAGGCTCAGGTCCTCTTGTCTGAAGTAAAAGTTGCTCAGTCCAACTCTGTAACCCCTTGGACTATACAGTCCATGGAATTCTCCAGGCCAGAATACTGGAGTGGGTAGCCTTTCCCTTCCCCAGGGGATCTTCTCAACCCAGGGATCGAACCCAGGTCTCCCACATTGCAGGTGGATTCTTTACCAGCTGAGCCAGCAGGGAAGCCTACTTAAATACATAAAGTGGATCTCCAACTGACCCTGGGGAGCCTCCTGGCTGTTAGGCCTTGATTCTCCCGATGCTTGCGGCCCAGATGGTAGGAAAACGGCAGTTAGCAACAGTTACCTGGCTCCTCCTCTCTCAGAACATGGAGAGGCTGAGGCAAAGGCTTCGGGAGGGCTCCTTGCCATCAGTCAGTTCTTTTCTACACGGCCTCATCCTTCCTGTCTGATTAAGATTGTCGTCTGTGCATGAAGAGAGGGGACCAGAGAGGCGTCAGAACACAGTGGATGAAGAGCAAGCACTGGGGTTCCAAGCCCAACCCCCCTCACTTGCCGGCCTTGGATGTCTGGCAAATTACTTAACCTCGCCAGCAAGGCCAGCAGGTACTATCGCATAGGCGGTGGGCCAGCTCTAGGGGTGTTGCTCAAATGGTAATCATCATAGATGTGTTTATCCATTGAAATAATTTTTTAGCAAATAGTTTGTAAAGTGTCTTGAAGGGTCCCTTTCTCTAATTCACCCAAAGGTCCCCAAATGGCCTAGCATCAGCCCTGTATTCTGAGCTTCAGTTTCCTAAACCATAAAACAGAGACAATCCCCATCTATCTATAGAGTTGGCCAGAGAACCAATCAAAATAGTGGATATGAAGCACCTTGAAAACTGTAATGTGGTCCGTAAGCTATACTTCTCTATATCCATTTTGTGATTATCCAAATTTGAGGGATTGGCATAACAAAGATGAAACAAGTTTCGGCCTATAATAATTTTTTTTCTCTCTTTGAAAAGAGAAGCAAAGGCCAGTATTCAGATAACAATTATTTTCTCACTCAAAATATGTCACAGTTCAAAAGGTAACTTTGTACTAACCATGGGGCTTTAATGTGGGAGTTGCTTTACTAAGTAAGCAAAGTAGTTCCATTTGTTTTGAAAGAGTTAGACCTTCTCTGAGTCTTCAGATAAAATGAGTGATTTGAAGCTAAGCCTTGTGCAACCTCAAGCCCCCTACTGACCACCGGAAACTGGGTTTTCTCGGGAAGACAGTTCTGAAGGTAGGCTAAGAAGTGGCAGGATTTATAAGTTTTTAAGTTAGCCCACAGAAGTCATTCTGCAACGCCACGTATATTTGAGGAAAAAATTTCAGAAAACCAGTCCACATGCTGCCTCTTGGCTGCTTCTTACTGTGAAGATTCCACTAAGAACAGTTCAGTCTAGTAACACAAATGAGGTCATATAATTTTGAGTTGTCTTGAAAAAGATGAAGAATGGATAGGCAGCAGTTTCAGCTTTCTCATTTGGCCTGTTTTGAGACAATGTTAAAAAAGGAGTCGAATATTTAATCTGCCTTTCTTGGATGAACTGTATTTAGGATAACCAAATAATTGATGAGAGGTAAGTTTCTCTTTATAAAAAAATTTCTCAGGCCCAGTTTAGAGTTCCACTTCTGGCCTCACAGTACAAGGAGCTCCACAAACAGCTCTCCAGTGAAACTACCGAAAATTATCTTGATTTAAGTCTCTGGAAATCGCTCTAAGAGTATACAACAAAGGAAGAAACAGTTGTTCAAGAAAACCTACTGAAGGAAAGATGCACAGCTCAAAATAGCCTGGAGTTAAAACTCCCCTGCAGGTCCTCCCCACATTTCTATGCAAAACAAAGAACTCTCTCACCGGAAGAAAAAATGGACTTTAAGATTGATTACGCCCACCTCCCAGCTGGCCCAGCCTCTGGCCCATCTCCAAAAGTCCTTGCCCCAGGACTTTCAGAGATAACTACTCCGAACAACCTTGGCGAAGAACAGACCCCCTTAAGACAGTAACTTTCCACACACACGCCTGAATATACTTCCTCTTTCCTGAGGTTAGTGCAGCAGCTCGCTAATCTGACTGCTGCCCCTTCTCGCCTCATTAAAGGTGATCTGTTCCTGTAAAGTGCTGGTCTCGGTCTTTTTCTGAACCTCTCCTTCTCTAACTCCCTTACTACAAGAGTCTCTGGTTTTTGAAGGGAAGAGCCTTTCCCCACCCACTCCTTTCCCCCCACTTCAGTGAGATGACTCTCCTCCAGACTCCTGCAGCCCAAGGACACAGGCCTCCCTCTCTCCCTAGTTCCACGTCCAAGGGAGACTTTCCAGGAAGAACAGAATGTCATCCTTTCTCATCCTGCCCCTACCTGTTGCAGAGTCTAAGCTCCGGTGAGTACAGCCTATAGATGGAATCTCTCTTCTCCATCCAGCCCCTAATTATGGGGAGGAAGCTCGAGCTCGGGAACAGAACTGCTGAGAATACTGGGGCCCCACCTGCTCTTACCTCAACTCATGGGGTGTGGCGCCCAGGTTTTTATAACTCAAACCTAAGATTCTGGGTCCCTGAGAGTTTCAATAATTTTACATAATTCTTTTACATAATTTTGAAATTTTTCTGTATTAAAAAAGTTTAAGGACATAAAAATTGTAAAAAAAATCCTTGCAAAAACCAAGCACAGGGGACCCCAAGACTCTGAAATTTTGAGCCTTTACGAGCACTACTGAAATTTTCCTGCAGACTCAGTAACTCAGGAACTGGATCCTTGGACTCTTTTATGTCAGTCCGAGTCCCCTACCACATGCATAGGGATGCGACACATAACAATGAATGTTATTTGACAGATGCAGAGGTTATCCTCAAGATAAAACATTTCCAGAGACTAAAAGGTAAAGCAACACGCTAGGGGTTTCCACAGGCCAAATTCATCTTCCTATAACTTGAAACCTTTCAGCGTTTCAGCGAGGAGATAAAAGTGACCCAGAAACAGAGAAACGAGTCTATTGATAAGCAGTGGCTGTGTTTAATCACTAAAATTACCCTGGGCCCTAAAGGGAGAGAAACAATCCAAGTTAGAAAGGGTTTTTTCTCTCTCTCACTTATTTCAGAAGCAAGTAGAAGCAAGTGAAGAAAACAGAATCCCTAAGGTCAGACCCTGGTAAGGGCTCCAGGGAGTCGAAGTCCCCTCTCCTTCCTGCCCTCATGTCCAAGGTCGCTGTGGGAGCCCGAGCATCCTTCCGCCTACATCTCGGACACTTCCCTCTGTGCCCCAGAGGGATGGATCTCCTCGTCCTCTTCATCTGTGGCCTGAAGAATCCTCAGCAGTCTGAGCTCAGGGTTCCAGCTGACGCTAGCAGCACTCTTTGGGGTCCTCATTTGGTTTTCCAGCAAAATCTCCATCTGAGTCTTGATGTCCTTCTTAGTGTATTCTATTTGGGATAATTCGGGACCTAAAAAAAGACCCAGCCATCAGCTGCACCTGTACCCTTCTCCCAATTAACTATGAAAATGAAAGACAGAAAAGGAAGGGCTGGGGAGTCTGCAGGACTCTTCTGAGGTGTGAGGGCTGTGCCCTCCAGGGAGGTGAACCATCCTGATCAATAGGGTTCTGCTCCCCCTGTCCTCAAGACACTTTCTAAGGTTCCTCCACCCCAGGGTCTTACTCTTCTTACTGCGGGAGGAGTCCAGGGATTTCTTAGCAACGTCTGTCTGTGGTCTCTCTGTGGAATCCTGAAATTCATAAGTGTAAAGAAACTTGAGTCAGGATTTAGGAAACAAAGGGTTTTTCTAAATGATGCTTTCCTTGGAGAAATTAATGTCTAAGACAGGACAAAATGCCACCATCTGACACTGAAGACAGAAGCTTGTGTCACGGGTTCTTTTGCCCTACAGGCTGACCACATGAAGCCAGAATGCGGTCTTCCCCAGTCCCAGCAGTTAACTAAGGGTAAACTGCCTCCAAAGGTGTGTGTATGTGTTAGTCACTCAGTCATGTCCAGCTGTTTGCAATCCCATGGACTGTAGCCCGCCAGGCTGCTCTGTCCATGGGATTCTCCAGGCAGGAATACTAGAGTGGGAAGCCATTCCCTCCTCCAGGGGATCTTCCCAACCCAGGGATCGAACCTGGGTAGCTGCCAGCAATTCTTCCCATTCCTATAAGCACACGCTGTTCTTACCATCATGCTGCTGCTGCTGCTGCTAAGTCGCTTCAGTCGTGTCCGACTCTGTGCGACCCATAGACGGCAGCCCACCAGGCTCTGCCGTCCCAGGGATTCTCCAGGCAAGAACACTGGAGTGGGTTGCCATTTCCTTCTCCAATGCATGAAAGTGAAAAGTGAAAATAAAATCGCTCAGTCGTGTCCGACTCTTAGCGAACCCGTGGACTGCAGCCCACCAGGCTCCTCCATCATGAGACAGAGTCAACTACCTCTCCTCTTGAATGTGAACTGGACTTGCGATTTTTTTAAACAAATAAAATGTGGCAGAAGTGACATGGTTCCAGTTCCAGGCCCATCCCTAGGAAAGTGCCTTCCTGAGATTACTTCTTGGCTGTCAAGAAGCCCAAACTAGACACACGGAGAGGCCTCATAAAAGAGAACTAAAGATAATCTGGCCAAGAGCCCCAGCCCAGCCTCCAGCTGAATGCAGCTGCATGAATGACCTTAGGCAAGACCAGAAGACTATCCAATCAACCCACGGAATCATGAGAAATAACAAACCACTGTGGCTCCACTCTGGGTGGTTTGTTATACAATAATAGAGAACTAAGGGCTTCCCAGGGGGAAAGAACCTGCCTGCCAATGCAGGAGGCAAAGAACCTGCCTGCCAATGCAGGAGGCCTAACAGATGTGGATTCAATCCCTGTCTGGGTCGGGAAGATCCCCTGGAGGAGGGCATGGCAACCCACTCTAGTATTCTTACCTGGAGAATCGCCATGGACAGAGGAGCCTGGCAGGCTACAATCCATAGCGTCACAGAGTCGGACATGACTGAGGTGTCAGCATGCACCCTATAGCCAACTCAAACAGGGCCCTAGCAGAATGTCCCCCATACACGCTCACCTGTTTCAAGGGGGGGCCTCCTGTCTTCATCTGCCGCTGCTGCTTTTTGTCGCTTCCCTGACCTCGTAGAGTTTTGCGACCTAGTGACCACCAGATCAGTTCAAGTCTCTTATTGGTATTCCACACCCCATGGCTGGGCTTCTAGTTGACCCCTAGCCTACAGGTGACTTCCCAGCCAGGACAATACAGGACCTTAGAGGCAGGTAAAAGGGAGTGAGGCCCTCTTAAGTTCTATTTGTGATTCTGTTCGCCTGGGACTGTGACCACATCTATCACAGAATTAGTGAGTAAGGTAAACTGTGTGTTAAAAGATCCAGGATTCCTCTAAGAAACCTAAGGGGCAAGCACTCCCAGGTCTGTCTTTTCAGTCTATGAATCCTGTTCTTACTTTCTTGTGCCATCCCTAAGTTACCTCTGTCGACTTATGAAAATGAGCATCCTCCCACCCCAAATTTCGAGATCTATGACTCTTCTGTATCAGATCTTTCCCCCAACTAGTCACGAAATGCACTAGTTCTTTCCCTTCGGTTTCTCTTCCTTTAAATGAGCAGTCTTCCAAGCTACCACAAGCGGTATGAAGCTAAAAGGGACAGTCAGACAAGGACGTCCCTTGCTCCACAGCTGTGCTGGCTCCCTGTCAGCCCTGATTCACACCTCAGTTACACACGGGCATTCTGAAAACCGCCCAGGCCTGGACCCAACACCATACACTCTGATTTTAATAGGTCTGGGGTGCAACATGGGTGTTAGGGTTTTGAAAGCTCCTCAGTTAATCTCAGGATGCCATCAAGGCAGATCACCACTGCCCACCACTGAGGATAAAGATCAAACATCTCAGCAGGCGATCTCATCAGCCTGATCCACCTCTCTCCCTTAAATACCCAACCCCACAGCCACAGCAGACTGCTGAGTGCTCCCTGCAGCCACGCTCCTCCAAGACACGTTCACCCAACCCATCCCTGCTTCCAGGAATTCTCTTCCGTATCCAGGAAACTCTTACAAATATCCATGATCCAGTGCAAAAATCACCTCTTCCACGAGGCCTTTCTCAACTCAGAGGGGACAAGCCACTGCTCTAAGAATATAATTCAAAAGGGAGCCCCAGTCACCCGAGCAAAGCTGCTCCTACTGGAGGCACCAGGAAGAGGGACAGAAGGCACCAGAATGAAACTCAGGGGAGTCGTCATCACCCTGGATACCGGGCTGACCATGAACAAGTGCCTCCGCGCTGGGCCACAGCCCCAGTGCTATCTACCTCCCGTGTGAAGGTCAGGAGGCTTCTTCGATCTCCAGGTTAGAAGACACTTTTAGTATCAGAGAACAGGATGAGTTGGGAGATAAACCAAGAAAAGCATCCTTCTAGGGAAACCTCACCCCGCTTTCCCAGTGCCCCAGGGTTGGAGGGTGAATTCTGACGATTAAACAGTTAGCTCCCCATCACAGACAGCGATGTCCAGTCTATTTAGGGCAGAAGAATCTGCTGTGGTTTAGGGGGATTCTTTCTCCTTGCTTCTCACTCTGCACGCAAACTGAGAAACGTCAGAGGGACCGGGGTATCTATATCCTTCAGCTCAGACATGCTAAGAACTCCAAAAGGGGAAGTCTCTTATCTCTGGCATGAACACTAGAGGAAAGGAATCACCGGTCAAGAACTAGCCCCCTGCCTCTTGGATAGGGCTGGACTGTGAAAGACTCCTGAGACTTTAACCTGTGGCTGAGAAGTGGCTGACTCTGCTTCCTTAGAACTCTCCTGGAGCTCTCGGGAGGGGCCCCGGCTCTTCCCTGTCTCACGGGCCAGTGGGCCCTTGAGGCTCTTCTCTTCAATAACCCGGGCTAACTCTTCATCCCCGAACCGGTTCCTTTTCTGAAGTAGGACCTGAGGAGTGACTCTGACTCGTGCTCACAGCCATCTCTCAGATCCCCATGTGAAGCAGACATCTGGCCCAGCTCACTTGCGGAGCAAATATTTGATGGAAGGCTGATACATGGTAGACCAGCCAAACGGAAGCATTCCAAGGAGAATTCAAGTGCCTCACAAACATGGATCCTCAAATGCCAACTGTGTTCCACTTTTCCTGCCCTCAGCTAGGTCCTGGGACTCTGTCACTCCCAAGCAGACATATTCTCCTCACCACAGCGTGGGTCACAAACCACGGCACCCGATCGCTTGCGCAAGCTGGTGTGGCCCTCTGGTTCACTCCTGCATCTCTTTTTAGCCTCCTGAAACCCACATGAGGAGGAAGCGAATTAGGACTTTTGAAAGTGAAGAAATCTTTTCCAAAAGGGTCAAAAAGAAGGCTGTTAGTATAACCACACAGGAATTTTGTATCTACAACCAGCAAACAGGGAGAATCCCATCCCTTGTATAAGCCCTTACTATTCCAGGCTGCACCCACTTGCTCCAGCCCCAAGTGGAAGCGTCCAAGCGTCCCAAGCATCCCTGCGCGGTCACTCTACCTGTTTCCTAGTGGCTGTCTTCACCTTCCTCTGTTGCTGCCGCTGCTGCTTCCTATGACCTGGTGACCAGACAGCCAGCTCAGCCCTCTTCTCCCAGACAGCTCCCACCCTCCCCCTGGGCCGCCTGCTGTGCCCTGCACCCCCCACCCCCACCCCCGCCGCAGTGGTGACGCTCTCTCCCCGCTGGTCAGGCCCAAGCTGGGACGGGGTGCTTTTTGAAACTGCAGTCTCCTATGGTCTACACGTGACCCTGTCTGTGGCCGCAAACGTCACTGAGTTGGGACCAAGATCAAATGTAAGAAACGTGGGCAGAGGGGGGATGGTACCTGGAAACCTAGCAGCATCAGAAAACCTACCATCTGTTTTCAGGTGAGAAGAGTGTTTCTTCAAATGTTCAGGATATCTCAATGCTGGTTTCTAGAGCAGAAAAAAGGAAGAAGTGAAAAGAAAAAAAGCTCTACGGTAGGTCTTTGTCTTTCCCAAAATGTATCCCCAAATGCCTTTATCCATCGAGTCAATGAGCAATTTTTGAGAAGCCCAGTGTGTGCAACGTTATACCAGGAGCTTGGGAGAGGGGAAAGGAGTGGGAAGCCAAGTGCAGAAGAAATAGAGAACGCTGCTCTCCTCCAGCCTCTCCCTGTAATCCGCTTTCACCCACACACAGCCCAGTCCTTCTGTGGCACCCGGATCCAGAGTGGAAGAATAGAAGAGAAAGAAATTAGAAAGCTAAGTCCTCCAGCCTTGAGGACAGGTGAGTCTGGACTTGCACGCAGACACCTTCCTCTGAGGACCCCTTGCTCTTACCTGTAGGGTGAGGCGGTGTACAGATAAATACATCTTAGCAGAAATGGCACTGTCGGGTCGGCTCTTTTCCAAGGGAGGTTTCTTTTTCATCATGGCCAACTGTGTCCGCATCTCTGGATAAAGTATGGTTTTCCCTTTATCCAGCAAGAGGCTGAAGGGGACAGACACAGAGACAGTCAGCAATAGCTTTTCTTGGCTGGGGAGAAAGAGAAGAAAAGGGCTCTACATTGCAGACGTGTCCTCCCTGGGCCTTAAAAGGCCTGTACCAACAGGTGCTCATTTGGTAACGGCTTTCAGATGCAACTATGGCAATCATGGGTGAGTGGATTAAGTTTACTACATGTCGGGCTCATGTGCTTTACACCACTGAATCCTTACCACACCCCAAAGACAGGTTTATGATCTTCATTTTGCAAATGAGGAAAATGAAGATTAATGAGGCTAACTGCGGAAATTCATGAAGGCAATCAATTTCAATACAAAATTCAAAGGTGGTCTTGCTCCAAACCACATATCCATTCCGTCTTCCACTTAACCCATAACTCACCTATAAAAAGAACAGTGTGTCTACCTCCTAGTGAAGGTTTAAATGAGAGAATATAGGTATTGTGCTAATTATTAAGCACAGGGCCTGGCAGGTGGTAAATACTTAAATGGTGGTGATTATCATCCTCACTGCATATGCCTAAGTCCACAAATTCAGGGAGCAAGTAGGGGGATGGTTTTCTTCCCTCCCTCCCCAGAAAGAGCACACTGCTTAGACCTTTCTTAGCTTCTAGAGAAAAGAGGACGCTGTGGTTCTCCCACAGCTTACAGGACACTCACTCCTTCAGTAGATCCTGAGGCAACATGTCAAATTGGTTCCATAAAGGTAAGGATTCTGAACTTAGTTGCTCATACACGTGTGCTGGGGTGGGAGGTGGTACAATTATCCCTGGAAGTTCCAACTTGTGTTTCTGGAAGAGGAACAATAGAAAGAATTCCCTGTAGCACTCTCGTCGATGCCACCTTGTCCCACCACCACTCCAGCCTCCCGACACAACCCTGGCGTGGGAAACTCCTTATTTCCAGACCTACTCCAGCGTCCTCGCCCCCTCTACACTACAACCTGCCACATCTTTACCAATCTGGCTCTTCAACCATATTGTTGAAATCAGATCACACAGGGATTGATGGTCTTGTTTCATTTTTCCCCCAAAAGGCTCCAAACAAGTATTTATTGGCCAACTATGTGCCAGGCAGAGGGCTGGGGCTAGGAATTCAGCAATGAACAAAATGGGCCAAGATACTATTCTCCTGGATGTAGCAAACTTCCAGCTTTGTGACGTATCCAAGGCTACATTTACCCAGTAATTGGTAGAAGCAGCATTAGAAGCACAGGTCCCTAGAGAAGGAAATGGCAACCCACTCTAGTATTCTTGCCTGGGAAATCCCATGGGCAGAGGAGCCCTGCAAGCTAACAGAGGTCACAAAGAGTCAGACAGGATTTAGTGACTAAACCAACCAACCACCAAAAAAAAAGCAGCACAGCTCCACTGTAACTTCTAGTCTGTTGAAATTCTATTCCCATCACACCAGGGCTTCCCTGGTGGCACAGAGGTTAAAGGATCTGCCTGCAATGCAGGAGAGCTGGGTTTGATCCCTGGGTTGGGAAGATCCCTTGGAGAAGGAAATGACAACCCACTCCAGTATTCTTGCCTGGAAAATCCCATGGACAGAGGAGCCTGGTGGGCTTCCGTCCATGGGGTAGCAAAGAGTTGGACACGACTGAGTGACTTCACTTTCACTTTTCACTTTCATCACACTGAAAATTAGTTTCCAATCACCCTAAAATTCCCTCTGAATGCCCAGCAGTTGCTCCTAACATCTCTTCGAGGTGTTCTTTTACCTTCCTACAGGGAGGCGGTAGGAAACAGACCTAGTTCTTCATTTCTCTGCACAGAAAATGGTTTGGTTATTATACTCCTTCCTTAAGATGGGTTTTATTTTGCAGATGTTGTTCATTTAAAGAGAGAATGGGAGAAGGGGGCAAATAAAAATAAACTCTTACAGACGAAGATCAGGAAGGTTTAGCCACAGTAAACTTACCCCTGGAGATTTCTTTCTGTTCATATTCCCATCCTGGCTGCAAATAATATGCTTCTCCTCAGCTGGGCTTGAAATTAGAATAACCACAACTTATTCCCAGACATCTTAAGCAGAAGCATCAAGGATATTTATGAATGATGACCATGAAGATTTCTATCCTCCATTCAGTATTCAAAGATGGCTGGTTAGGAACTCAGAGGTACCTGCAGTTCAGAGGCTGCTAAAAACAAGAACCCGCCTCTCACCTTGCCCTCACATCTAAATTAGGCTCCCCTCCATTCTCTCAAAGAATTCAGTTATTTACTTTTATAGTATTAATCCAAATTAGTAATTATATACTTAAGTGCAGGGATGTTTATAATGTCTGAATCCTTCCACCATCATAAGACTCCAGGAGGACAGGGACAAGGTATTTACTTCTTGACTGAATTCCACTGCTTAGCCCAGAGGTGCTCAAATATTTTTTGCTCTGTCATCTTCCTCCTCTTTCTTACCTGGAATACAGATATGATGACTTAAACTCTATCAATCAGCTTAGACTTTGAAACCCCCATGAAGCACCTCAGAAGGTGGGAGCCAGGGCCCAAAACGCTATTAACAGAAGGTGTTCTGGTGTCTGATTACCTCATGGAGCTGAGATACTAGCCATGGACCACCTAACTCTGGGTTTCTTTTATATGAAAGGAAAGAAACCCTTAGGGGTTTTTTGTTTACACCATATATATTCACATACACACACACACACACAATACATACATACAGATATATAAAAGCATTCACAGAATTTTTTTAAAAGAAAATAAAGTCTCATCATCTCTAAACTGAAGATGGCAACCCACTCCAGTATTCTTGCCTTGAAAATCCCATGGACAGAAGAGCCTGGCAGGCTACAGTCCATGGGCTTGCAAAGAGTCAGAAACGACTTAGCAACTTGAACAACATGTCTAAACAGTCACTCTAAAAGAATCTGAGAACCTCAGCAGTCATGAAAGAAAAATCCGTTTCTTCCAACGACTGTCAATATTAGCAAATCTTTGGACCTTCACCAAGTGATCTTTATCACAGCTGCTTTGTACACAAATTCTATATGCTGTTCATTTTGTATCAGTGCTCTAGTCCTTAGGCTTGAGACCAAAGATTTGGGTGCTTCACTGAAAACTTTTACTAGTTGCGGATGACCAACAAGAAAAACTGATAGAAGGCATTTGTTTCTTAATAAACCTCACAAATACATTGGGCCCTATCTTGTATGCTATTTACAGACCAGTAGAAAAGTCCCAAAGCATGACTCTCAAAGTGCACTAACAAGAATTCCAGGGT
This sequence comes from Cephalophus harveyi, assembly GCA_006410635.1. Lineage (NCBI taxonomy): Eukaryota > Metazoa > Chordata > Mammalia > Artiodactyla > Bovidae > Cephalophus > Cephalophus harveyi. The sequence continues at coordinate 551,102 of SJYT01007876.1, forward strand.
AGCATTTAGGGCTTCCCTGGTAGCTCAGTTGGTAAAGAATCCGCCTGCAATGCAGGAGACCCTGGTTCAATTCCTGGGTCAGGAAGATCTGCTAGAGAAGGGACAGGCCACCCACTCCAGTATTCCTGGGCTTCCCTTGTAGTTCAGCTGATAAAGAATCTGCCTGCAATGTGGGAGACCTGGGTTTGATCCCTGGGTTGGGAAGATGCCCTGGAGAAGGGAACGGCTACCCACTCCACTATTCTGGCCTGGAGAGTTCCATGGGCTGTACAGTCCATGGGGTCACAAAGAGTCGGACATGAATGAGCAACTTTCACATCACTTCAAGAGGTAAATGCAAGAGGCCATGGCCTTCTGCCCTGCTTGACCTCCTCCTTCATGCAAAGAGGTAGCTAAAAAGGAGTTCACAGAGAGAAGGCTGGCAGAAGACAGTAGGCATTTGTGGAACACAAGAGTTGAAGACTCCCAAGTTCTCAACATGATACTCACCTCACATGCTTCTCTGGGATCCAGATGACATCCATATTTCCTACATCTTGAGGGCAAGGAAGCTTTGTCTCATTCAGATTCAGCACTGATAGCTAAGAGAAAAATATAAAGCCTATGTATGGCTTAAAGGTACCACTGCTGATGGTATTCAGGCCAGGCTAAGGAACGAACCATCATGCTAACCAAAAAGGCAGGATGGTTCAGAAGATGATTTAAAAATAGAATAAAATAAATATTTCTTATCCCCAAAATAGCTTCATAATATTCCTTTGAGAAACCAAGTATCAGGAAAGGTGCTCTCCAAGAGTGAGCACTGATGAGTGAATGGTCTCCCCAGCCTTCCTGAGACATTAGGGCGACATTTAGCAACTCCCAACCCCACCTCATAGGAGGACGCCTTGGGGCTTACCCAAGGGAACACTACTTATTCTGCCCACTGCACTCCCAAAACTAACATCCCCTGCAGATAAAACAACACAATCTGGGAGCAGGGAGAGAACCGAAAGAAGCAGAAGCAAGTTTTTCTCTTTTATAGCCTGTCTACAATTACAAGCATCTACATAAAAGTTAAAGTCATCATTTTTTTTCACATTTTGCTATTTAGGAAAATGTGAATTTATAAGGAAATTTTATGTCATCTAGTCTATACCCCTAGCAGGATTCATGCAGGAAAAAAACTATTAAAAATAGGTTGTCTCCATTAAAAGAAACTGACCGACTTGGGGGAACAGAGGAGATATTTGGGGCACCATAAGCCCTCCTATGCATTTTGAATTTAGAACCATATGCATGTATTATCCTAGACAAACAATTAATTTAAAAACTAATATAATCTAACACTCTCATTCTGAAGAGGCCAAGAGGTAAGTGATTTGTTCACTCATCTATCCAAACCCATCTACCCTCCCTCGGTTCTTACACTCTCCACCACGTGACACTGAAAAGTGAAGGATCTCATAGCAAAAAATAAAAGGCATCCAGTAGGACTGCAAAGAACAGTAAATCTCTACTGTAGACAAGTAGAAGGGTTTTTTCTTCTTAAAATATAGCTCTTTTCCTAACCAGCTGTGCTTTTAAAAAAATCACTTCCTATCTGGGCCTCAGTTTCCTCAACTGTAAGATAAATGAGACAGACCACAGAAATAGTTTTCAAACTGCAGTTGTAACTTATTCACAGGCCACAAAATCAAACTTTGTGAATCACAGCCTCCATTGTTTTAAAATGAATCAGAAAAGGATAGAAACTTTCAGAGTATAGTGTAACTTACAGTTAGGGGAAAGACTGTCCCATGGTATTTTATTGTAAAATGTATTTCTTATCATAAGCAATAGCTAAAAAAGTTTTAAAATCATGAGTATAGCCGATCTTGAGGCTCATTTTAGATCTGACATTGCAGCATTCTAATTTCCCTGTATTATGAGATGACAGTAGCTGAACACACTCTATACAGGAGAGAGAGAAAATTCTTAACTATGGAAAACTGCCATAAATAAATCCCACTAGGTCTGGGATTTCTAGAAACAGTATAACATGTAAAAGCATTAGCACAGAGTCTAGCAAATAGTAAGGGTTCAGTATTAGGTAGTTATCATCGTCATTATTCGGATTACAGTCATCCTCAATGTTAAATAAAGGCAATATTTTATTCCCAGTAGTAAAGAGAAAAAAACCTTTTTAAATCTGTGACTTACTCTGGGAGATCTATCAGTGCGGTTCATTAAGTCTCTGTCAGGTAAATCCTTCCAAGGCCTAAAAAATGAGTTTCCAAACATGAGTCACAAAAGCCTTACGGGGATGATAAAGTTCGAGCTATGAGGAAAAGCTCCTACTTATCTACAGAAAACCTTGGACTTAATACCTACCAAATAAATGTCAGGTCTTATCATCTTCTTAAGTTTTGCTTGTTTGTTTTTCCTTGAACAACTTAGACACTGCACATTGCAAACCCTTCATAACTATTTGTTGCATCAAACTGAATTCCTAGCCTATGCCTTTCTCCAACTACAGTTACATCACCATCAGTAAAAATGTATTCAGTAATTTTGATGGAGATGTTAGAAAACATGCTGTGCTGTGCTTAGTCGCTCAGTTGTGTCCGACCTGCCACCCCATGGACTGCAGCCCGCCAGGCTCCTCTGTCCATGGGGATTCTTCAGGCAACAACACTGGGGTGGGTTGCCACGTCCTCCTCCAGGGGATCTCCCCAACCCCAAGACTGATCCCAGGTCTCCCTCACTGCAGGTAGATTCTTTACCATCTGAGCTACCAGGGAAGCCAATAAACAAAATGTGGGGCTTCCCTGGTGGCTCAGTGGTAAAGAATCCACCTGCCAATGCAGGAGACCCACATTCAATCTCTGATCCGGGAAGATTCCACATGCCAAGGAGCAACTAAGCCCATGCACCACACCCACTGAGCCTGGGCTCGAGGGCCCAGGAGCTACAGCTAACGAAGCCCCTACGCCCTAGAGCCCGTACTCCACAACAAGAAAAACCACTGCAATGAGAAGCTGGCATACCGCAACTAGGAAGCAGCCCCCAGCTGTCACAACTACAGGAAAGCTCGTGCAGCAAAGAAGACCTAGCACAGCCAAATCAATCAATCAATGATTTTTTTAACGTGGCACTGACATACAATGGAACATTTATGAGTCCACTTACATGAGGTACCTAGAACAGGCATATGCATAGAGGCGAAAAGTAAAACAGAATAGAGATCACCAGGGAGTAGAGGGAGGAGGGAAAGGAGAGTTATTGTTTAACCAACTCCTACAAGACAAACAAGAATACTTTTCTGTTTCCCACACTGCCTACTCATTACTCCTTTAAGTGAACTGCTAAAGGGTTTGTTTGTCTTGTTTGGTGGTGGGTCAAGGGGGCTGGGGTGGGTGGTTGTTAGTTGGTGTTTTTTTGGCTGTACCACGTGGTTTGTGGAATCTTAATTCCCTGACCAGGGATTGAACCCCAGGCCACAGCAGTGAAAGTGCCAAGTTCCATCCCCTGGACCTCCAGGGCATTTCTCATTAATGCTTTGTTTTTAATCTGGCTTTCTCAAAGTTCAGTACAGAGGCAAAGAAAGTTAACCCAAAAATTTGAGGTATTAAGCCGTTTAAGGAAGATTCCATGATTATTTACCTGCCTTGAAACTTGGAGTCAAACTTTGAACTCAGTAAAGAGTGAGCCTTTGTGAAGGTAAATCCTGGTAAGTGACGCTGACGAATAACTCTCTTGGCCGGGAAGCAGGAATCTGTGATGTTTACAATGGTAAGCACTGGGAGCTTGTCTGAAAGACCAGATCAGAAGAAAATACACAACATAGCATAAGTGGCTCAGAGGTTAAAGCGTCTACCTCTAATGCAGGAGACCTGGGTTCGATCCCTGGGTCGGGAAGATCCCCTGGAGAAGGAAATGGCAATCCACTCCAGTATTCTTGCCTGGAGAATCCCATGGACAGAGAAGCCGAGTAGGTTACAGTCCACGGGGTCGCAAAGAGTCGGACACGACTGAGCGACTTCACCTTCACCTTCACCTTCATAAGGGAGCCAAATAGAAACAATTCAAGGATCTTGTAAGGGAGGAGACAGGGCTGGCTAACTCACCTTCAGCATCCAGAAAAGATTTGGAGGAGGAGTCCAGAAGTCGAGGGTGGCCCCTCTCAATCCGGCGGATAGTTGCCCAGCATTGTGGATGCTGACAGACAGCCAGGTCACAGGTGGTTTCATCCCACTGGCTTTTATCTGGCAAATCCATATCTACAAATGGTTTAGGACAAAAGTCAATCTTGCAGCTTTCGAGCCCTCTGGAGAAACCACCACCATATAATTAGGGAATATTACGACCCCATGGATTGTGGTAGGCTATAATCCATGGGGTTGCAAAGAGTCAGACATGACTGAGTGACTTCACTTTCACAAATATTAGCTAGTCCAGATATTAATTTGGACTCAAAGCATAAAATGTTTTTATTGAATCATATTGATAAACAGTGGTTACAGGATAGTTAAGAATGGGGTCCACCATGAAAGTATGAAAACCTCAGCATGGAATAGAGTGGCAAGAATTTGGATTCAGACTGACTTTAGAAGGCTTCCCAACTGACCATTTAATTAATAGCTGAGTGACCTGAGATTTAACCAATCTGAGCTTCAGTTTCCTTAGCTGCAAAATGAGGAAAAGCCTATTTCACAGGGTCACTACAATTAGTTAATGGATATTAACAGGTCTGGCAAACAACACTGGGGTGGGTTGCCACGTTCTCCTCCAGGGGATCTCCCCAACCCCAAGACTGATCCCAGGTCTCCCTCACTGCAGGTAGATTCTTTACCATCTGAGCTACCAGGGAAGCCAATAAACAAAATGTGGGGCTTCCCTGGTGGCTCAGTGGTAAAGAATCCACCTGCCAATGCAGGAGACCCACATTCAATCTCTGATCCGGGAAGATTCCACATGCCAAGGAGCAACTAAGCCCATGCACCACACCCACTGAGCCTGGGCTCGAGGGCCCAGGAGCTACAGCTAACGAAGCCCCTACGCCCTAGAGCCCGTACTCCACAACAAGAAAAACCACTGCAATGAGAAGCTGGCATACCGCAACTAGGAAGCAGCCCCCAGCTGTCACAACTACAGGAAAGCTTGTGCAGCAAAGAAGACCTAGCACAGCCAAATCAATCAATCAATGATTTTTTTAACGTGGCACTGACATACAATGGAACATTTATGAGTCCACTTACATGAGGTACCTAGAACAGGCATATGCATAGAGGCGAAAAGGAAAACAGAATAGAGATCACCAGGGAGTAGAGGGAGGAGGGAAAGGAGAGTTATTGTTTAACCAACTCCTACAAGACAAACAAGAATACTTTTCTGTTTCCCACACTGCCTACTCATTACTCCTTTAAGTGAACTGCTAAAGGGTTTGTTTGTCTTGTTTGGTGGTGGGTCAAGGGGGCTGGGGTGGGTGGTTGTTAGTTGGTGTTTTTTTGGCTGTACCACGTGGTTTGTGGAATCTTAATTCCCTGACCAGGGATTGAACCCCAGGCCACAGCAGTGAAAGTGCCAAGTTCCATCCCCTGGACCTCCAGGGCATTTCTCATTAATGCTTTGTTTTTAATCTGGCTTTCTCAAAGTTCAGTACAGAGGCAAAGAAAGTTAACCCAAAAATTTGAGGTATTAAGCCGTTTAAGGAAGATTCCATGATTATTTACCTGCCTTGAAACTTGGAGTCAAACTTTGAACTCAGTAAAGAGTGAGCCTTTGTGAAGGTAAATCCTGGTAAGTGACGCTGACGAATAACTCTCTTGGCCGGGAAGCAGGAATCTGTGATGTTTACAATGGTAAGCACTGGGAGCTTGTCTGAAAGACCAGATCAGAAGAAAATACACAACATAGCATAAGTGGCTCAGAGGTTAAAGCGTCTACCTCTAATGCAGGAGACCTGGGTTCGATCCCTGGGTCGGGAAGATCCCCTGGAGAAGGAAATGGCAATCCACTCCAGTATTCTTGCCTGGAGAATCCCATGGACAGAGAAGCCGAGTAGGTTACAGTCCACGGGGTCGCAAAGAGTCGGACACGACTGAGCGACTTCACCTTCACCTTCACCTTCATAAGGGAGCCAAATAGAAACAATTCAAGGATCTTGTAAGGGAGGAGACAGGGCTGGCTAACTCACCTTCAGCATCCAGAAAAGATTTGGAGGAGGAGTCCAGAAGTCGAGGGTGGCCCCTCTCAATCCGGCGGATAGTTGCCCAGCATTGTGGATGCTGACAGACAGCCAGGTCACAGGTGGTTTCATCCCACTGGCTTTTATCTGGCAAATCCATATCTACAAATGGTTTAGGACAAAAGTCAATCTTGCAGCTTTCGAGCCCTCTGGAGAAACCACCACCATATAATTAGGGAATATTACGACCCCATGGATTGTGGTAGGCTATAATCCATGGGGTTGCAAAGAGTCAGACATGACTGAGTGACTTCACTTTCACAAATATTAGCTAGTCCAGATATTAATTTGGACTCAAAGCATAAAATGTTTTTATTGAATCATATTGATAAACAGTGGTTACAGGATAGTTAAGAATGGGGTCCACCATGAAAGTATGAAAACCTCAGCATGGAATAGAGTGGCAAGAATTTGGATTCAGACTGACTTTAGAAGGCTTCCCAACTGACCATTTAATTAATAGCTGAGTGACCTGAGATTTAACCAATCTGAGCTTCAGTTTCCTTAGCTGCAAAATGAGGAAAAGCCTATTTCACAGGGTCACTACAATTAGTTAATGGATATTAACAGGTCTGGCAAACAGTTCAAAATAATTATTAACATCTTTTCCTTTCCCCTTTCATTAACCATTAGGGAGAGGATGCCCCAATCTCCAAAAAGCCTTATCAAATTATAACCAACGTACATGGGACCTGAATATCCACAAATTATGGTATATACAGGGGCTTCTGGAACCAATTCCCTGTGGGTATCATATCACAGGACAGCTGAGTCACAGAAGTGTTTTAGATGGCTCAAACCTTTAGAAAAGATGCTTCATTTTTCAATATGCTCCAGTTCTCATACAGGCAGCTAAAATACCCACCAGAAACGAATGGGTTTGCTGAAACAGCAAGTCAGTCGACTCAGAAGTTGGATCAGAAGCCACTAGCTTTTCATTTACTGGCTCTCTGGTCTTGGGCAAGCGAATTCACCTTTCTCAGCTTGATTCCTCATATAAAGTAGCAAAAGGGAAATCCCTAAGTAGGATTGCAGAGGCATTAAATGAGGTAATGTACTTTTATGTATGATATATAACAGGTACTCAATAAATGTTATCTTTCCCTCTCTAGAAATGTTTTAGGCAATCACTACCACCAGATCCCTAATAACTTTTTTTAAGGAGAGTGTCCATTTCTTCTTTCTTTTACTCAAAACAATTACTGACTACCAAATATGTGAGGGAACCTATTATGAGCAGTGAGAACAATAATGAACAAAAGAAGTCTCTGTTCTAAACAGCTTATAATTTAAACCAAAGATAACAAACTAGTAGCCTGGGATTGCACCTGACCTATGACTTGTTTTGTTTCGCTTACACTTTGAGCCATTACTTAAAAATGGAAATAGTCCAGATTTCCGGCTCCTCTTAAAGATCAAAATATCTAACAACACAGAGGCCCAATTCCAACTACACAGCACCTGGCTGGAGCTGAGCACTTCCTAACATCTTTAAACCAGGTGTATTCTATCCAAGTGGAGACTTACCCCACCAAACTCTATCATCTGTATCTGAAGCAGTTTCAGTTGCCATGTATCACCGCTTTTGCTGCTCTTTTTCTTATAAGAGAGAAATAGTTCTCTGTGCTCATGTTTCTAACACAAACAGGAAAGCTAAAAGTGACCTGAAATAGCAAGTTTCAAGGGATAAAAAGAAACAATTTCTGTTCAGTGAGCGTGAGGACAATTTCTACATATGTAATAGAAAAACGATAGAACTTAAAAAGCCACTGCAAAATCATGAAAAATATTTTTGACTAGGAAAGATGCACGATGAACAATTCAATGAAACAAAAAACAAGTACAACTGTAACAGGGCTTGTTTTTGAATGCTTATGTAATGTTACGTTACTCTTACAAACGGCTGGGTGTTGCCCGAATGGAGCCCAGAGGTCTAGTCATGCCTCTGTCTATGTTGCCAGCTTTAGCACCATGCTGGCAAAGTAGTTTGTATTAAAAAATTTTGGGTAACAGCTATCCTTAATACCATTATTACAAAGTTGAGAAGGCTAAAAAGATTAGTGGGAGAATGCGGCCACAGATGGCCGTGACTCCTCGAAACCAAAGCAGAAAGCACGCCACAGCCCACGGGCAGTCGCAGCCGCAGACGGGCTACGAGGTGGGCGAGGAGCCCCGCCTCTCGAACAAAGGAGCCCCGCCCCGCCGGCTCAGTCCCCGCCTCCGTCTCCCACGCTAGACGCCCGGCCGCTCCGTCGCCAGGCAGCGGCGCAAAGCACTATGGGAAAGGGACGGAAGCCCCAGTGAGCCATACTTAATTTCTAGATGTGAGGGAGGCGTGAAGCAGGGAAACGAGCCTGGGAAGGGACGCCAGGTGCCTGTGAGGCCAGACGGAAGGCCCTCGTGCCCAAACCACGGCAGCGTGGGAAGTTCAAACGCGCTGGCCGCAGGAGGCGGAGGCGGGGCTGCGGGGGGAAGGCGGCTCTGGCGCGCGGGGCACTGTGGGACACGGTGTAGGCAACGCGGGGTGGGACGGAAGCCTCGCTGGGTCAGACCGCGGCGACGCGGGAAGTCCGGACGCCGTGGCGGCCTGAAGAGGAGGTCGCAGGCACGGTCCCCGGCCGCGACCATGGCGGAGAGGCCCGAGGACCTAAACCTGCCCAATGCCGTCATCACCAGAATCATCAAGGAGGCGGTAAGCAGCTCCAGCTGGCGGCCGGCCGGGCGGGCAGGGGGAAGCGGGTGCCGGGCCGGTAGCTTTGCTCACCCTCGCTTTTCCCGCAGCTCCCGGACGGTGTCAACATCTCCAAGGAGGCGCGGAGCGCCATCTCCCGCGCCGCCAGCGTCTTCGTGCTGTACGCCACATCCTGGTAAGGCGGGCGGACTGAGCCGCAGCTTAGCTGGGCCAAAGCCTAAGGGAGGCGTAGAGAGAGCCACCTGATTTGGAGTTCGTAACCTGGACCCCGCAAACCCGAATAATTATGTTCTACCTCAGTGGAGCGAGGTTCCGAGCCCTCGTTCTAGATCTTGAAATCTCTGAAACAAAATAAGACAATTACTTTAACCCTTTTGTATAGGGAAGGGTGGGACTTACCGTGTCACAAATATCCATTCCGGCATCTAAGACGCAGGCTTTCCCGTTCCACCTTTGGGTGCTCCTTTTCTCACCCACACCATACGCGGCAAGAGGGCATCAGACAGTCCTTAATCTTTCTTCTTTCAGTGCCAACAACTTTGCGATGAAAGGGAAACGCAAGACACTGAATGCCAGCGATGTGCTGTCAGCCATGGAGGAGATGGAGTTTCAGCGGTTCGTTACCCCGTTAAAAGAAGCTCTGGAAGGTAACTGCGCTTTCTGTCTTCTTGAACATCAAGTCGATGTTCATCCTAAATGACCTGCTCGTTTAGGCCCTGAGATTTGATCAACTTGAGTTTCTTTTAAAAAGTCCAGTAGCAAGTATTGGATACGACTCAAATGGCAGGCACCACCTCATTATCTGTTTGCTGATGCTGGGCAGATTATTTTTCCTTTTGTACCTCAGCTTTTCCAGTTACCCAGTTGAGTTCGCTGCTGCTGTCTGTTTGGTTCAGCCTTGCTTCCTAACCTCCTCTTAATCCTTACAGCTTATAGGAGGGAGCAGAAAGGCAAGAAGGAAGCTTCAGAGCAAAAGAAGAAGGACAAAGACAAAAAAACAGATTCGGAAGAGCAGGACAAGAGCAGGGATGAGGACAATGATGAAGATGAGGAAAGGCTGGAGGAAGAAGAACAGAATGAAGAGGAGGAGTTGGACAACTGAGGAGGATGGGGAGACGCCCCTTGGAAGGAACCAGGAGAAAACCTGGGACACGTTTGTGTGAAGCTTGTTCCGGCTGGGCAGAGTAGTCTTTAGGCAGAAGAGCCTGAGAAGATTGAAATAAAAACTGAACTATCATCAGGATTATCATCAAAGCCAGTGCTTCCCAGACTCGGAGCATCTGAGTAGCAGAATCCTGGTTTGCTTAATCAGTCTCAAGGTTATAACTTTTGGCAAGAGGGATTCTGAATGGCTAATTTAATTGGTCAGTTTGATCTCTTTAGTTTACATACACACACAGTTAGGCAATTGTTGATCCCCAGTTCCCTCCTTGCCCCCCAGAAAAGTAATAATAACTTCCACGCTGCCAACTGTGTCCCAAATCACAGAGGCAGTTAAGGCTCAGGAAAAATTGGGGTTTGATCACAGTCAACCTATTTGATTATACATTATTTGGCAATACTAGCTTATTTCAAGTGATAAGAATGGCTTAGCTTTAGGAAACTACTAAAAAGGTTGAAGAGAACAATGAAATCTGCTGACTCTTCACTTGACAGTAACATGAATTGGATTTTGTTTTCTATAGACCCACTTGGCTTAGAGCCCTTCTGTATTGCCTGTAGGCGTGCAACGTGCTTGGGAGGCTACCTTCTAGGCACATTGTTTTCAAATCCACAGAGTAGAATTAGTTAAGCAAGGTTGCCAATGTCTTACTCTTATAAAACAGATGGTTTAGTTTTAAATGCACCTCACTGCCTGCCACTGTACAGCTTCAGGATTTGTCATCACCTCCTGGAAGGTATGAAATTCCAGGTTTTTGTGTCCCATAGTCCATCTTCCAGATTTGTGACTATGGCTTTTCGTTTTTCCAATTCATGACAAGTTCCGAGCTTTATTTCTGCTAGGCACAGCTTTCTCCCTCCGTGCTTCTCACCACCGGTCTCTGCCCTGCCTCTCCTCTGCTCCCCGTTCCCACTTTCTCTGTCCCTCTTGTTTTCACTTCTGCCAACCCAGGAACTTGGATGACCTGCAATATCCCAGAGTATAGGTTCCTCTGATTGCCTAGTTCTAATCTCATGTCTTAAAACTGATTTTGTAAACCTCTTTGACCCATGAGGGAAATCTGATGGTGCTCAGGAATTTAATTCCTCCCCTAACCCATCCCCTCTAACTGCTTCTAAGTATCTCTTTTGACCTTTCCAGGTGTTCTCTTTCCCTTTGGTGCTCCAAGCACTTTTTTGTTGGTCTCTTTAAGTTGAGTGCTTGGAGGTTGAAAGGTAGTGAAGTGTAGTTTGACACTGTTTATTTGTTAAATGAATACAGTGGAAAGTTTGTTGATAATTGAGTGAAGAATATTGAGAAAATTATAATGCTTTGTATAATAAAAAACATTATTGTTAAAAGCGATGACTCCTCTATCATCCTTCTTGTTGATACAAGTGTGCTTTGGGGGAGGACCACGGATCGTGTTCTATACAGTTCTTGTGGTGTGAACTGGGCCATATCCTTGTAAATACGGGCTCTTGTATCACCTTGGACCACCAGCAGATGTTGGTACGTAACAGGTAAGGGTGCTGCTCTTCAACCACAGTGAGAGCTTTCCATGGCTTTGCTGGGCACCCTATACGTACTAGATGCAAATCCCTGCTATGTATCTGGCAGTATTCAAACTGCTATCAAGTATTAACTCTTAAACCCTATGAAGGAACACTGCTGTTACCTCCATGATTTCAACTGTAACACCATATTACCTCTGAACTATATAGCTGTTTCAAAGCATTTTTCATACAGACACAACCCCAGTGGCTTTTCCTTCTCCACAGCAGAAGCATTCCTTTTTTTTTTCCTGCTCTCACATTTATATTTGTATGAAAGACAAAGTTATTCAATATATATTTGTTTCTTATTTCTCCCTTGCAATTTATATTGATATATCTCTAACAGCTATAATGTGACAGTATGTATTATGTCTCTGGGAAAACAGCATACACTGAGTCCTTCATAGTTGGTTACTGTACAAGTTTTTAAATTTTTTTTAATACACTAAAGTGCAGTTTTTTCATCTCTAAATTGGCAGTATAATACCTATCTTGAAAGATTTTAAGACAGAAGATTCTTAACACAATGGCATACACACAATAAGGCATTGTTTTTATCTTTTCTGTACACATGTTCATTTCCCTTTGAATTAACAGAACAGATTCCGAATTGGAAAGAAATTTTTGTAAGAAGCACTGAGATTCTTTGAACGAATCAATGAAACTAGGTGGGCTGGTGTCCGGGCAAGGGGACAGGGCCCGAGACGCTCACTCAACATGTAGAACAACGCCTGAAAGTTCATGGATCTGTATGTGCTGTGGAACCATCTCATTGGCACCAAGGACCATGTGTCCATCCCGAACGTGACTGAGGTTAACAAGGTGACAGGCAGGTTAAACAGCCAGTTTAAAACCTCTATCTGCAGGGCCATTCACAGGATGGGTGAGTCAGATGACTCCATTCTCCAGCTGGCCAAGGCTGACGACATCTCAAAGAACTTCTAACTAGAGACAATCCAGGGCATGGAATATCTGTTATAAATAAATAGTAAAAACCTAAAAAAAAAAGAGAGAATCGAAACCGATAATCTTGTCTAAGATAATTAGTTTTCTTTCATACTAGTAGACTAAGAAAAATGTAAAATCTGGATACATACACAACATTTGTACCCTGTGATGAAATTAAAGACTAATCCCTGTGGCTTCTGATAGACATCAGAGGCACTGTAGTCAAGTATTTGTTTTTGGAGCAGAATTCAAACTAAATTTCAATGTTTCAGTTTGCTCATTCTATGTTAATATATTCATTTCTAATTATATAATTTAATTTTTTTAATTTAGGTAATATTGATTTCTAACAAATTTCATGTGTATCTACCTGGGAGGCACTCAAAATAGTGGGTCTTGGTTTTGTTTGTTTTTACTTTTATTTAGTAAGTATGGTATACATACAAAAAGTACAAATAAGAGTAGAGCTTTGTAAATTTTCACAAACAACACATTCATGAAACACACTGAGATCAATAAACAACATGACCAGCACCCTAAAAAAGTCTTTGATTTCCCTTCTCATTATTCCCTATCTACCCAGTAGTAGTCACGATCCGGACTCACAGCACAGATTGATTTTGCCTGTTTCTACTTCATATAAACGAAATCATGCAATATGTTCTCTTGTGTCTGACTCCTTTTGTTCAACATAATATTTAAGATTTATATTGTTGCATTCACAGTACTTTTTATGGTTAAGAGTAACAAATTAAGGTAGAATTATATTTTAAAACCTGCAGGAAGTGGAAACAGATCTGTCACCCAAGAGACAGAGGGGCTTCCCTGGTGGACCAGTGGTTAAGACTGAGCTCCCAAATCAGGGGGCACAGGTTTCATCTCTGGTGGGGGAAATAAGACCCCGCATGAGACGTGGAAAAAATAGATTATACCAAATAGCACTAAGATCCCAAATACGGCATGGCAAGGCCAAAAAGACATGGGGAAAAATAGATTAAAATTTCCACCCTGTGATTACCTCTGTGAGGGGAGTTTCCCAGGTGGTGCTAGTGGTAAAGAATCCTCCTGCCACTGCAAGAGACTTGGGTTTGATCCCTGGATCGGAAGATCCCATAGAGTAGGAAATGGCAACCAACTTCAGTACTCTTGCCTGGAAAACTCCATGGACAGAGGAGACTGGCAGGCTATAGTCTATAGGGCCGCAAAGGGTCAGACACAACTGAGTGACTGAACACACCTCTATGAGTTGAAGGAGTATGGTAAACATGTATTGAGAAATCCTAGTGGTGACATGGGGCAAATTAATCTCTTGGCAATTGTTTTCCCAATCTATAAAATGAAGGTAAAAACATAGTTGTCATCAAATGTAGATAAGTGAGTGTAAAACGTATGGTACTGTCCCTGGACTCTTTAATGCACAAAAAACATTACTTACTTTCCACCACCACCTTCCTTATTTGAACACAGATCAGAACTCTAGTAGCTAGGAACTAAGCAGTATCATATTCTCCCAGCTTTAAGCCTGTCTCTTAGACTTGGAATATAAAGAGGTATAAAACAGGTTTGGAGTACAGATTTTGATAAATAAAACCTGAGAATAAGTGTAATACAACCCACTGGCATCCTTCACAAATCAAAATCAACTGTTCAATAATCCCTGTCTCACTTTTACAAAGGAATTCCTTTGCTACCGTATTGATCCCGACCCTTATTTCCCTCATCTGATGCTACCAGTTCACCCAAGCCCCATAAGACTCTCCAGATCCCTCCTGCCCTTGAACATACTCTGCTGCACCTTGCCCACTCACCCTCCGACTTTTGGTCAAATCTCTCCTTGTACCCATGATAGATAGACAGGTCTGATGCTCCTATCAGACTTGAAGCCTTTCCAAAGTGCCCATGTCTTTCACATCACATCTTCCAAACGATGGCTCAGAGTAAGCCCTGAAAAATTACGCTGGAATAACTTTTCTCTGAAAACTTGGAGGGCAGCCTGCTGCTGAACTCAACAACTTTGAAATGCTCAGTCCGCAAAAGTGGACTTAGTTATTGTGTTAGGCACGATAGTGTTGTTTTAATGTCCTAGACATCTAATTATTCTTTCAACAAGCAACCAGCGCCAAGTATGCGCTAGGCTGGGAAGAGAGGGGCTTTAAACAAAACCATCTTCGAAGCCGGTCCTCAAACAGCACAGAACAGCACCGCCCCTGGCCCGCAAGTGGGCTCCCTCGGGCCTTTCCCTGCACATGCGCAAATCCCAGCGAAGGGAGGGGCGGGCCCGCCAGCCCTGCGGCACACCCGATTGGCCAGGCCTGCTGACGTGTAGGCGGGGCCGCGGCCGGAGCGGACCAGCCCTCAGGCAAAATGCCCGTGGTGGGCGTGGCCTGCTCGCCTTCGGTGGCGGGCTGTGGTGGTGGGGGGAGTGCTGCTTCAAAAAGAGCCGCCCCGCCCCCACGTGGCCTCCGGGAAACTAAAGCGCGCGACAGCGGTGGCGGGAGCGGTGTCTCGGACTCCTTAGGGAGGCAGGTGAGTAGGCTCCGGCCTCGGGGAAATGGCGGACTTGGAGGCGGGGGCTGTGGCACCAAAGTCTTGCGTCCCCAGACCCAGGTTGTGCTGTATGCCCCAAGCGCCGTCTGTGCAGCTGGGGACGGAGTCACCGTGCGACCCCTATTTGGGGCTCTTAGAGGTAGACTGTTCAGCTGCAGCGGGGTTGGGGGTTGGGGGTGGTCTCTGCGTGGCTGTTGCCTTTAGAGACCCGGGCCTGGGCTCCGAGTCTCCTCTGGAGTCCTTTCCGTTGGAGACCACCGGGGCTCTCTCCTTCCGTTCAGAGCCGGAGGTTCCTCGCAGGATGCGGGAGGGCGGTGCAAACAATAACAGCCGCTCTGTGCTAGGATTGCTTGTACGTTATCATTCCATCTTATAACAGCCCATTGAGGTCGGTTCAAGTCCTTATTTACCAGATGAGAAAACTGAGGTCTTACTGCTGAAAAGTGACAGAATCAGAATTTGAACCCACATCCACAGACTCCAAAACCCACACGCTTAACCTTCGTGCTACCAGCTTCAGCCAGGTTCACAAACACTGTTCTACCTTTTCCCTCCCCTATCCCATTCTTGCAGAGCTTTCCAGGAGCCCACCTCTGTTGACAGGCTGCTTTGAAATCTGTACTTAAAGTTCCAGGGGTAATGGTGGACACTGAAGAATTCTTTGCTGGAGACCCGGCTTCCAGCCCCATTGACCCTCTGTACAATCTTGGACCAGTGTCAGTCCAGATTACTATCATTTCAATGATGTAATCAGCATGCTTTAAGGAACCCACTTAACCAGTATGTTCTAGGAGTTTGGAACTGGCAGATTCTCCTTTTAGCTCCAAATAGCTAAGCCCAGATGAGACTGGGCTCTTCAAAGTCAAGTCAAGGCCTGGGTCTCCTTCTCTTTAATCCCCATTTGGAATAGATAGTCAGGAAATGCAGACTGAATAAACAGGCCGCCAGTCAGATCCTTTTCAGAACTGCCTACCAACTGGGCCCTTCTGGGGCTTTGGATTTCTCATCCCCGAGCACCTTTTACCTAGCTGGCTCTTCTGACTGTCTCCTCCCCTGCTAGTGGCAGAGCCAGCCTTCCCTGGCAGCAGCTTGCAACCCTTTGTGCTAAGACTGTAGCCTCTGGAATCCTCAGAGGGGTGGGAGCGTCAGACCCAGCAGCTCTTCTCAGCTCCTCCTGTTGGTGGTTCTCCAGGACCCAACTTAGGTTACTCTCGGGTAGGGGAGGTTACCTTCCAAGGAAGGACACATTTTCACAATCAGTCTGAAATTTACTTAGGCCTCAGTGTCCCCTCTTCCATGAAGCCATCCATCCTTGATTCCCAGAGAGACAGGTCCCTCCCACACCCTATAGTCCACCCCTCTGCTGAAGCATCAGTATGGTGATGGTTTCTCCTCTACCATGTAAACCGCTGGCAGGCAGGAACCCCCCACTTCAGATATCCTGGAAGACCCTGTGGCCCATCCAGGTGTGAGGGAAATCTGTTCTCCCTTCTGGGTGCAGAGGGCACAGCTGTGAGGACCCTCCTGGAGGTCTAGTCAGCTCACTTCTGCTCCTGGTGACAGGAAAAGTTCCAGCAGCTCCATGTTTACCGTGTGGCCCCTTGTGTCAAGCCCGCACCTCTTCACGATCTCTGATCTTCTCTGCAGCTTTGTAAGTTAGAGAGTATCGCTCCCATTTCATAGATTGTGGAATGAAGATTCCGCAGCCTTGCCCAGAGTCACACACAGACAAGACCTGGGACTGTCTGACCCTGAAAGGCTGTTCTTTCTGCACTACCTGCTACAGCCTGCCAGTTAAGCTAATGTGTTCTGAATCCCATGGTGACTTGCCCTTGTCTTTGGTGTGGTGTCACAGGATTTGAGCTGTGGCTTACAGGCTCCCTTAATTTAGGAAAGGGGGCTCTCCCAAGTTTGTGATAAATCTTCCAGTCTTTGAGGGTCTTTTGGGAAAGCAAAACTTCCATCTGGATTTGGCTCTGACTCTCAGGGGGTGGTGTTCTGCTGCATAAATGTTTGTTTATTAAGCTCGTATGTAACAGGATGACTGTGTGGGGGCAGGTAACAGGGCACTTGAGTGGAAGCCAGGTCAAGCTCAGAGCTGTGCATGACTTGCCGTGGCTGTCAAACAACTCCTGTTGCTTTCTGCACCCTGCTTCCACAGCAGAATGTGAGGGATTAAACAGGATTGGTGATTTCAACTCTTTTAATGTTTTCAACACTAATATCCATTTCTCAAATCTTTCTCTGAAACCTAAAATTAAAAAAAAAAAGCAGATAAAAGTGAAACTGCCCTAGTAAGGCCTGCCCCTTACCACTCTCACCTTCTCCCTTGCCCCCCACCCCTAAAACCCCCAGTCGTCTCTGGGTAAATTGGGACCGCGCGGCCCTAGGCAGCCTGCCCTGTTGCTTCTGAAGGCATTTGTTCCTTCAACAGCCTTCTAAAGTAGATACAGCTTTGAGACCAGTGGAATGCAGTCTAGAATTCCAGAAGCCTGGGGCCAGCTGCCATAAAGGTTGTTGTTCTCTGGAAAGTAAGTTAGAACCTAGCTTCAAAATGTGATGTGAATGACGTTGAGCAAGTCACTTCACCTCTCTGAGCCTCCGTCTTCTTAGCACTAAAAATTAGGACAATTTTCTGCAATTACATGAGATAATATATGTGTATAAAGAACCTAGTGCAGTGCCCAGCACGTGACACACCCTCAGTATTTTTTCCTCTGATATCCTGCACCTCTCCAGCCTCAAGGCAGAGATAGTATAGGCAGAGAGACTTCTGCTGAATCAAGTGTTTATCAGTAGTATGGGGTATAGTAGGCTAAACCCTGTAGTCATTGTCTGCAACAAACTCACTCACATTCTGGCTCAGTCACTAACTAGCTGTGTGGTCTTGAGCAAGAGACTTAACCTCTCTGAGCTGGGCTAATCCTTGGCAGACCTGAGAGCAAATCTTGCACAGAATCAGCGCTCAGGACTTTGTATCTTCTGAACGAACGCTCATACAGGGGTTGGGCCATCTTTGGGGAGGCCTGGCTTGCCTTGGGTCAGATGATGTGGCTGGCCCCAGGGGTGTGGCGGTGAAGTGGAACCTGTGTGGCTCCCGATAACCCCAACCCCTCCAAGGAGGAGGATCAGACAAAGCCGGCCCCTGAGCTAGCTGGGAGGAAGCCAAGGGGGCCTGGGAGAACTGGGGGGCAGAGGGAGGGGAAGCCATCATCAGTGTACTGAAGGACCCCCTCCCACAACAGGCCTGGAGACTGTGCAGCTTTGGGTACGTCCCTGCCCCTCTCTGGGCCTCTAGGCCCCATTCATACAAGGAGAGATTGGTAGCTTTTTGTTTTCCCCCCCAGCTGGCTGTTAGGCACTTCCAAAAGGAAGTGTCTAAAACAGAGCTCTCCACCTCCTCTCTCTGCAAGCTCGGCTCCCCACCGCCCTCTTCCTGCCTGTCACTGGCTCCACTGTCCTCGAGGTCAAGCAAGCTAGAGCATCCGCCCCAAGAGACTGCCTCTTGGCCGCCTTAGGATGGCCCCTCCTTCCCACCCCTTTGGCCCTACAGCCTCTGTCCTCCTCTACTCCTAGTTGGCTGGGCTCCGCTAAGGCTGCAAGAATGATCTCCCTAAAGCCAGGCTCTGACCAAGCCCCTCCCCCACCCCCAGCTCAGAAATCTTCCCTGACCTCATCCTGGCCACCCCCCACCTACCCCTAGCTCCTCTCCTCCAAACACACATCCTCAATTGCCTCTTCAGTCCTCCCAGCCATCCACACCCCATCCTTCTGCCCCACCCTGGCCCCTTCCTTCTCTTCCAGAGGGAACGTTCTCCCATTTCCCTCTACCAAGCTGAAGTGCAAAAAAGCAAAATGGCTGTCTGGGGAGGCCTTACAAATAGCTGTGAAAAGAAGAGAGGTGAAAAGCAAAGGAGAAAAGGAAAGATATAAGCACCTGAATGCAGAGTTCCAAAGAATAGCAAGAAGAGATAAGAAAGCCTTCTTCAGTGATCAATGCAAAGAAATAGAGGAAAACAACAGAATGGGAAAGACTAGAGATCTCTTCAAGAAAATTAGAGATACCAAGGGAACATTTCATGCAAGGATGGGCTCGATAAAGGACAGAAATGGTATGGACCTAACAGAAGCAGAAGATATTAAGAAGAGGTGGCAAGAATACACAGAAGAACTGTACAAAAAAGATCTTCACGACCCAGATAATCATGATGATGTGATCACTAATCTAGAGCCAGACATCTTGGAATGTGAAGTCAAGTGGGCCTTAGAAAGCATCACTACGAACAAAGCTAGTGGAGGTGATGGAATTCCAGTTGAGCTGTTTCAAATCCTGAAAGATGATGCTGTGAAAGTGCTGCACTCAATATTAAAAAAAAACAATAATGAAAACAAACGAACTATCAAAGTACTGGATACTTTCCTTCATAATCACCAAAATGTTACAAAAGACTGATTATCATCTCATGGTTCACTTTGTAAACCTATTTAATAAGTGGAGCCTTTCACATTTTTAATCATTACATTGAAAACTGAAACATCTGTTTTACAATATTAATTAATTGAAAATACACTCACCAGGTCGTTTTATTCATTGTCAGCTCCATTATCATGCGCCTAAAGATAATCAGAACAGCTTTGCAGGCATCAACTTGCTCCTTCAAGAGCATGGGAACCTCCACACATGGCTCCAGCAAAAAGACATTTGCAGCATTTGTCAGAAATACCTTAAAACCAACAAATGTTATGTGAGAAAATACAAGTAAACAGACTTTGGTGTGTGTGTGCTCAGTAGTGTCTGACTCTTGCAACTCCACGGACTGTAACCCCCCAGGCTCCTCTGTCCATGGAATTTCCCAGGCAAGAATACTGGCGTGGGTTGCCATTTCTTTCTCTAGGGGATCTTACTGACCCAGGGATCAAACTCAGGTCTCTTGTATCTAGTGCATTGGCAGGTGGATGGATTCTTTACCACTGTGCCACCCGGAAAGCCTCAGTTTACCCCTTAGAACACACAGTTCACCCCTTAGAATTGATTTAATACTGACATCTGAAAGACCTTTTCTAGAAAAATAACTGCTATCACTTAGGGCCTTCCCAGGTGGCTCAGTAGTAGAGAATCCACCTGCCAATGCAGGAGACACAGGTTTAATCCTTTGGTGAGGAATTTCCCCTGGAGAAAAGAATGGCTGCCCACTCCAGTATCTTGCCTGGGAAATCCCATGGACAGAGGAGCCTGGCAGGCCACCGTCCATGGGTCACAAAGAGTTGGACACAACTAAGCACACACACACATTAATATTGCAACTTTGGAAACATTTGAGTCAGAAAGGCTTCTGGAGATTTCTTTTTGACGTCCTCTAAGACAGGAACATCATCTGTGGGTAAGTATTCCTGGTAGAGTAGGGGTGGGTAGAGTAGAGAACTGGACATGGAACAACAGACTGGGTCCAAATAGGAAAAGGAGTCCGTCAAGGCTGTATATTGTCACCCTGCTTATTTAACTTATATGCAGAGTACATCATGAGAAACGCTGGACTGGAAGAAACACAAGCTGGAATCAAGATTGCTGGGAGAAATATCAATAACCTCAGATATGCAGATGACACCACCCTTATGGCAGAAAGTGAAGAGGAGCTAAAAAGCCTCTTGATGAAAGTGAAAGAGGAGAGCGAAAAAGTTGGCTTGAAGCTCAACATTCAGAAAACGAAGATCATGGCATCTGGTCCCATCACTTCCTGGGAAATAGATGGGGAAACAGTGGAAACAGTGCCAGACTTTATTTTTTTAGGCTCCAAAATCACTGCTGATGGTGACTGCAGCCATGAAATTAGAAGACGCTTACTCCTTGGAAGAAAAGTTATGTCCAACCTAGATAGCATTTTCAAAAGCAGAGACATTACTTTGCCGACTAAGGTCCGTTTAGTCAAGGCTATGGTTTTTCCTGTGGTCATGTATGGATGTGAGAGTTGGACTGTGAAGAAGGCTGATCGCCGAAGAATTGATGCTTTTGAACTGTGGTGTTGGAGAAGACTCTTGAGAGTCCCTTGGTGTGATGAACAGGGAGGCCTGGCGTGCTGCGATTCATGGGGTCGCAAAGAGTCGGACACGACTGAGTGACTGAACTGAGGGGTGGGTAGGGGGGCAGATGGGCAGGGAAGGCAGAGGCACCGTGGTCAGACAGTGGCTGGAAAAAATGACCTGATTCTCGCTGAGTCTCCACCTTTGCTGACTTGAAGGCCTTGCTGACAGGAGGCAGCCAGTGCCACCCAAGGGGCAGCCAGCAAGTGGGCAAAAGCACATGGCCAACACTGCCCATCTTCCGGGAACATGGATTTCCAATATGAGAAACATGTAATGCCGCAGAATACAAAACTCAAGAGAATCTTAGGATAAAAAGTGAGACATCAAAAAAATGTAGGTAGTCCACCAAGTACACTGTGCTCTGCCTCATACCTTTAGGATACAAGTTTCCTGTCCTGTACCATCAGTGATGCGAAGAGCTGACTCATTGGAAAAGACCCTGATGCTGGGAAAGATTGAAGGCAGGAGGAGAAGGGAATGACAGAGGATGAGNAGTACACTGTGCTCTGCCTCATACCTTTAGGATACAAGTTTCCTGTCCTGTACCATCAGTGATGCGAAGAGCTGACTCATTGGAAAAGACCCTGATGCTGGGAAAGATTGAAGGCAGGAGGAGAAGGGAATGACAGAGGATGAGATGGTTGGATGGCATCACCAACTCAATGGACAAGCTCTGGGAGTTAGTGATGGACAGGGAGGCCTGGCGTGCTGCGGTCTGTGGGGTTGCGAAGAGTCAGACACAACTGAGCAACTTAACTGAACTATCAGCAGAGAACTGGGAGAAGCAGGGGTACAGGCTGCCTGTAGGGAGCCACTGCTCTGCTGCAGCAGGGCAACATGCTATCATTTATGTGGAAGACGCTCTGACCCCTCGAGTCAGGACATTCTGAGCTGTCAACTCGGTGACAAGGATGGATCCTCTCTACCTTCTAGAGCTACAGTCCCTCTTGGTTCTTTCTGTTCAACAGCACAAACACCAAGGATCTGGGGACAAGCAGAGCTGGCTCACTTATGGATGAAATCCATTTAATACAACATCTCAAAACAGATGTACAAACTAACCAGAGGAAATGAACACACTCAAAAGTCAAGAGGACAAACTAAAATGTTGGCAGCCTCTGTGATTATTTTATGTGAGATTAAAAATGTATCATGTCTCAATCTTCTAGGAAGAATCACCAAATAAGCACTATAACAGTTGATAACAGATGATAGCAGCAATTGTGAAGAATTTACTAGCCTTCAAGTTAAGAAAAAAGAAAGCAAAGAACCTTTAGACTAACAAACTATAGCAGTTTGAGTGACAATGCTTTTTTTTTTAAAGTGTGCCATAGATGGTATATTGCAATACAGATTCTTTTTAATTCATGTACTTGGCTTCTTGATTGAATTTTAAACCTTTGCAAATTCCAAAGTGAGGAGTCTTCATATAGTATACTTCTTTCATTTTACTTTTTTAAAAAACATCAAAAATGCAAGCTAGGGACTTCCATGGCAGTCCACTAATTAAGATTTCACTTTCTAATGCAGGGGGTGTGGGTTCAATCCCTGGTTGGGGAGCTAAGATCCCACATGCCTTGAGGTAAAAAAAAAAGAAATTTTTTTTTTCTTCTTCTTTCTCTCCCTCAGAGTCCAAAAGTCCGTTCTATACATCTGTGTCTCTTTTGCTGTCTTGCATACAGGGTTAAAAGAGGCAATATTATAACAAATTCAATAAAGACTTAAAAAAATGGTCCACATAAAAAAAAGTCTTAAAAAAATGCCAGCTCCTTGAGTATTTATTACCATGTTAGTATCAGTTAGGGAAAAAAATAAATCAACAAAATTAATATATCCAAATTATACTTGTCAAAGCAACTATCAAACAGTCTCATCTTATCAAACCTCCATTTGGCTGCTTTTTCTTAATTAACCAAGTCAAGGACCAAGGTACTTGATGAAATGAGAACAAAAACAGATGTTTAAATCTAAACTGAAAAAAAATTTAAAGGTCTAGAGCTATATAATCAAGTCGAAATATTTTTCCTGGCTCATATAAGTAGATGTAACTTCTAGAAAACAAATAACTCACCTGAACTCAGGGTAAAAATAGGCACTTGCAACCCTATGAGCTGACTGCGGGATGGCTCACCATGGCAACTGGGCAGTGAGCTGGAAGGAAGGGGCAGGACAGGGACTCCTGAGGCTTCCTCTAGTGGGTGCACAGATGACACTGATGAGCTGAGCCAAAGTTCTCTGAAGCTATTCTAGTAAAATCATCTTGATTTTTTAAAAGCTAATTTCAGATTACTGGCCAAATTTAAATAAAAAAAGAAGAAAATTCATTAGCTACAGTATGTGCTGTATCCTGTACTGAGTCACTCAGTCGTGTCCAACTCTTTGTGACCCCATGGACTGTAGGCTGCCAGGCTCCTCTGTCCATGGGATTCTCCAGGCAAGAATACTGGAGTGGGTTGCCATTCCCTTCTCTAAGATAACTCTCTACTTTTTTATCTCATTTTTTTTTAATCTGTCATTGAGTTTAAATCTCAGTCATTTTGCATTCACTGTATAACAACCCCTTTCAGAAAACTTAACCAGTTCAGATGTCTCCTTTGACTAAAGAAAAAAAACTTTACAAATTGAAGCTGGGTAATCAGGAAGAAAATTAAGGATGAGAATTCAAGAGCTGTTTACTCATGCATAGCTAAGAAGATCACCAAGCTTTATAATGACATTACCCCAATAAACAAAACGTTCAAACTGACTCCGCTGGGGGCCCTCCCATCTGCAGCCTGCATGTACCTGCAGCATTGCCTGGGCCCCAGCCTTCACGTTCTTATTCTCCTCTTCCATCACACACCCTCTGCTCACGGCACTGGTGAAGGAGTAAGACCGTCCCCAGCTGGAAGACCGCTTGTGACCGGAACCTTCAGAAGAGGTCTTTGGAAGACAACAGTCAGTTAGCAGAGTGGGAAAGGGCAGGTCATGTATTTAATTCCTTACGCTCATGAGAATTCACGAGATTACAGGTTTTACATGCACACCTCTTTTCCAATGTGTTCACCACTGTACATCCATCACCTAAAACAGTACTGAGTGCTCAGTATGTGCTAAAGAAATAGATACTGCTTGTCCAGTGACTGAATGAACATGATTGTTGATTTGCTTTGACCTCATGACTAGTTGTTAAAATAATTCACCAATATTGAAAAAAATCAAATTGTGGAATTAATATAGATTTCGAAAAGTGATATATCTTTGGTTGTATTTTTTTAATGTTTGGTGTTAACTGCCATGACAACATTCACTTTTAGAAATAAATCTCAGACTAGATGTCAAAATAGCATGCCAGAAATCTATGTACAACCTAAGTTTCTTCTGTGCATCAAGCAGAGGCCCACTCTGTCGTTTTGGATTTATCCCATCTGTATCTTTATCTAATGTGGAATGAAAGGTCCACCTTTCCAGCACCCCTGTCCAAGGACACCACCTAGCCCTGCTATAAGGCTCCCAGTGGAGACTGCACATTGGGTTCATCCTTTCAAGCGTGTCATGCTGGACTGCTGCCAGTATGGACTGCCATACAAGGAAAGTCTGCCAAAACGTTAGTTTAACAAATGCCTGCATGCATGCTCAGTCACTTCAGTCATGTCTGATTCTTTGCAACCCCATGGACTGTAACCCTCCAGGCTCCATGGGATTCACCAGGCAAGAATACTGGAGTGGGTTGCCGTGCCCTCCTCCAGGGGATCTCCCCAACGCAGGGATCGAACCTGCGTCTCTTATGCTTCCTCCATTGGCCAGTAGGTTCTTTACCACTAGCACCACTTGGGAAGCCCAGTTTAGTGAATACTATTATTTAAACATATCAATAGTAAGGCAGTGACACTTTTAGTCTTCGACAGAGACATGCAAAGTATACTGGCTTTTTCAAAGATTCTTCTGCAATAATGAAGAAAGAAGCTGGCGTGCACACGTGCCCGAGCCTCAGGTTAGGTGGTGGTGGAGGACCCTGGAGACAGCACGGAGGCAGCCTCCCTGACAGCATCAGAGTTGACAACAAAGAAACAGTCTGCCTGTGTCACACTGACTATGGCCCCTGACTGAGCAGGAAGATTTTGCTAAAATAAGAGGCTGCCAACTCAGACAACAAGTGATGAAAGATTACCTGCTTGTTATCAGTCTCTGAAAATCCTAATTTTTCAGCATCTTCTTGGGCAGCTTCTTTTATGTCTGGTTCCTCCATGAACACAGGTTTGTCCTGCAGGATCCACTTTCTGTACACTTGAACTACTTTTCTGGTTACGGCTATGTCACACGAAGGCAACAAAAATGCCTAAAATGACAATAGAAACTCCCTTTAGCACAAGTTCGCGTCACCAATGAGTCCAACAGACATTTCCATGGGCTATCACCAATCTCAGACTTTCTTTTGAAACAGACTACACAGGGCCACATGTTTTTGTGCACACCAAACTGGGGGGGGGGGGAAGGACAATTGTATAACTGGGCCAGAAAACAAAGTGCAGTGTTAAAATAACTTCTATATTCTGAACAACTATTGCATAAAATAACCAAACTCCATACCAGTGAATCATCAACAGATGACGCAATAATACACGTAATAGTATAGCCAGTTGTCATGTCTCTTCCTGAGTTCACATTCAATGACATCATGTTGGTGACTTGAATTGGCCACAGTGGGAGCAGTGACACCACAGAAGTTGGCAAATTTAACTTTAACCAGGGCTCTTCTTTTGTGTTGTTGTTGCTGTTGTTTTTTTGCTTTCTCTTTCTCCCTTTTCCTTCCTTCCCTCCTTCCTCTCTCCCTCCCTTTCTTTTTTGAGAGTCAGATGTCCAACTGGCTGGTTGTAGCACAGTACACACTTTTGCAAACTTTTTCTTTTTGGCTGCATGGCACAGCTTGTGGGATCTTATTTCCCCAACCAAGGATCGAACCCATGTCCCCTACAGTGGAAGACCATTGGATCGCCAGGGAATTCCCTCTGTGAACTTAACAACATTAAAGAATCCCCTTACATATCTGCATATAAGAATCCTGATTTAATGTGATCAGAATCCAAATGTAGACAACTATGTAACTAAAATTCAATATCAAGGAATACAACATTACCTTTCCCCCAGAAAGCAAGTATTAATATAAATTCTTTCTGGAGGAAAACAAAATTATAGATCATAGTACCACCAAAATTATTCACATGGTCTAGTTAATATGATATGCAGCATATTAATTAAAAAGTCAGAAGTATGCAAAAAGAAGTCAACATTAGCAAAACCACAATAAAAATAAATAATAATTTAAACATATAGGAGAGCCAAAGCATCAGGAAAAGATCCACGTGAAATTGAACAATAAAATAAGCAAAATTAAAAATCCAGTGAAAATGGCTGACAACAGACTGGATGTAGCTGAAGAGAAAATTGGAAGAAAAATCAGATGAAAATATCCAGAATGAAGCACACTGAGACAAGAAACACACTGGTTCCACTGTAAGACATGTAAGACAGAAAATGCAAGGAAAAGGTTATCTTTTCCATGCCCAGAGATACAGAAGGAAAGAATTAGTAAAAAGTGGCAGAAACAATATTTGAAGAAAGAATTACTAAGAATTTTGCCAAAACTGATAAAAGGTATCAATTCACAGATTCAAGAATCACAAAGAAACACAAGCAGGATACTTGCAAAGTATATTACACTAAGACGGCTGAGAACCAAAGACAACCTGAAAATCTTAAAAGGAGCCAGAGGGGAAAAGACACCTTTCCGGCAAAAGAATAACCATAAGACTTGACATAACTTTTCAAAAAAAACAATGAAAGCCAAGAAACAATGGAACAAAATATTCAATGTGCAGAAAGAAAACAGCTGCCAAAGTAGAATTTGACATCCATAAAAATGTACTTCAGAAATAAAAGCAAAACAAAGACATTTTCAGGTAACAGTCACCCAGCCCACAGTGGTCCTCATGGGTGTCTGTTCCACATCATGTGTCTGGACATCTGACCTGCCCCTTGCACTGTTCTCTGTTA
This sequence comes from Cephalophus harveyi, assembly GCA_006410635.1. Taxonomy (NCBI): domain Eukaryota; kingdom Metazoa; phylum Chordata; class Mammalia; order Artiodactyla; family Bovidae; genus Cephalophus; species Cephalophus harveyi. The sequence goes on from SJYT01007876.1 coordinate 578,308, forward strand.
AAAACACACCCACACACATATTAACTCCATACTGAGAATTTGCACTTCTTGAATGAATGTATGTTTTTAAACTTTAATAGTTTAAAATAGTTCAGGCTTAGTCTCTAAATAATTTAAAATTGAAAAAGGAATTATTATGAAAGAAGTCACATTTTGTCTTGTGTAAAAAAAAAAAAAAT